>JZKD02S1763361.1:598865-641850 GCA_000966675.3 Picea glauca
GGTTAAAATTACATCCTTATGCAACCATGATTCTTAATGTTGATAACAAAATCCTTAAAATCAACCATTGAATCAAAAAGTTGTGCTACCAATAGCGCCCCTTTTTCTTTTTCGGGGTTAAAATTACAACAATTTTGAAACCATGAACTTAACAATTGGTACCACTACAACCAAAATATTAAATCAATTATTGAATTGAAAACTGGTGCTACAAGTAACACTCTTTTATTTTTTTTGAGGTTAAAATTACAACATGTTTGAAATCATGGTCTTAACAACTTGTACCATTGCAACCAAATCCTAAAACCAACCCTCGAATGAAAAAGAGTTGCAAACAATAACACCCTTTTCTATTGTGGACTTAAAATTCTAATATTTTTAAACCATTGTCTGCAAAAGTGTCATTTTTGCAATCAAAATTGTCATGCTTACACCAACCATAATATCATTCTCCCTTTCAAATAATTTAAAAAAAGAACCTTGAAAAAATTAATTATTAAAAAAAACAAATTATTATTATTATTTAAAAAACGCAAACTAAAATAAATAAATCAAATCAAATCAAATTAAAAACAAATTAAAAAAAAAATTTATAGGAAAGGAATTTTAAACAAAAATAATTAAAAAATTAACAAAGACAATTTAAAAAAATATATTTAAAAAGACTTTAAACAATAATATCATAAATAAAATTAATGATGATGATTAACATTCAGAGATTGAATTGGTCGATCGGACCTTAAGAAGGTAAGAGATTACTTGGAATTCTTTACAATTTTATTTTTATGTTCGAAAAACATTAAGAGAAGCGTTTCAAGGTCACCATAGTTTCGTTGAGTTAAAATGTTAGGAAGGTTGGTAGTGTGACAAATCTTTTGAAATTGAGATTTAATCTGGGTGTATGGACATTTTAAGAGAAAGTGATTTTCATCATCAACCCTCTCCGTGTCGCAATGTTTTGGGAGTTGACCAATGCCTCATTTGACTATGTAACCATCAGAATTTGTTCTTATTTAAGAATGTTTATTTTTTTCTTTACACTTGTTAAAATAGGGAGATATTTTTTTATTTAGGGTTGATTACTTCCTTATAATATCTTAATTTTATTTTCCTCTAACTCTTTATCGCAACACATTTTCTCCTTAAATTTTGATGTAATAATACTTTTAATATTATCTTTATTTTATAATATAATTTTATAAACAATAATATCATAAACTTAAAACAAATTAAGGAAATCAACTTAAAAAAAAATTAATAATTAATAATTAATAATTAAATTAATATCATATACTTTTAATAATTTTATAATATAATTTAAAAAAAATTAACTTAAAACAAATTTAAAAAAACATATAACAAAATAACATTAAAAAAATCAAACAAAAACTTAACATTAATAAGCTTATAGTTTAAAAGGGGGAGGGGATACAAATTTAAAAAAAACATTAAAAAAATCAAACAAAAACTTAACATTAATAAGCTTATATGTGAAAAGGGGAGGGGATGACTCTTGGAAACACCCCTCCCCACTTTACAGTTCTTCTAAAGAGGGGAAGGGCGATTCCAAGAATCACCCCTCTAACATATAACATTTTTCATAGTTTTTTTTTTTTTATAATGGTGATATTTTAGGCTATAGTTTCAACAATATTGCAATTTCAAGTTTGAAATAAAAAATGACACTACTATGAGCATTTCTTTTCTATTCAGAGGTTGATTTTAGTATTTGGGTCACAATGGTATTGATTGTTAATGTCATGGTTTCAAACAAGTATTAATTTTAACCCCTTAAAAAACAAAAGAATGTTATTCATAAAACTATTTTTTGATTCGATGGTCGATTTTAAGATTTTGGTTGCAATGGTGCTAGTTGTTAAGGTCATGGTTTTAAATAAGTTATAATTTTAACCTCAAAAAGAAAAATGGGTGCTACTAGTAGAACCACTTTTCGATTCAGGGGTTGATTTGAAAGCTTTTGTTAGCAACGTTACAAACCATGGTTGCAAAACGTTGTAATTTTAACCTCGAGCAAAAAAAGTGTGCTACTAGTAGAACCACTTTTTGATTTAGGGGTTGATTTAAGTATTTTTGACGTAAAAATATGAATTTTTAGCACTAGAGTTATTGTTTTGAGGTCACAGTTCTCTTTAGATTGGTAACTATGTTATAAGTGTTGGAAGTTACATCCAAAGTTGAATCCAAAGAACCATAAGTAGGATGCCAAGAAGAAGAACATGCTAGCCATGTATTCAAGCAACAAGGAAGAGAGTAGCTTGAATGTAGATGAAAAAGATTTCCTGCACCACAATGTAGAAGGAGGTGAATTGAGTAGCCTCCATCCAAAGGAAGAGAATGCGATGACAAAACTCTTCCATATTAAAATACAAGTCAAGAAGACAATGGTGGATGCTCTATTTGATTTCAATTCACAAGCCAACCTCATAGCAAAAGATTTGGTTCACACACTTGGATTGGAAGTTCATGACCATCCTCACCCATATCCATTGAGATGGGTAAATAAGGATGTAGAATTCAAGGTAACTAAGCAATGTAAGATCAAATTTTCTATAAGTGAAAACCATATTGATGAAGTGGAGGTAGGTGTAGTACCACTTGATGTGTGTGGTGTAATGTTTTGAAGCCCCCATGTGTATTTGAGGGATGCAATATTCATGAGGAGAGAAAAATAGTACCGCCCGATCAAGGATGGGAAGTCCTTCATCATCAATGCACATAGAGGTAAATCTAAGGTCTCTCTGATAAATGCTAACCAAGCCAAGAAATTGATCTGTTCTAGCAAGAAGTTTGTATTACTCTTCTTAAGAGAGAATCAACCAGGAGATGACTTGGAAAAAGTAAAGGCATCCTTGGAGGAATGTACTAAAGAGTGAAAACAATAATTGGAGGAGATTTTGCAAGCATACAAAGAAGTATTCCAAGGGCCCAAAGGGTTACCACCTAAGAGGGAAGTGGAGGACAATATACATTGGTGTTTCCTAATTTCTCATTACCAAATATTGGGTTGTGCAGAGAGTCCATCCTGGAAGTAGATGAAGTGAAGAAATAGTTGTAGTAGCTATTGGAGTAGGGAATGATTCAACCAAGTACCTCACCTTGTGGGTCACCTATTATCATAGTAACCAAGAAGGATGGGACTAGGAGAATGTGTATCAACTATAGAGATTTAAATAATATCACCCTCAAGAGTCAATATCCTTGACCCATGATCAACGAATTTCTAGATCAGTTGTAGCATGTTGAGCACTTCACCAAGTTGTATCTCAAATAAGGATACCACTAGGTGTGAGTGAAAGAGGAAGATACTTGGAGTGACTGCCTTCAAGACATGCTAAGGACTATATGAATGGTTGGTCATGCCTTTCGGTTTATGTAATGCACCAACTACATTTATGTGTTTGCGGAATGATGTGTTGTGTCCCATTTTAGATTCATATGTAATAGTGTACTTAGATGATATATTGATTTATATCTCTAATTGGGAAGAACATATCTCACATAGAGCTATGTGCAGGAGAATCTAAAACTCTATGAGCCTTCCATGTTGGATAAGGAAATTGATTAACAAGTCTTACCTACCTTAGAGGACTTAGCACCAAAATCTTGGGCAAAGTTAGTAGAAGTACAATTTTACAAAAGAAGTCCAAAGCAATCAGACCGGAGTAGTACAAACTCTTGTAGGTTGGGATAAATGGACAACTTCTAAGCAAGGTCAAATGGTCCTCCAGGGAGAAGGTAGAGGAAATTTCCTCACCTCCTTCAATAAAATATTTTGGGGACCAAAAGCCTCCCTGAATGGGGAGGTATGATCTGGAATGGATCATCATATAATTTTTTTTATCTATTTTGGTACTTTAAGGGTGGAAAAATTGAGTTGTTGACTTGTAGGGGCCATTCTAGAGGCAAGTCCCATTTTGGAGATTTGGGTTCCAAAACCTTCTAGATCTTGTTTGCGGCCTTAAATTGTTGTTTTTGGGGTCAAAACTTTGTGAGAAAATATCCTAACCTCTTGATGTTTTCCTACACTTAGAGATCTTTCCCATGGCATGAAATCACCTGAGTCGAATTTCGTATGCGAAAGTTATGCTTCTCACAAATTTACCTATCTTGTTGACCACCATGGTACTAAGTGGATCCCATGTTAGATTCCATTACTCACACATGTGGAGCTAGTCATGTGTGGACTTTCAAGAATATTCTAGAGGGTCCAAAATCCTAACATTAATTGGGGGTGAGGCACGCAAAAACCCTAACCCTAGACAACTATAAGGCTATGTTCAATATTGAGCTGCTCAGAAGGGAAAGGGTTCCATTCTTATTATATTGAGTGTTATTTCGTAGGGGACTAGAGCATTGATAATGGGAGATTGAGGGGGATTAGAAGAAGAAGGATATCCTATATGATCCATATTGGCCACAATGTCCATGGCATCTCCATAGTGACTATCCCTTTCTTTGTACTCGCATTTCATGTTTGAGAATAATGGAGAAGAGCATAGGTATCTCCTTCTAGTTTAGTATTTCCCATCTTGGGTTTTTCCATGGTACACCTTATGTTCATTGTGTGGATGGTGTCATTTCTTGTCTCTTTCATTCCAGTTTCAACTTATTTTAGTAATTTATATGTTAAAACCAATAATAATAAGCATTCAATCTACAGTAAAACATTGTTGTTGGAAACATAATCTGTTAGGGTTACTCACTTGAAGGAATATGAAAAGTCAAGTGATAGGAACCATCATCGAGAGTCCAAGAGACCTCTTGGAAGATGAATCCAAAGGTCAAGCTCATGTATTTATATGTGTATCATATTAATGAAATGTATTCCACTATTGATCTACATTCTCGTGCATTCTAACCTTGTCCCTGACAGGGGGATAACATCAATGATTGACAGTTAGGATTTAAGTTTCAAAGTCCTATCAATCGAGAAGTAACATGCAAACGTGATTTGGTTTGTGGTCATCCCAAAACCACCAAATGGTTTGTGGTTTTCCTTAAACCTCCATTTAGTAGAAGACTTACAACTTCTTCTAGACAACATTTTGTGGTCATCTTTAAACCTCCAGTCAAGAGCACTTCCAATTAGCAGAAGACACCAACTTACATTAGTTTCTAACCAAATTAACAAATGTTCTAGGAACCATTGAGCCTTAGAGCCAAGTTCTAGGGTTTGTGGTATTCCTTCAACCACCACCACTATTTAGTAGAAGACATTAGCTTTTGCTAGCCATTTGGTTTGAGGTCATCCCAAAACCACCATATTCAAAGAGCACATTCAACCATTGGCAACTTTCAACTTCCATATTTCATCTCTCTTCTTGGACTCACATTCACCTGTTCAGATTAGGGGGGGGGGATGTTGAAAATGTAATCCATTAGGGTTACTCACTTGAAGGAATATGAAAAGTCAAGTGATAGGAACTATCATTTGGAGTCCAAGAGACCTCTTGGAAGATGAATCCAAAGGTCAAGCTCATGTATTTATACATGTATCATATTAATGAAATGTATTACATGTTGATCTCAATTCGAGCGCATTCTAACAATTGCATATTAGAAGATTGTAGAATATTATAAGATATGTTGTGACAAACTACTCCAATGGAATATCCATGGCAATTTACAGATCAATTAGCCATATTTATAATTAGGTGTTGGGGCAACAATTACAAACCATATTTGGGGTAAAATCTAGAACTCGATCCATTACCCTAAGATTTCCACATTTCTTTGGCAGTTAGCAAGGAAGCATAGTCTCACATGGAATAATATTTGTAATCGTGGCTTCATGGGTCCATCACGATGTTCCATGTATCACAACAATTGAAAGATAATTCATGATTTTGTGTTAGGGACCTAACCTACCTAACCCCTCAAGTGGGTAGAATAGTATATTTCCATGTCATAAAGATCAATATTAATCAGGCCTAGCAATAAGGAGGAATAAGTCAAATGTAATAAGACCTAATAGAAGCTTCTGCTTCTAGAAGGATCTTCCTCTAGATTGTTCTTTTGGATAGATGGATTTAGTATAAATAGGAGTAGAGGGTATGAAAAGTTTTGTCTTGAAGAATTATTGTAATAGAGCTCTGCTCTATTGGAGGTTGCCCCCTCGAAGAGGCAAGTGAACCTTGTTTCCTATCAATAAAGGTATAATTATGGTGTTGTGGTTCCATATAATAATAATAATAATCATAATAATAATAATAATAATAATAATAATCTATTTTTAAGGTCACAACCAAGCCACACCAAATTGGTGTATGAGACCCCCTTGTTTGTGGGACAAGGGACCCCCCTCCACCCAACTATTTGACTGGTAAATTCTATGGAGGTATACATACCCTACCCCTCTTTGGATTTGAACTTGTGACCTCTTAAGAGGAAACACATGTTCTTAACCATTAGGCCCACTCAAGCTGTATATTATAATAATAATCTATTTTTAAGGTCACGGCCAAGCCGCCACACCAAATTGGTGTATGAGACCCCATTGTTTGTGGGAAAGGGACCCCCCTTTGACTGGTAAAGTCTACGAAGGTATACATACCCTACCCCCCTCTGGATTTGAACTTGTGACCTCTTAAGAGGAAACACATGTTCTTAACCATGAGGCCCACTCAGGCTGTATCTTGTTGTTATCTCTGCAGTATTTTCGTATTCTATTGCTATCTCGATGTTATTTCTGCATTATTTCTCTTCTCTGCTAATATAATAAACTTGGCACCTTACATTTTGTTTCACCGCCTTCATGGGATTGGGTCTCAGTGAGTCACATAGAACTTTTCATGGGTACATGAATCTACATATCTCAATATAGAACAAAATCATTTGTAATGTAAACGAAACCATTTTGTCTAAAAATGGAGACCCGTTGATATGCTAGGTATCGTGGATGATCTATCTAAGTTCACAAACTAGAGAGTGGACATCAAAACTCTTCTACGTACATGGTTGTTCCATCAAATCTATCCCATCCTCAATAGAGTGGGAACCTTAAACTATATGTTTCTTAAGTTGAATTTTGATGGGGCTTTGAAAGGAAATCTTGGATGCTCAAGGATATGAGATTTCCTTGCATGTTATGCTTAGAATATAGGATATATGCAAGCAATGAAGTTGAGATTTTGGCTCTTTAGTTGGTCTTGCAAATTGTCCATAGTATGAATCTAGATTTATTGATTATCGAAGGATACTCTCTTCTCATAATTGAGAAAGTTTGGAAAGAGATTTTGATAAGTGGAATAAGAGAGAAATATATGCATTGGCATTTACACTCCCCTGTACAAGAGATCAACCATTGTCTTAATGCCTTGGATCATTTTATATTGAATCATGACCAATGGACAAGGAATGTGGTAGCACACGCTCTTGCCAACTAAGGGATAAATATTTGGTAGATATGACGAGAAATTTGGCATTACATCCATTTTCATCTCACATTGATGTTCTCTAACCATACTCACCTTATACAAATGGAGCTTCTCCACACCGTTGATGAAATATACACATCACCAAGGAATCGACCACTAAAATAATGAAAATTATGACGTGATATCTAACTTTGAAGGTAATAACATAAGGAACATGTATCTTGTTGTTCAAGTCATCAAGATTATGACTGATCTAGATATAAAAAATATCATATATCATGGCCTTACTACACAACTACTATGTACCAATCAAGGGTTATACTAAGCACAAATGATCATTATTTTCAAAAATTTGATGCTTAGTTATGATATGGGCCATCAAAGGTTATAACTTTCCCAAAATTCAAAAGATCTTATGCTTTCAAGGTGATGGAAATATAACCTAGGTCTTAACTCAATCTCACCAACATTAAAGTTCAAACCTAGAGGAGATGCCATTTATCTTCATATTGTTGAACGTTTTGACCCTAAAGATTTTCCACCTCTCTTACAATCACTTTTGAATTCTAGTTCCTTTGGTGTTAGTACAAAGTAGGGGATGATAGAATAGGAGTGTCATCACCCCTATAATAACTGCATAATGATATCTCACTATATCTTATTCAAACTAGCACAATTCATAATTTGGTGCACATATAGCACTGGGGTGACCATAAACTATTGCCACTATGCCTATAGACAAATTTTCAAAATAAATCTTAAGTAGAAAACATATTGTGTTATAGTCACTTTTAGTGCTAATGCCCCTCAAAAACACTCATTCATTTCATTCGTTGTTGAATACTACATACACAAATAAACTATGCATGTATGGAATATATTTTTCACCACACCAAAACAAATAACACACAATATTTACCTTGGAGATAAAAAAATCCAACATTAAAATAAACTTCCTTATTACTCTCAAGAGGTTATAATGTTCTAAAACACACTCTCCACATAGAGATGGTCGTGTGCTTTAAATGAGCTAAACAAATGGCATTTCATTCTCACATAAAATATTTTTAGGCATGTATCATGTTGTACTTTTCTTTCCTATTGGATTACTAAGCAACATGATAGTGATATGGAAGAATTATCTCCATTTTCCTTTAGAGAACTACCTGGATTGTACAGTTCCCCCCTTTGTTTTGTTTATTTTCTATTTTACAAAGTTGTTTAGAGACTTGGTCAAATACAATCAAAAGTATCAACCTTGACTAAATCATCCCATTGAGTGCTTTGTTTGATAAAGTTATTAAAAAAGTCACTAGCCACTATTATAATCACCAACATTAGATGTCCTTAATTCACTTATCAGGGTTAGGTATTTTGGCCCTCTAGAATCTTCTTAAATAGACTTACATGGCCAGCTCCACATGTGTGAGTAATATGATCTATTGTGGCCTCTACTTAGTGTACAATGGTCCTACTATTTATGGCGCTTCTAGTTGGGGCTATAGTGGTCATGTTACACTTATTACATGTCTATCACATACTACATTTTATAATGCACCTATCAGTGCAAACATCTACACACACATATAGATACATATATTCATAGCCTAAGGAGCTAGTTCAATTGGGCATTGCCAATGTTGATGGGCATTTTTCTAGTTCTACACTAATAAATGCTCAATTAAAATTCCCCTCACACTAATTTGCATTGATGGGTTTATTAGAGTTGTCATCCATGAATGTGGGGAGACATCCCTTGGGTTTCCCCAAAAGGTTTTCCTTGGAACTGTGTGTGTGTGTGTGTGTGTGTGTTCCATAGCCCAAACCTAGTGGGTTAGCTCAATCTATTTGAATTGATCATTTTCAAGGTGGAGATCATCAAGAGGTCATAGGTTCAAGTCTAGTAGAGTCCTTCTAGGTCAGGAGTGCATGTTGTACTTCAGTAGCATTCAACTTGAGTGCCATTCATGAAATTTGAGGAAGCATCTAAAGGGTTTCCTCGAGGACATTTTCCATGGAAAAAAGTTCCATAGCACAGTGACTTAGCTTAATCTATTTGAATGAATTATTTCACTACAACAAAATAAGTCATTAGCACCAAGTTTAGCATAGAATTGTAGTGCAATTTTTTTCAAGTTGGAGTGTTTCCTAACACAAGTCGGTGTTAAAATGCATGTGTATTTAGCTATAGGTTTAAAACCAAGTTTAGTGTTGACTGCCTATAAATTAAAATTTCAAGAATTAAAAACAAAAAATGGTAAAAAAATGAAAAACATAAATGAAAAATGGTAAAGGAATGTTAGGATTTGAACCCATATCACTTACCAAAAGGTAGGAGCTCTACTTGAGCTACATTCCCTAAAAACTTGTCATTGAAAGTTCAAATTTGAACTATGTTATCGCACAATATGTAGTTGCCCAAAGCCCAAGGAAAGTAAGGGAGATTGGCATAACAAACATGATATCCTATCATTGTCACCTCAATAGGAAATCCCTGCTTTTAGGGATAGGCAAGGTCTACCCTAGGGGAGGAGTCCCCGGTAACCTATAGGGCTGGAAAATTAGGGTTATGTTCAAGATATATCTCCCCCTCTCACTGGTTACCAAAAGTCACTCAATATGTGTCCCAAAGATGAGGTTAATGAAGTGCTTGATGTACCTGCCCAGAACAAGATAATATAGGATGCATATACAATGATTCCAAGTACAAATATGATAGTAACACCTCAATAGACAATGGACAATGACAATAAGTGCTAGCTGATATAAATTTGCAGCAATTAATAAGTTTACAACAACAATTGATAGAATGTAACAACTGCAACAAATACTCCTCGTAATTGCTTGAAAAGATAGTAAAAAGATAGCATTTACTAAGCAGAATGATAATCAAATGTCATAAGAAATTTCTGAAGTGTTTAACTAGCATTAAAAGTCAATTATGCAGAAAATTTGCTGCAATTAGATGTTTGTAGCAGACATTTATAACAACAACAAATAGGTTAGTGATCTAGGCTAAACTAGGGTTAGAGATAGTTAGTAAAAGCTTAGGAGAAGAGTGTTTGAGTGTTTAATCAATCCTTCGATAAGAGAGAGGCTAGAACTATTGTCTTCTAGGGCTTATGGAGTCAAGTGGACGACTTCTTCTAAGGCTGCAAATCAATTTTGATAGTGCACAAAAGTCTAAGAGGGAGAAAGCATATGATAAGTAGTAACTTAAGTCCCCCCTATGCATTTTCCTCAAGAAACAAGATACTAGGGTGTAGGCAATTCTAGGCCCTAACACCTTGCTCTTCTTAGGCTTCTTATGGGATAAAAACTTAGGCAAAGACAACTAGGTCAAAACCTTAGAGTGCTAACAAACTAGGGCTCTAGGGTTTCACTAGTCACTAGATCAATTCAATGAAAAGCTTGGCAAATAGAAAGTAAGAAAGTAACAATTTAAGTTCCTTACTTCAAGCATTAAGTATGCCATGCAATTTCATAATCTTGTATGAGAAAATAAAGCCATACATAAACCATTCAATAGATGAAAAAAAATGTAGATTTTACCTACTTGCACCAAAAATAATCATGAAAATACCATGCAAGATCACCATAAAAGCTTCCAAGATTGATCCAACTTGCAAAAAATTAGCTTTATGCAAGAGTGCGCCTTAAAATTTCAGCCAATAGCCCTTACTAGGGCGCAAATTTCAGACCTCTCCTCTTGTGTGAGGAGTTGTGATGTAACAATGAATGTACTTTATGTTTATTTATACAAAATTGGTGACCTTTAATTAATTTTAGGTCAAAATAAGGCCGACCTAACCAATTTACAAATAAATTCAAATTTGACATAAATAAAATTAAATAGCATCTAAAGACACCTCCAAGAATGATGTCATGCCCTTCTAGGGTGACGTTGAGGCCCTAAGGTGGAACATTGAGCCTAAAAGGTAGGGTGCTTGGCCTCCAAAGGCCCTAGATGAAGCCCACATGTACCACTAGGCTCATAAATGCCTCCAAAACAAAAAATCTAGCTCTAGATGATGTCCAGGGTCATGATGGTGATATCCTGGGCCTTCAAGGACCAACGTCTATGTGGAAGAGCAAGATCCCCCTGGGTCTAGGTCTGTCAGGGTGCCTCCAAAGGCAACGTCCTTCTTTTTCCCGGTGCAAATATTCAATTTCTTCTTACCCCTGGCTCGGGTTACAACATCCATTTGTGGGATTTAAGCTCTCATGAAGGTCCGAGATAATCATTCCCTTGTGTGTACCTGTCCACCGGGAAAGGTCCTGCAGCAACAAGTACGCCCTCCAGGGGTTAGTCACAGGGATCATAGCATGCAAATCACATCTAATAATTAAATTACCCAAACATGTGCACCAAACCCCCCTTAACCCAAAAAAATGCTCAAAGACGTTATGCAATTTGACAAGTTAGGTTTGGAGAAGGTCTCAAAGTTTCCTATTGGGCTAACCTCCCTTAAGTTTGGGGTGTTTCCCAGGTGGGAGCGAATCCAAGTCATGTAACTATATGAGGTGGCATGAGGTAAGCATTTGGGCATGGGGTGTAGTATTAACAGGGAAATGTAAGTCTTACCTGTGGGTGCCTTTGTAGAGGGTGAGCTGCACCTTGTCATAAATGAAATTTTTTCCTAGCCCATTCATTGCCTTTTGTTCTTAGCTTTAGTTCTTTTGATCTTTTTCTTTTTTGTGCTTCAAGGGAAAAATTGAGGGCCACTGTCCTGGATTGATGAGTAGAGGTGACAGTGTTATCCACAAACATTTCACGGAAATGAGAAGGTTGGCTCGTGATGAGACCCCCTTTCTCTTGGCTATGCCACCAAAAGCCACTACCCTGGTTTGGTGACCAGATAGGTGGTAGTGTCATACCGCTACATGTTCATGGTCATAATAGGTCGGCCTGTGATGAGACCTCCTATCCATCAACTAGTACCTTGAGTGTTTATGTATCTTATGGGTTCCCTTTTCTTACTGAGAAGATTTTCACTACTTTATTGGGAATCCCTGGGCGAAGCATCTCAAAGGTTTCAACATTGGATTTTAACTCTTGTCAACTACTTTTACCCTCTAGGCCTTTAGCCCCTTCTTCCCACAAGGCAAGGTACAACCCTTCCTAGCGTGGCCAATCCCAATGCCCAAACAAAGGTAGGGGGAGATGAGAGGAATAAACATGGAAAGTGGTAAGTATGAAGGGAACAAACGATGACCTTTCATAGACCCACCCAGTGGCAGCCTATCCTAAAGGGAGAACAACTTACTAGGGCACCATGTCGCCCTTCCAGGTATAAACGAGGAAAAAAGCATAATTTCCAAGAAAACGTATTGAAATGAAGAAGAATTCAATGCAACATATTCAAATGCTTCAAAAATCAGAGTGACACATACCATGATACCCAGACTCATTACCTCATGGAGCAAGACTTACTGCTACTTTAGGACCAAGCTAGTGGGATGGATACTATTGTCGTTGATAAATGGACTGCACCGAAGAAAAGAGGGGCCCTCCGGGACCATGCTCAAGTCATCTGACTCTCAATACTCCATGTATAGGACCTATGGGCCTCGAGATGTGATCTCCTTAGTTATCGCTAGGGTAGGGGATAACAACCTAAAACTAAACTATCCTAGTGCAAACTAAAATTTACAGAAACAAAAATAGAAAATTGTGAAAAAGTGAAAAACATAAATGGAAAATGGTAAGGGAATGATGGGATTTGAACCCACATCACTTCCCAAAAGGCCATAACTCTACTTGAGGTACATTCCCACCAAAATCTTCCCTCAAAAGTGATACATGCAAACAAGTGAATAAGGCTGGAAGGATAGACACCCCCCTTGAGTGGGACCCCCTTGTGGGTGTGTCTTTAGATGTCTCAATCCTTGCTAAGTCATAATTTTCTTGCTAGGTGTCGGCTTGCAGGTTGTTGGTACTAGCAATGTCCTCCTTATGCCACACCCATGCACTGTATTTTGACATTAAACAGATCCCCTAAGATGTCATTTTTTTTATTCTTTCTCTATTAAACATGCAACAAAAAAACAACAATAAACATTAGCAAATCAAAAAAGGAAAACAAATTAAAAGAGGAAGGAAGGAGGATAAGGGAAGGGAGAAGCCATTTCCTTCCTCATGGATGTTCCTCCATGAAACCCTAGCCTCCATGCGTGAAACCATAAACTTGTAACAACAAAAGAACAATGAACATTAACAAATCAATAAAGTAAAAGAAAAGTAAAATAGGAAGGAAGGAGGAGAAGGGAAGGGATAACCCATTGCCTTCATCATGGAGGTTCCTCCATGCATGAAACCCTAAAGCCGCAAAACAAAACAATTGTAAACATTAACAAATCAATAAAGGAAAAGCAAAGTAAAAGAGGAGGGAAAGATGACAAGGAAGGAAGAATCTATTACCTTCCTCATGTAGGTTCCTACATGAAACTAAAACCATAGCCTCCATGGGGATGAAACCCTAAGAGAGGAAACCCTAAGGGAGAAAGCAGGAAGGAGGAAAAGCGAAGAGAGAAGGAAAGGAAATGAGAAGAGAAAAGGAGATGAAATGAGAAAAAAATGATAGAGTAGGGGTTTTTGGAAGGGAAAATAAGAGCTTGTAATTAAAATAACATAATTACCCTCACACTCATGAGGATTGAGACAAGTTGCTTATTTTTAACAATAAATATTTCTTAATTTTCTTTTTGAAAAGTCCCCCCCTCTTTTATTTCGTTACTTAGGAAACCCAATTCTAAAATCAACACTAAGTTTGGTGCTAAATTTGACACAAGTATCAACGAGTTTAGCATCAACTCACAAAATAACGTTGAGTTTAGGATTGTCCCATGAAATAATGCCATTTTTTCATAAAAAATACAAATAAATCACTGAAAAAGTAAATGGAAGAAAAAAAGGAAGCTAAAAGGATGTTAATGACACAATTTTGTTGTGGTGTTTCAAGGTGGATTTTTCCATGAGGTATTTTGTTCTACTCCAACAAAGGTTCAAACCCAAATGAATCATATTGTTACTAGCTGTTGTTGTGGTTGGTGGTTGAGTCATCCCCCATTAAAATATTCTTGGGAAGAAGGGGGCATCCCACAAAGTTTTCCTTGGAATATATATATGACAAGAATTCTACTCATGTTATTCCAATTGGTTTAGAGTACATTCATAGTGACCAAAATAAGCCTAATAACTCGAGACATAGATCTAATTGCTACCATAGTCATGGCTCTGTAACAAATCTCAATGAAAACATCAATGATTTTTATGTCTTAGGCCCTTTTCTATCAGATTTAGAATCAACTAGTGCTATTACTAGTCTTCACCAATAGGATATATCTATGACTAATTAATAATACCAACTAGTCCATAAAAGGAATATTACAAATTAGAATAAGGTCCTAAACTTGGTAGAGTTGGTCCCATAAGAAAGATCTAATCTCACTTCCAATCTACATTCTACCAATTCAACATCTTCCTTAGCTAATCCATCATCCGTGTAGTTTAATTCTCTTTATATATGAGAGAAATATGTAGAATTGAATATCGTGGAATTGTCTTTAGCCCTTGCCACACTTTTTAGAACATGTATCATTGTGAACCTACAAAGAGACCTTTATCCCAATAGTGATCACCTTGGAGTCTTCAAATACAACCAAGTCCCTAATGTCCTTCTCCAAAGAAATATTAAGTAATGTAGTTGCAACCCTCAACTCTACCGTATTATTAGTAATCCTGCCAAGCCTTAACTTGAAGGATATTTATATATAAATTGTCTAGTAGGAAAATATGTCCACCTACACCACTTTGACCTAGATTGTCTTTTGCAAACACATCAAAGAAGCCTTAACCTTTGTTAGAATCACTAATAGGTGTTAGATGCTTCTCTTTCACTATTGCACCATTTGAAGGAAGCGTTTCCTTCAATTTATGGAATTTTGAAGTTGTCTTTACCCTCTTCCCTTGAAATAATACCTCATTGCATGTAAGCCATATAGACCATATTATAGATAGAGGAAGGGTTTATGTTGACACATATCCTTTAATCTGATTGGTCCATAATTATAATGCTAAATCCAATTCCTTACCCTCCCAAATTTCCCTAACCTAGAAGAGATAGACTAGTAACATAATTTCAAACCTCTTTAGTAAAGTCATAATGTATGAACAAGTGGTTGACAGATTCAAAACACTCCTCACATAAATGCCACCTACTTTCTTTACGTTTTGTTTTTTTATGCAATTTTTTTTTTAAATTAAAATGAGGGTGCCTGGTGGTTTTTATTTATTTTTATTATGGTCTTATTCTTAAAAAATAAAATTAAATGTATTATTTTTAAATTTTTATAAATTTCATTTATAAAAAAAACATATCTTTCCTATTTTGGGGTTCTTTTCCCTCTTTTTTTTTTTGTTTTTTTCCTTCTATCTTTATTTGTTTTTCATTTCTTTTTTCTCAAATTGTTTTCCTTTTTTGGATTTTGTTTGTAACAATATTGGGCTTTTAGGCCATGGTTTAAAAAATGTTTCAATTTTATACTAAAAAGAAAGAGGGTGTTACTAATAACACCTCTTTTTTTATTCAGGGTTTGATTTTAAGAGTTTGGTAGCAAGGGTATCGATTGTCAATGCCATGATTTCAAAAAAATTGTAACTTTAGCCCTAAAAAGGGGGGATGCTATTGAGAAACCACTTTTCGATTTAGGGGTTGATTTTAAGATTTTGATTGCAATAGTACTAGTTGTTAAGTCTAGTGTTTCAAAGAAGTTGTAATTTTAACCTAAAAAAAAATGGTGTTGTGATTAGCACCACGTTTCCATTCGAGAGTTTATTTTAAGGTCTTTGTTGGTAACATTACAAGGTTATTAAGGCCATGGTTGTAAAAGGTAGTAATGTTAACCTTGGAAAAAAAAAAGTTCTACTAATGTCACCACTTCTTGAGACGAGAGTAAAAATAACCACTAAATGCAACCTCTAAAAAAATGAGAACTTTGGAGGGTCCTCGTCAAGTGGGTAACTATGTTATGCACTAATGCGACATTGAAATTTGAAAGGGTCTAGAGATTATTCTAGACAAATGCATATTTTAATTATGTTGGCACAATGTACTAAATATCTTTCACCGTGCACTCATCTCCAATAATGTCTAAAATGCCTCTAAATAACTCCATTGAGAAGCAATCCCATCGAGGAGATTTTCATTCCGGAGAAGTGTGATGCCTTAATATAATTCCTCCTTCAACATTGGGTGCTTAAGATTTTAATTAGTATCTTCATACCCACTTATGCAATACTGATGCCACAAAAAGAATATCTTTAAATTTTTCCCTCTCCAATTTAGTGTAAATATTTTTGAAATAGGATTTAATGCCAACCTTATTAATGTTCGACAACATATGTATTCCAACAGGGGATGAACATCTTCAATAACCACTCACATAACCAGATCAAATATCAACACACTGATGTTTTCATGTGGTAAGACCCCTATGGGGAAACATCCATGACCCCTAGCCAATGTGGCCACTTGGAGCAATGTATTAATGCAAAAGAAAAATATTACAAAGAGATTTACAAGGGATTTTCTCACAATCAATCATTGAAAAATCTATTTTGCATTCTATACATAAAGGTTTAAGTGTTTTGAACTTAGATAAGTAATCTTCAATGCAAGGAAAATCATTTGGACTTAAGGTCATTAACTAATTCTCCAACTGGTGGGCTCGAATAATATTGTGTTTACCAAACACAGTTTCAAGCTTTTCCAAGTATCATCAAGGTCATCAATTCCTTGAAGGTGAAACCTTAAATTAGAAGAGATGGACATTTCAATCAATCCACATGCTTCATCATTCTTATTGGCCCATTTAAATTTATTTCCATCATGAATGGGTGCTAGTTCTTTCCCCAAGGTAATTTGATACAATCCTTTACTTCTTAATACATCCTCCATATGAGATTTCCATGAGAAGTAGTTGGTACTAGTAAGAAAAAGATCATTGGGAGATGTTATATTAAAATTTGCAAAAAAATATGAAACTGATGGTCTGGATGGAAAGATCTTGAAAAAATAGTCTGTTTTTAAAAAAAAAATACACTGAAAACAAAATTTGAATATTAAAGTTATTCATTTTTGAAAAAGGGCATTAATGGTAACCAAATAGCCACGTGACAAATAAAACTTGGTCCACGTGGTGATAACCCTCCTTCTAATACCCTCACTTTTACAAATAAGTTGCTTATGAAGTGACCCACTTTTATAGAATAAGTAGGGATCACTTTTACAATGAAGTTACTTTATAAATGAAAGTTGCATGCAAAATAAATAACTTAAAACAAAATATTAAAACTACTTATAGTGATTCACTTTTATAATTTAAGTGAAATACACTTTACAACGGATGCATGAACTTTCAAAAAAAAAAGTAACAAAAAAAGACTCTAACAACTTTTAACCAAGTGAGCTAGTGCAAAACATATTATATTATTTAGAAGGAGGATTGTTGTTGTTGTTGTTGAAGATGACCTTGGAGAGCGTGCTCATAAAAAATATTTTCGCGCAAGAAAATAATTTCACTTCTCGACGACAACAAGGATTAGATCTCAGTTAGCTTACCTGGAAAACACAAATTGTCCCTCTATTTCCGATTTACCGAGATCGCACAGAGCACATGACAAAGAGAATATACAAACATGAAAACCATTTTCGCTCTGTTCCTGATTTGTCGAGATTTCACAGAGCACAGGGAATAGAGCATGCACAAATTGAAAAGAGTAGCAACCCAGAACTAAAAACTAGAAAACTGAAATATTCTCTGCAAAAATTTAAAAGGGCGTATTCAAGCATTATACCTTTAGATTCGACTGAAATGGTCATATCTTGGGAAAACAAAAACCTTTTCGAGTGAAATGAAAGGCGTTCCTAACTGAAACAACCGCTCTTGACACAATGGAACAATACTCTTAGCCCAAAAATGTACGGAAATGGTAGAAACCAGAGATACAAAAACACGATTTCATCATCTCGATCTACAACGAGAGGGGGTCTTCAAATGCGCTCTGATACCATGTTCGATAGCAAAGGTATTCCAATAGAGGATGAACACCTTCAGTAACCACTCACAAAACCAAATCAAATATCAACACGCCAATTTTTTCACGCGGTAAAACCCCTACGAGGAAACATCCACGACCCTAGCCAACGTGGCTACTTGGAGCTATTTACTAATGCAAAAGAAAATTATTACAAAGATATTTACAAGAGATTTTATCACAATTGATCATCGACAAGTGACTCTCCATGCTCTTTAAATAGTGATCATGGACCAGTCAGTTTGTTAAGCCACATATCAATGTAGTTGTTAAGATTGAGGAGAATATGCGTTGTTAGATCACTCTATGTTGGGAACATATCGTGACCATCAGATTTCCTAACTACAAATGCATAATAATGCATACTAAAGAAACACACTTTTACCTAATGACACATTAGACCAAGTTGATCTTAACCAACTCCTAAGTGTCTAAATATCCTAACAATTAAAAGTGTCAAAATATTCACCAAATTTCCTTCACTATCCTATATCCTCCAAATGGTATGGTATGTTTTTTTTAGAAATAAATTATTTGTGGAAAAAACCAATATTATTGTCTCTAACGACTAACAACATAGCCCCAATATAAATCCTCCACCTAGTAGCTTCATCCCAATTTTCACACAAGTTTCCTTCACTATCCTATGTCCTCCAAATGGTATAATTTGTATGTTTTTTTAGAAACAACTTATTTGTGGAAAAAAACAATAGTATTGTCTCTAACAACTAACCACATAGCCCCAATATAAATCCTCCACCTAGTAGTTAATAACTTATGTCTCTCAGATTCCAAATCCTCCAATTTGGACAATACATCTTCTTGCAGTCCTTGGTCCTTCATGAAGTCATTAATACCTGCATTGTTCTTCTCTACCTCACATAGTTGGGTTGAGGAATCTCCAAACTTTATTTTACCCACTCCTTTGTAACAAATTTCATTTGTATAAAGTATTTTTTGGAAGTGCACCATCATGTAATTTTCATATTCAGGGAAGTACTTAATCCAATTCTTTTGAGCCAACTCTACATACTCATGGAAGTCCAGATAGTATGGGTTAAATTAAAATGGATACATTAGTTTTTGACTATCCTTTTCCATCTAAACTGAAATAGGGGAGTGATTGGACCCACCACTATTTACTACCACATATGTGTACCTTCCCTCTTGATGAAGCAATGGATCCTTTTGTAGGAAGTGGTCCAATCACTCCCTTGTGAACTCATTCTTGAGTCTTTTGTTTGTCCATGTTGGGGATAACTCAATATGATCTATGTCCATAGGGTTGACTTATTCAAAAATTTCTAGAAAAATATGATAGTGGATCCACTCTTTCCCTTAAACCCCATTTCTCCAAGCCACTTAATATTAATTTCAAATCTCCCCCAAGGATGATATTAAGTGACTCCATCAATCTGGATCTCTTAATCCTTCCCAAAATGTTTTCCTTTGATCATATGGTCCATAAATGTTGAGCAAATTATTCCAAATTGTAGTTTAGCTCCTTAGAAACAAGAGAAACCAATATGGCATCATCAAGCATTACATCATTGATCATCTCAAAAGAGGGTTTTCACTTGATAACCAATCATCTTGAATCACCTACCACACTTGAGTAAACAAACCCTCATTCTAGAAGAGCTTTATGAAGGGAAGATTAACAAGTATCTTTAGATACCATAGTTTCTTAAATAAAAAGGTGATCTAATTTATTATTGAAAATTAAATGCTTGAGGGAATGATTTTATAAGGCTCTCCCCATGGTGCCCCCATGACCCTATAATTAGTGGTTTCTCTGGCTATAATCGGATTCTGATTCGTCCCGAAGACCAGTAAGAAAGGGATTTGTCAGGGTATGGATGGGATCTAGAAAATAAAAGACTAAATATAGAGAATATGGAAATAAGGTCTCTTTGATGAGATCTAGAGATGGAGACACTATAGTCATTCAATAGCCATTAATTCTCTCGACCTTTAGGAGATATCCCGCGAGAGAAAATTAAATGCTTGAGGGAATGATTTTATAAGGCTCTCCCCATGGTGTCCCCATGACCCTATAATTAGTGGTTTCTCTGGCTATAATCAGATTCAGATTCGTCCCGAAGACCAGTAAGAAAGGGATTTGTCAGGGTATGGATGGGATCTAGAAAATAAAAGACTAAATATAGAGAATATGGAAATAAGGTCTCTTTGATGAGATCTAGAGATGGAGACACTATAGTCATTCAATAGCCATTAATTCTCTCGACCTTTAGGAGATATCCCGCGAGAGAAAAATCATTATTAAGAATCCCTAAGGGATTTCTTAAATCTCAAAGTCCCCCATAAATAGTTATTTTATGGCCCTCGTAAACCTCAACTTCCTCTTGTGTGATTTCCTTTGACACATTTGAATTCCTACCCAGTTGTTTCTTCCTAGACCCCTGATAAGAACATTCTTCCAAAGCTCTTTCCAACATTTCAATCTGAGGCCTAATTTCTTTTTCACTAAGACCTAGTCTAATGTCTATTTATTGAACTAGAAACTCTTAGCTATTCACTAGTATCATTTAAGTCCCACATGAAATGATGTCTTGGGACATCTCGTCCCTTAGTCTCACCTTATTGTATCTGTTTTGACCCTTCAAACTAGTTCCTGTGTTCTCCTCCCTCATGTTGGGAAAATGAGTGACCTAATAGGGCTCACCCGCCCCTACAATATTCTTCTCCTTTTGAGAAGGAGACCCACCCTACAATTCTTTCATTCTCAAGGACATGGTTAAATCTTAATGCTTCACTTTAAAAAAAATCCTACCTATTTCATCTAATGTTTCAATAAGACTAAGAAAGGATGGATATGTGATATTGTGAGGAATTAGAGGAGGTACTGGAGACTCAATATCCTTTACAATATCTTTTTTGGGTGAATCCATGGTATCAAAAATGACACTGTCTATAAAGGGCATAATAGACTTACAAGATCTCTGATGTGCTGCATGTATGTAGTCACCAACCTTGGATGAGGTTCCCTTCCTCTTGGGGCATAAGAAATCCAAATAAACATATGATTGACAATATCAATGGTGAAATAAGACATTTATGTAGTTCAAAAAAATTCAGTGTTCCCTCAACCCCACCCTTATGGTTACCCCTTTAGGAAGTCCATCATCTAGGTTAAACTCACAAATCTTAGCCACAATCAGTTTCTCCATTACCAATGACTTATCATTAATCGTTAGGAAACTTCCTAGTCTATTGCCAATCGTCTACATGATATTTGGATTATAGAGCTTGATGGGGAGGTGGGGATAACTCTATCCAAACCGATATTATTGAAATCCTTTCATGCACATGATAAAATCCCAATGCCCATTTTCAGATTGATAGTCTAGACAATACCTAGAGATAAGGTCCACCTTTTCGTATCTTCTCATGATACTGAGTGCATTTGAAAAGAAAAGTGATAAGCCCTCTTACTCCCATATATTGGACTATTAGTGAGTAGCCCAAATCAATATCCCTACATTTTTTTGAGATACATCCTCTTAGTGATTTCTCTATGAACTCCTTTTTCGCTCAATTACCTAATAAATTCCTATCGAGAATATTGGAGCATTGTGTCATTGATCAAATCCTCATTAACCTTCAAAAATCATTTTCTACATGGCTTGTTTCACACATATATTAGGTTTCTTCTTCCTTCATTTGGTTGGTTTGTCATCCTTATCATACAAATCTTTTATTTTTCCCTATTTGAGCTCTCTTTGTCAGAACAAGGTTTTTCCATATCCAATAATAGGATTTCACATCACTTATGATCTGCATTCACACCACTTTGGATTTGATCCAATAGATCCACAGGGAGGAAACCATTGAGTTTACTGGAAACCTATTGATTGACATCATCCCTCACCTTAGTATCATGGAGTATGGTCCTAGAGTGGCATGTGGATCCACTCCCTTGCCAAAATGTCATCCTAACATTGAGCCTTGATGCGCATGATCCCGCTCTTTCCCTAAGAGAAAATACTATGTGAAGCATATGAAAATTGTCTCTTATCTAAATTTGTTGACATCCCCTCCATCCTACCCCTATCAACAAGACTTGAGCCTGACCTTTCCCGTCCTATCCCCCATCACAATAACCCTCTACTCTATTAATATAAACACCCAGTACCAACCAAGTGTCTTCCCTAGATAAGATCTCCTTATGGTTTTAATAGGACAATACTCATCCCATTTCCTCCATCCTCCCCCTATCCATCCCTATAAAAAATTAGCCCTATGTCTAAGCTCTCTCTAAACCTCTCTCTACACACACACACACACACACACACACACACACACACACACACACACATGTGTGTGTGTGTGTGTGTGTAATTCTTTTGCAATCAACTCAACGAACATGTTTGTGGATGGTCATATGTTTCCAAACTAAGATCGTCAACTAAATATGTAGAAATCAGATTACATTGAGAACCGCTATCTAAAAGATCATTTACCTTATTGTTCTTCATTTGAAACTTGACTTGGAAGAGTGCATTCCTTTCTCCACCTTCCTTTGGATGTTTCAATGTACCAAAAACAAGGCTATTGTCCACATCAGAGCTATCTTCTATCTCTTGACCTTCCATCTTGGTCATTGTTATTGTTCCCTTCTTGGACATGTACCATTTCGGAAACAATTCCAAATGAAGCTTCCAACTTGTTTCATATGTTTTTCCACTTACATCATAATGTTTGTAGTGCTTCTTAGAATATTTTCCCTTCTATATTGTCACTACAACTTTCTTGTGTTTATTTTTGGGTGCCTCTTCATGATTATTTTGTTGATCCATTTTCATGGCCAACTCAATATAGATATCTTTCTTTCTTGCTTCATCTATGATCCCAACATTTAGAAGTTGTAGCCACATTCAAATATGGTCATGTAGACATCTAATGCACTTCACTACTACCCTAAGTTTTTTTGTGAGATACCCATTATGATGGTTTGCTTCCAGAACTTAGATGTGTAATTATGAATAATTTATCCTTACTCTTGCTAGTAACACTATCATGTCATGAATCGATCCTCTTCATAGCTAATGGGATAGAATTATGGTTTGATAAATTCCTTGAAGTGTTCCCACTTAGTCACCATGGGCTTCTTTCCCAACTGTAAAGCATCTAAATAGTTTTCCCACCAAATCAAAGCATGAACATACATCTTTAAAAGAGAAAAATAAATCAGATTTACCTCTCTTCATTTAGGAAAGATGAAATATACTTCTCTCTACTTCAACCAACTATTGCAGGCTTCTTACCTTTAATATCCTCATGGATAACATCCTCCTCCTAATAGTGTAGCAATGTTTTGTTCCAACCAACTAATTTTGGCTTCTAAGTCTTCCAAACCTTTTTCTTCATGCGAAGGCCCCACCATCTCTGGTTGTCCACTCCTCTCTATTCATGGTAGAAATGGTGTACTATTCTCCTTATAGTCACTATGAGTCTTCATCATGCAGATTTAAGGAACAATTTTCTTTGATGCTAATATGATTTGTAAAATGTTGATGCATGCATCTAGAAAGTCATCAAGATAGACCATAAGAGGAAAAGAAATATCATGCTACTATCACTTCCAAAGTTAATTCCCTAAACCAACACTTGTTCCTTCCATTTGTTGTTGGCACTAAGTACAAAAATAAGACATGCATGGAAAACATTTTTTGCTGCAAAAATACAAATAACACACAAGATTTACCTTGGAGAAAACCTCAATCGAGGAAAAGCTCTAGTATGAACATGCACCATCTTATTCATCAAGAGATTAAAATCTTTTGAAATACTCTCTCCACAGAGATTATTGTGTGCTCTAAACAAGCTAAATAGAAGGCATTACCTACTTTTTACACACAATATTTCTAGGCATGTATTGTCCTATACATTGCTCTCTTCTGAGATTATTCAGAAACACAATGATGTGAAAGATCCCTCCTTGTCCGTCTTCAAAAAATTGCGTATATTTTACACTCCCCCACCTTTTTGTCGCTCTGCTCTTTTATGGAGTTGTTCGGATACTTGGTCAAATATGATCAAAGGTATCAACTTGACTAAATCAACTCATTGAGCACATTGCTTAATAATGTTATTAAAGAAAAATCACTAATCAACTATTATAATCACTAGTGAACTTTACATTAAATGTCCTTAATTCACTAATTAGGGTTAGGGTTTTGGCCGTCTAGAATCTTATTAAATAACCTTACATATCTAGCTCCACATGTGTGAGTAATATGAGTTAATGTGGCTTCCATTTGGTGATATGATGGCCAGACTACCCATGAGGCTTTAACTTGGGGTTATGGTGGTCTTGTTACAATCATTACACACCTACCCCATAATGGACTATAGATTGCACTTGTTGGTACACTCACTCATTGAATTTACATTAAATGTAATTAATTCACTAATTAAGATTAGGGTTAATTCCTCGATTCAACTTTATTTCAAATTTGGGTTGCTATCATCAAGGTTGTTATAGACACCTCTGCATCGAGCTCTCGAATGGGCGGCTATCAACTCAACTATTTTGATTATTATGCTTAGTGGTGGTGGGGCCTATTCCCTTTAGATGTTGTTATTGTTTTGGATCCATAATGGAACACCCCTAACTCTAAATTACATAAGGACTCACAAACTAAGTCCACTATTGATGACATAATGGCCTTTTTGTTACTAATTTAGAGACATATTTAGCTCAAATGGTTGCCCCTCCCATGTATCTTCAAGAGCTCTTCTTTGTAGAGAAAATGCATGGAATTTTAGATGAAACAAATCACCACCTTGTTCATGGTGTTGTGTACTTTGAAACCATGTCGATAGCCAAGTCCAATCAACTCAACAAGTGGCATATTGACCTATCTATGTTAGCATTCCATACCTTGAATATGAGCAATATTAACAATAAGTGCTCATATATCACTAATATCCACACACATATAGGTTGACTTTCCAAATACTATTTCACTGTCCATCTAGTCAACATTTGTCTAGTAGCTTAACTCCACAACCCATAGAGACTCTCACCTTTAGATAATATTCTTACTTTTTTTTTTTTTTTTTATGAATCATCAACTTGGCATCATGCATCAAATCAGGGAACTTATGATGCAATTGCATACTTTCGAATCCAAATTCCAAGAACTCAATCATAATGTGTTCTCCTTGGCTAAAACAAAACACTTAGGTAGAGGAATAAAGGCTCAGGGGAGGAAGACACCTCTTCTTAGTAATCCTTGGTTAGAATTAACTATTTGGTTACCATTTTTGTCTATTTTTTTAGTCTCAAGTATGGTGGATCAACATCATGAATACAAGGAATCATATAATGAAGTTCTTCAATTTCAAAGTTGTTTATTGTCATCTCTTTCAATAAGTTTATTAGTTCAAGTATGTTCATATGAAACCAAAAAATATCAAATTGACATATTACCCAAAACAAGATTCCTTTTTAGGTTTTGTTAACCACTAAATTGTTAAATTTATTTGTAAAAATGTATACTTATTAATCTAAAATTTATACAAAGCACATTAAATCTTTATGCCTATTAAACATCATTGTTTACATGAAATCTCAAAATGAGATTAAAATATGTTTTCACATATTTGTATAATGCTTATTTATAATTATAAATGTTTTACTTACCAAAACAAACCTTTTATTAAATTTGCATTATATTAATGTTTAAGTTATTAATAATTTGATGGAATGAAATTTTAATGGTTAAAAAGAATATCACTACATTAATAACTTAGAGGAATATTATCAAGTATTTAATAATTATATATTTAATAAGTTAATGGAATATAATAACTTTATATTAAAATAGATTTGATAATATATAATGGAAATTTCTAATTAATAATAAATAAACAATAAATTACATTTTTTTTAATAATTTAATAAGTTAATTAAATTTAATAATTTCATATTAACATAAATTTGATAATACATAATTAAAATTCATAAATTTTTATATTTATTTACAATAAAACTTATAAAACCTATATTAAAAAATAGAATTAATTGCATATCTATTATAACATGAATGCACATAAGATGATTGTACACTTATGAAAAACATCACATATTACATAGAGATTCTTTTTTTAATAGGATGGTTGTACACGCAAGATTTTTTTTTTAATAGGATGGTTGTACAAACATCACATATATAAAGATTCTTATCTTAATAAAATGATTGTATACTTATGGAAAACATCACATATTACATAAAGATTCCCTTCTTAATAGAATGATTATACATAAAATATCACATATTACATCAAATTCCTACCTTCTTCTTAATAGGATGGTTGTACATAAAATATCACATATTACATCAAATTCCTACCTTCTTTTTTATTAGGATGGTTGTACAATGAAAAATATGACATATTACATCAAATTTCTACCTTGTTTTTTTTATTATGGTGACCATTACATGAGTGTCTCATATGTTATTATGATAATGATTGAAAGTGTATAATTTATCTACATTGGGTGTGTAGATTCTAGAGGACAAATAAACAATACATTTTTCATGATGTTTGAAGATAATATTAAATATAATATTTTTTTTAATATTTTGATATTTTATACTTAATAAAATGATTTTTAAATGGTTAAATCATAAGTTAAAATTCAGATATTTTTATTGTTAATAAAGTTTAACTTATCTTGATTAAAAAGGATGAATACATTTTTCATAATGTTTGAAGATGATATTAAATATAATAATCTTTTTAATATTTTAACATTTTATACTTAATAAAATGATTTTTAAATGGTTAAATCATAAGTTAAAATTCATATATTTTTATTGTTAATAAAGTTTAACTCATCTTGATTCAAAAAAGATGATCGATGATTATAAACTAACTAATTATCTTTTTAACTATACATTAAAGTGTTATTAATTTATAAGTTGATTTTATTGTATAAGTTCAAGGGTTGATATGAAAATATCTTCCCTCACTCCAATACTTACATTGTTGATAGTTTAAAATTTATTGTGTGGGTCCTCTTTGACTTATAATTGTTATGTAAGTGATGTTCATAATAATTATAAATCTCATTGCAATGCCATATCTCATTGCTCAAATTTTGTTACTCCTCGTTTAATTGTATATATAGGTTGGATATGTTGTGAATAATTCACCATATATAATAATTATGTGAGAAAGGTGGTTTATAAGGCATTACTTATACAAAAAATTGTGACATTGAGACACAAAAAAATTAGGTGCAAGTCCCAAATTGATATAATAACATCCTCCCTCATTCAATTACTAACATCACCAATTTTTATTGTTCATATCCATTTATTTTTATTTTTTTTGGTAAATAAAGACAATGATGACGAATTGTTAATTTGTCTATGAGAAACTACATCTTTGCTTTACATATTTACAAACATTGATATAAAGCCTTTTAATTCAAAAGGCTCCTAGTTGCATATCACATTCTTTCATTTTTTCCCCTATTTCATTTATTTTTCTTAATATTAATTGAACCAATGACTTTATTAGACACTTATAAAGTTTTTATCAATATAATCATTTTGCCTCATTTAATGAAGACACAAATTTAGGTCATTTCCCTTCCCAAAAAACTCTCAAGTTCTCTCCTAAATCATCATTATAATAATATGCTAAAGTTGAACCCACAATATTTATTAAATGTAAGTTTCCATTACAATCTTAATATTTTTCACTCAATAGTGATCCATTTTAAAATCTTTCCATCATCAATTGGTATTTTTCACTCAATAGTGATCCATCTTAAAATCTTTCCATCAATAGGGTTTCCTAATTTTCCTTTTTTTTCATGATATATGGATAATTTGACTTCAAATAAAATTACCACATCACAATCACAATTAATATATATAAGTTAACAATATATTATAATAAATTGTGTCCACTTCAATTTCAAATCTGTGATATAATTTATTAAAAATAAAATTATTTCCAACTTCAACATCAATTTTATTGTTGAACAAAATTTCCTAACTTATTTTATTTTAATGGTATAGCCTGTAGAATTAGGTAACCGCAACCTCCACATGCGAGAGTAAGAATCTTTTTACCCATATAACAAATTATAGTTATGAATTAGTACACTCCGCTTTCAAATCCGGATCGATCCAAAAGAATCTTTACCCATATAACAAATTTTAGTTATGAATTAATACTGTCCGCTTTCAAATCACGAAGAATCTTTACCGATATGAGAAATTTTAGTTATGAATTAAACTCTCCACTTTTAAATCCGGACCGATAAAAAAAAAATCTTTACCCATGTGACAATTTTTTTGTTATGAATTTATACTCTCCACTTTTAAATCCGGACCGATAAAAAAAAAATCTTTACCCATGTGACAATTTTTTTGTTATGAATTTATACTCTCCGCTTGCAAATCCGGACAGATCCAAAGAACGATGAAACATGGAAACAAACCTCAGTGTCCCTGTAATAGTAAGACATAACATTCACAAAGCAACCAAACCAAGAAGGCCATACCTACCGATCTATGCAGTCAGAAAGAATCGGGTCTGAATAATTGAGTAATGATTGATCGAAGTCTGGAATATATATGGGTATCTCAGAGATCGGTATCGGTATCGGAGCCTGAATTCCCACATGCTCCCTTCCGCCATTTGGGTTCTGCTGGAGCTTTGTATTTTGATCCTATGAATTAACATGTTCGATGTACATGTGGTAGAATCAAGACAGCCTGTTCGTACATTAGATTCATAGGTTTGTTTAATCCGCACAGGGCTTATCAAAGTTCCTACAGTGGGGCACGCACACTTTCATGGGATCATGACAATGCCATACAGCAGAGCCGACACAGTATTGCGTTGCCCACCATCGATCTTCAACGCCAAGCAACAACAGGTCGGGAGAACGATTGTCAGGAAGTCTCTGCTCAGACTCCAATGCGGTGTAGCAAAGTCTTCGCTCCTAATAACATCTGCTGTAAAATCGTCGATACTGCCTCGAGCCGACGAGAACAAGAAATCATCTGAGGATTCCGCGAAGACCATTTCGGGGTTCCGCCTGTTTCATCAGTCGAACGCGATCGGAATCATCGGAGGAGCCTCGGCTCCGGCTACGGCGGATTTCGTGAAAAAAGTCGTTGAGTGGACTTCGATGGAAACAGAGGAGAGCTTGCCTTTAT
This sequence comes from Picea glauca, assembly GCA_000966675.3. Lineage (NCBI taxonomy): Eukaryota > Viridiplantae > Streptophyta > Pinopsida > Pinales > Pinaceae > Picea > Picea glauca. Next base: position 628,574 of record JZKD02S1763361.1, read on the forward strand.
TGCTGTGCAGCGATCCGCAATTGAGCTCTTCGTCACTAGCGGGGATCGATCTTGGGACGTCAAGGAAATCAGTAAGCTCGAATCATCGTGGTTCTGTTTTGGCAGCACTGAGGGAAAAGAGGATGTTTCTAGAGAGTTCCGGGGCGTGTTGCATCGTGATGCCCTGCCATGTTTCGCATGCATGGTACGAAGAGCTCTCGCATGGCTGTTCTGTTCCTTTTCTGCATATCGGTGACTGCGTGGCGGGAGAGCTCAAGGAGGCGAACTTGAAACCCATTGAAACGGGAAGTAATGTGAAGATAGGGCTTCTTGGTACAGAGGCGACCTTGAGAGCGGGGTTTTATCAAGACAGGCTTAGCAACCAGGTAAGTGCGCTGTCAAGAGATTTTATATAGGTGCATTTAGGGTTTATTAAATAGGACATAATCATAATTTCAGTAAGCTTGAACTGGGTTTTGGAAAACAGATCAGGATATAGCCAGAAATGCTGTTTTTGGGCCTTTGCGAATAGGTCATCATGGTTCCAGTGTAGTTGCATCTGGTTTTGGCGATAGGTCGTGATAATTGATATGGGGAATATAGGTAAGTGGATACAGAATCGTCTTGAGAACTGTCCAAAGCTACAGAGAGTTTCCCTGAGCCCGAAAATATAGACCTAAAAGAGAAGCACAATGAGAGTTCCACGCGTAGTTACCAAACTCATACTCTCTGAGTCAGGTGACTTGGGGTACTTGGTATGTTCATCAATGTTAAAATGAAAAAAATAAATTTCGGATGGAAGAAAAAGAACTTATGCGAGTGCAACGAGTATTGACTCGAGATACTTGACACACTCAGCGAGCACTGCAAGAGCTGAGTATTGACCATCCAATACTTTATCAACACGAATATGGCTGAGTACTTAGACATATGTCATACTTGGTGTGCTCATGAGTCACGAGTACTTGAAAGTCATATTCGCAAGTATGGTAATTTTCACTACCTAAAATAGTCACGGATACTCTGGATTCAGTTACATGACAAATCCTCTTGGGGTTTAAGCTCAAGCAGGCTGCAGAACAAGTCCATGGACTTGAAACCACGACCTGTGGATAGATCATCTCTGCTAACATATATACCCAACCCAATTTGTTAACAAGTCCCGGAGTTTGATGGATGGCTCCAGGATATTAACGTATTTCAGTGGATCATAGCAATTTGTTGTGTTTTCGACCAAAAAACTTTTGGTAGGATATGCATGCTTTGGTTTTGTCAATGGTAGAGGAAACCGCACAGGCTATACTTCTATAATTTTATTGTCGGATTCGTCATTTCAGGGCAACTAAACTTTTTTTGTATTGGATGATTGGTAAACTGCAGGGTTTTGAGGTTGTTTTGCCTGACCAAGCAACCATGGAGCACATAGTTGTGCCAGCTATCGGGGCACTGCGACGTAAAGACATTGAAGGAGCAAGGATTCTGTTGAGAATTGCATTACAGATTCTTTTGGTGAGGGCTGTGAGTATGGTGGTCCTTGCATCTTATGATATGCGCTCCCTTTTAGCTCCAGATGATCCACTTCTTAAAAAATGTATCGACCCCATTGATACTCTTGCAAGGGCCACTGTAAAATGGTCTCATTCTGTAAGGAACATTACATAATTATTTACTCCTAATTGAGGACATGCTTCACTGTTTGCTTAATTTTGCACAATTATAGCACCATCTTAGAGGTTGCATTTAAAGAAATCAAATAAAGCTGATTACTAAACTTAAGCAATCCATCTAGAAAATCCTGTATACTTCCTTAGCTCCTTTGGTCATGCGGCATGCCCAAAAATTTCATGCTTTTTTCATATTGACATTGTCCTTGCAATGTGATTAAATCTTAGTTGTATTGCCTGAGATATGTGCCCAAATTTGAGATTTAAGCATTTTCCAACTTGGTGGCGCCACAGCTCTTCATTATTTTGGCTGAGTTTGGGGACAATATTGTTCTCCTGTTGAAAGCAGCATATCATGCCAATTCTTGTCACCGTCTTCCTAGAAATAATGTTAACTTAGCTGCATCCTACAGATGATAACAAAGGGTCAATTTTTGTTTATGTGCTTGTAGTATGTTGGGAAGAAGCTTTCCCTGTGGTCAGCCCTATTTGTAAACATATTATTGTTGTAATTTGTCTGTCGAACCTTTCAAGTTGTCTTTATCCTCTGTATTGGTAGCATCTTAAGTTTGTCAATTTTCTTTCCTGTATTCTATTGAAAAACTGTGAGGTTCAGACAAAGATGCCAATTGAATTCTTCACTTTGCAAGTTCTACTATACAGCTTGATGATTATTGAAGTGAAATATGCACCCACTGTCCATTGTAATTCTCATTTGGTCTCCCATAAAAGCTTTTGATGAGGAGCTTAAGGAATACCAACTAGATAAATTTGAAAAATGAAAAATTTGGCAAGTTACTTAATAATTAGCAATAACTATGCTCACAGGCATGTGGTCTAGTGACAAGTTTTGAGGTGATCGAACTTGTATTAACACTGAGACCTGGGTCAAAAGTTCAAAACCGCTAGGTGGGTGCGATGATGCCAAGTGCAAGTCTTAGGTTATTTTGATGGAATAGAAATGCCCCTCATAGTGTGGCAGCTTAGCCAAAAGGACAGCTGTAAGTTACTATAACCAGCATCCCTCCCCACTTCAAAAAAATATTATTAGCAATGCATTGGTATTTCATATTTAATCTCCTTTACTTTAATCGAATAAGAGTAGCATTTTATCCAGATTCCAGAACACGAGAATACATTATATTTCATTGTCTTCTTGATGTGTGATAAGCATAGGACATTGAATCACTTGATGATCTGAAGAGATTATTACCATATTTTCATGGTGAAATTGTTTTGACTGCAGAATTTGACTTCTTCTCAGAATAAGTAAAGTCTGATACTCAAAGTTAGGTGTTAGATTTAAAATTTTGTTATATTTTTCACTACAGAACTTCAGATACAAGTCTGGAAAGAGATCAGTCCACGCTAAGTAGAGGAGCTAATATGTCAATTCTTAGCTATAAAAACCATTCCTTGTTGGAATCAACCTGCAATGCCCATTGATATTTCTAAGAGAAGTTGAAATGATCTAACATTTTAAGGGGATGTTCACCTACGCTTCATAGCTGCTGGATGCAAAAACATGTTTAGAATTATATTGCCAATCCAATTCCGCAATTTACAATAACACCATTTGAATATAATGTGCCACAAATATTTCTCAGATTTATTTCGAATGATACCAATTGGAAATAAGATCATCAAAAATCTATCCATTTTGGAAACTTGTCCATAGAAATCTGGAAGCCACTTCTTATAATAGCCGTTCTTTTAGTTAAGAGTTCAACCACGTTATGCATTTTCATCTCAAGTTTTTTTCAGGTGCTAAATTATTTGCAGGTAAGTATGACCTACTTTGTTCTGTTTATATAAGGACCTTAAGTCTTCACGAGATGTGAAATAGGAATGAAAATAATTTTTTATATTCTGAAAGAGGTGAGGTTATAAAGGAAGCTCCCAACTTTTATTATGATCACCTGTGCTTGAATTTTCAGCATAATGGAAAAACGATTTTGTTCCTGCCATTTCCATCATCTACTCTGGTCCATCATTCCGATGTTCTGTAGATCATATTCAAGTCGAATTATTAAGTATATCACACAGGGAAAAGAAAGTTTTGATATGCAACTGAGTGGACAACAGTTGCTGCTGTATAGGTCTTAAGATTACATGTTTCTCCAGACTAGAAGTCTAGAACATAGACTTCATGCTCAACAGATTTTTGGTGAGAAAATTACTGACCCTACCAAACTCCAGAATAATCTTTGTTTCCGACTGATTGTTGTGGTGGAATTTGAGACTTTTTAAAATGCAAAATTTGAGACTTTCATGCGTTGATACACCCATAATTATCCGAACCACACAATTAAACTATCACGACTGATTGAGTGAAGAAAATATTCTGTTTACAGTAACGAACTGTTGATTGAGTGAAGAAAATATAAAGCGCCTACTGTTCACTATAAAACCTGATATACAGTTCTAGCCAAGGCGCAACACTTCGACTTTTACTATAGAGGACTATTCTACTGTTGTGTACAATGCAAATTGCAATTACCAACCAGCCAGAGCCAACCTGTTAATAGTCAGTTGAAATTCCAAGCAGGGTCAAGATTCTACAGATTATTTAGGGCTCTTCAGGGGCTTTATAGCATGAAATACAAAATCCYGTGTGACCATGTACCTGGCACCTTTACTCGGTGTGGGTATCAAAAATTCTTCTTCCATTAAGTCCAGGCCCTGCTAAAGTCCTGTTCATTCCTTCAGCTTCCATGGGCTTCAAGTCGCCTGGCTTTTTGTYCAACTCCCCGACTCTCAAATCCTTGCAGATGCCCTTTACTGTGGCCCAATGGTCAGTCGTTTTAGATGTTCAAATTTTGACATGCCATGTTGCACGAAAGACAAGTRCGACAAAAGTCTCTGAAATGGGTTTTGAAAACAATGAACATCAAAATTTCAGGAGATGGGAAAACGTAGAGTGAATATATGTATAAAGGAAACAAAGAAAATTATAGCAATCGATATTTGTTTTCGTATATAAGACAGCTTAACCAGTAAAGTAGATCAGGGCCTAGCACAATGAAAAAAGATATTACATGTCAAAAGTTAGGGCCTATCCCATGCATAGATACTGGAAATTGTACTACATATCAAATCATCAAGCCCCGCATCATATGATAGCCCGTAGTCTCAGTTTTGAATCTCAAAACTCGCTGACACTGCACAGCCTGAAGCTGAAACCCCGACTCGCAGATTGGAGTGAATGTAGACCAAGACTTTAGCTTTCAATGAACCCAAAACCTATTGCGCTTTACCAAATAGCGAAAGCTATAGGTACTCCAGTTCCTTTAAGATGCTGATGAACTAGCCACTTGTGAAAGGACACGGATGGCCAGGTTCATGAATTGATCTGATCCAATACCATAAACTGACCACCAGACAACTCGGTCCATTGTCATCCTGTCTCCAACTAAAGATATATCTAAAAGTGAGTCCGTTCCAAAAGCAAACTCTTTGGAAACGGATGGCCAGGTTTATTAATTGATCTGATCCGACACCATAAAGTGACTACCAGACAACTGGGTCCATTGTCATCCTGTCTCCAACTAAAGATATATCTAAAAATGAGTCTGTTCCAAAAAGAAACTTTTTGAACTGGGTTCGAACTAGTGTAGCCAGTATAACATCTAGGAAGATGTTCTAAATCACTAGCCTCACTCTCGCAAAACACCTCCTTGTCCTTGTGCGGCCTTCCTCTTCTTGCCACTATCAAGGAAGCTGCCATCACAGTGTCTGGAATGGAGTGCATATGCCAAAATGTGCAACGGGGTGTTGAATTTCTCCCAACTATCAATCAGAACAACCCTGACATGTTTGATGAAGTCTGCATCGATAATATTACTCTTTGCATTCTCCCTCTCCAGGATACAGGATATTTGTAGCTGCATCTATCGTGCTATCCATGTCTTCATAAATATCCCCCCAGCAAGTCCTGTCGGGCTGCTTTCCGAATCAAAGTAACAATAGACTCAATGAAAGAAATATACAACTCAATCTTTTGCCACCATTCCTCATCAAGAATGGGAGGTCGAAATTCGAATCATGCTTACATTCTCGGATTCTGACTGCCTCCGAACAACCTGCATCTCATTGATAATCATTTTCAAGAATGCTTGTTTAACCTGTATGAGACGTGTCATAAAAAATGAAGAATATCTAGCCTCAACTACTTTCGATAACTTTAAATTAGAGAATTCCCCGAAAATAGCTTGTAATAAGTGGTGGCTTGTGATGGAATCAACCACTGTCCTGCACTTCTCAACAAGCTATACAATCCAAGGCGTTTGAGTAGAAATTTAATGGAAAGCAAATTTCAAGCTATGTACAATGCATGGAGTTCAAAAAGCTGTATTCTAAACGTTCTATGTTTTGGTTTTTTCCCGGTGATATTTTCCAGTTATATTTGCCTGAAATCCGGCGAGAAATTGTTGGATCTGCAGATTTGAGTGGTTAGAGTACCCAGGGGATTTTCAGCATGCTAAATCCATTTCTACATTCAAAAACACAATTTTAGCAACAGAAAATTGTCATTTCGTGCAGATCCATGTCGCAACAGAAAAGAACCAAAATGTAGAAATGTCATTCAAAAATGTGGAGCTCTACTTGCTCTCCAACATTAACCTTGCAGCTTTAGAAAGCTCTCCAACATTAACCTTGCAGCTTTAGAAAGATGTGCATGTCTGAGACAACTTGCACCACCAAATGGGGTCCAATTTTCTCGATCACCTCCATTAATATTTAAAACGTCTGCAACAATACTCAGAATAAGTAAAATCCGATACTCATGGCTACCTATTAGATCTAATAAACATTCATTTATTACTTTTTCGCTGCAGAACTTTATATACAAGTCTGGGAAGAGATCAGTCCACTGGAAGTAGAGGAGCTAATATATGAATGCTTAGCTGTAAAATTATTTCCTTGTTGGAACCAACCTGTCAATGCCAATTGATATTTCTAAGAAACCAGTCCATGGAAATTTGGAGACCATTTAGCTTGCTTTCTCTTTCCGAACTAGTATTTAATTTGCTAGTTGTAATAGCGATTCTTCTGCTTAAGAGTTCAAACACCTTATGCATTTTCATCTCAAGATTTATCCAGTTTGCTAAATCATATTTGCAGGTCAGTCCGGCTTACTTTGTTCTAATTATACAAAGACCTTAAGTCTTCATGAGATTGGACTAGGAATGAAAAATATTTTTGATTTTCTAGAAGAGATGAGGTCATAAAGGGAGCTCCCAACTTTTGGTATTATTGCCTGGCTTCAGTGTGTTGTCTAGTTAATGAGTACTTGTGGGTTTAGGCCTACCATGTGCTGGAAAGCCATAAACCAGTGCAGAAGCAATCAATAACTTAATCATCATCACATTCTAGACTTAAAACTATACACAAATTTAGGGATTTCATGGCATTGCATCTCGTTCGAGTACTAAAGTAAGAGGTCATCCATGCCATCACATTAATTACTGGAAACAAAAGGAAAGTACATGACACATGATCCATCATCAGAGCAAAACACTGATCTATTCCATTAAAGCTTGAAAATATATAGCAGCACAAGGAGTGCTGAAGCTTTAGTCTAGACTAACAATGAAGATAAGATGTAAAAGTTATCAAGACATGAGCAGTATCCTCTTTAAACAGGCAGATATTTAAAAATTTAAAATGTGTTCAAGCTCTTCTCCTTCCTCTAATAGTTGTATTAATAAAAGATAAACCTTGCCCTAAAGTGCTTTTAAGGACAAAAATATATAGGCCCAAAACAATCCAATGAAAAAGGCTTGTTAGTGTTGATCTACCCTGTCCATCATTCAGACATTTTATGTATCATATACAATTCGAATCATGAACAAGTAAATGGCATGAGAAAGACTTAATTTTGTTATGCAACTGAATTTACAACAATTACTGTTATACAGCTCTTCAGATTACATAGTCCACAGAGATTGGTAAAACGTTACGTTGCGAAGTCCACAGAGATCTCGGGATTGTTTACCGTCATGTTTTTTGAGGTTACCAGTTGTATCCGTGGCTGGCAATTGGTTCGTAATCCATTAGGAACTTATGAGGAGGATGGAAGACATGCTTCAAAAAGTTATTTCTTCGAAAAAAAGGCTTAAGATTACATTTTTCTCATGACTAAACAGATTTTTTTGGTGAGAAAATTACCGATCCTACCAAACTCCAGAATACAAGATTTTTGTTTCCTATTAATTTCTATGGCAGAATTTGAGATCTTCTAAAATGCAAAATCTATGACTTCATGCCTTGATACCACCAAAATTATCCCTAACGATATAATTGAACTCTCACTTTTGACTGAGCGGAGAAAATAGAGCGTGTTTAGTAGCCAATCATTTATTGACTGAATAAAATATAAACTCCATATCATCCTCAGATACCATTCTAGCGGAGCAACATTTTGATATGTTGGGAATAGAAGTGTAAATTAATTGGTTTGCGTGGGATTTAATCATCAGATCACAGGTTCAAACTCCTCATATGAGGTTTCACAGGTTCAAACCTCATATGAAACAGGTTCAAACCTCATATGTAGGGGTCGAGGGTGGGAGCCACTTGTGAAAAAAATTTCACTTGCCAATGAATGTCCAGACTCGACTGAGATTCACCCCTGGTGATAGTATCCCACTCTTAAACAGATTGTTGTTCCATCCCACATTGAAAATGACCCAGTCTATTCGGCAATATAGAGGATTATTCCACTGCTGGGTACTAAGCAAACACTGACTGGTCATAGCCGATCTGATAATAGCCAGTTGAAATTACAAGAAAACTCCCAAATCTACATAATATCTAGGGATCTTCGAGGGCTTTATAGAATGAACTACAAAATCCTATGTTGCATACCTGGCACCTTTCTGGGTGGAATTATCAAAATTTTCTCTTCCGATAAGTCTGAGCTCTGCTATAGACCTTTTTGGTCCTTGGCTTCCTCGGATTTCTAGCCCACTGGCTTTTGTCCCACTCTCGAGTCATAAGTCCTTGTAGACGCCTTTTATTGTGGCCAACACTTGTCTATTTAGGTGTTCCAAGTTTTGACACGCAATGTTGTGCGAGTACCACAAAAGTTTCTACGAGTTGTGGAAATGACAAACTTCAAACTTTGGTGTGGAATCAAACATCCTGAAAAATTCATATGAAAATGAGTTCGAAAAGTAAAATTTGTCTTCTTAGATAAGACAACTTAACAAGTAGAGTAAAACAACTTAACAAGTAGAGTAGAAAAATTAAGGTTTAACCAATAATTTATTGTTTGTTATAAAAATTTAGTACTTGCAAGTATAAAGTTTTAACATTTAAGTGCTTATTGTTTTTTTTCTTTTTAGGTTGGCTCTTCTCAGGATATTTTTAAGTAGGATTGCTAAGGCTATGTAATGGAGGCTTTAAGTGATGTTTAAAGAGTAAGTCTTAACAAAACAAGTGGTGTAAAAATGAATGGTTTGAAAACAAAAGGGTGATGGAAACCCCGAGACTAATGCCTACTAAATTTTGGGCATAATGGAGTCAAAGAAGTATTGATCCATGAGGGAGAATGCATGAATGTGTAAGGAAAATGATGGATGTTATACATGCTACTAATCAACCTTAGATTATTGAAAATTATTGCAGAAAATTGACCTTGGAAAGCTATGGATGTTATTCTTAAACATTGTTATGAAAGTGATGTTATATTACTCTAGCAACAACTTAGTTTGTTAGATGCAAGATTAACATAACAATAATAAACTTAAGAGGGATTAAATTCTTACATTACACCATCCAAATGGTAGATACTCCATTATGAGGCCTTCATAACATGCTACATGGATTTCTTACAAGGATTAACATGTGAAAAAATTACAAACATAAATTAAAGCCTCACATAAACAAGAAGCAATGCCTCCAGTGTTTCATTAAGTGTGCCAATATGATGTGCAATGTAGTCCAAGGGGAAAGCTCATTCAATGCCCAAATTCCCAACCCTTCTAAATAGGGAGAAGCTCATTTTTATAGAGGAATTCTCTTCTCTTTTACATTAAAATGCATTATTTTCCGACTAACTCCATGACAAGTAAAAATAATAATACAATAATGGAGTAGTTAGATTTATCCTTAATCAATGGTTGACCATGCCAAATGAATATGTAGCCTCCATCAAGCAAAGGTACGAAAGTAGCACCAAACCATTAGATGACCACCAACCATGACCATCCACCAAGATATCCCCACCAAATGATCAAATGCCAAGAAGAGAAAAAGCTCCATGAAGGTGTATCTACCCCAAGTCCATCAAAAGCTCCAAGGTACCAACAACAAGCTCTACCAATGTGATAAAGATCACAATGTGGAACCTTGGGGACATGCACTCTTTTTGTTAGTGCATGAGAAGCTCATAAATCTCTGGTTTCACTCGTTAAGAAGAAAGAAGAGGTATGACCATGTGGTGGGATGGATATATATGCTTATCCACAAACACCACAAAGAAAAGGTATAAGCCAATAATGCCAAAGATATCATGAAAATAAACCTAATGCTCACATATTTGTTAATCTTATTCATCCTACTTTACTCTAACCTAGGATGAAACAAAATGCTATGTGAAATCGAATAACCAATGTATCCATCCAAGCATCTTGTCAAGGCCATGAACTTTTTCCTTGTGTTTGGTAATGGACCAAAACAAGGCTACATTAAAAATAATACCTATGTAAAATGGGATTCTATTACAAGGTGTCTGTAAAATGAAACTATATTACATACATTGCAACCAATACAAAAATCTGAAGTAGGATAACATGTTCTAACACATGCTAACTCAATCCAATGTTGAAGAGAGCCGAAATACGATTTGGAAAATGCACATGGAAACTCATTATCAACATGTACAACATTAATTATGTGCCTCTCCAAAGGCAAATTTGTATGGAAAATATCGTTTACACCACGAAGAATAAAAGGTGTAGGTTTCTCCAACAAGAAAATGTCTTCTACCAAACATGAGGATGAAGTATGAAATGAAGTTTTGGATCTCAAAATAAAATTTTGCTTACAATTTGATAGTTAGAAATAACTACCATAAAATATGCAATGAATATCTTGTTGTCCCAAACAATTTCTAGCACATAAAACATCACTTCTAGCTGAAAAATCACATGCACATTCACAAAAGTTGTATTACAAGAACTGAAGAAACCCTAGGTAGGGTTATGATATTGAAAACATGATCTCCATAAACATTGAATGATATTATTATTGAACAATACAATATAATAGTGAGCGTTCTCACTCTTATAAAGAACTTGAGAGACCAAAACCCTAATATTTTAACCTAAAGTCACTAAGTTGACTTTATTACATGGGTAAGCCTTATATCTCTAATACCCCCCCATAAGGCATCCAATGTTGAAAGATAACAAATTGAAATCAAATACATATATTGAATGTACAACAAATAAACTGAACACTAAACATCAATAACATCCTTTAGAAATTGAAATCAAATACATATACTGAATGTAAAACACATAAATTGAACACTAAACATTAGTAACATCCTTTAAAAGATTCTTCTTTGAACACAGTTCCCAAACCAGTTTGAGCTCCATTAAGCTGCCTTATAATGTTAGGGTCCTAACCCGCACACAGGTAGATCAATATATTCGGATGTAATAAAGGTCAATATTAATAAGGCCTTTCAATAAAATAGAATAAAGCTGATGTAAGAAGACCTAATAGAAGCTTATGCTTTTAGAAGGATCTTCCTCTAGATGCTTCTCTTGATAGACATATTTAGTATAAATAAAGGTCGAGGGTATGAAAACCCTAGCTTGGAGATTATTGTAACAGAGCGTTGCTTGACTGGAGGTTTCCCCCCCGAAGAGGCCCGTGAACATTGCTTTCTGAATCAAAGTGTTATTTCTGTTGTTGTTCTTATATCCTTTATGTGTTATTGTGGAGATTATGCTGGTTATATCACTGTTATTCTTCCATTTCTAGCATTTTATTTTTGTTCTGCATATTTATTATATCTAGTATCTTGCAAGTGGTATCAGAGCACTTTCCTTGGTAGAAATTGTGGGAATTTTTTTCCAGGGTAGAGACGTATTCCGACATCTTTAAGCCATAGAGATCCGTCGTTACACGCATAAACCCGCGGTTGAGGGATTCATACACACATGAAATACAAGTGGTTCTTAAGCGCACATCTGTTGGCCACCCTTGTAACCCCTGTTGGTACCCCTTCGAGTGGTAGCACATCAGACAACACCTGTGTACGGATCGACCTATATTTTTTGAAGCCCTCTTTAGATAAACCTATCGGCCACCGGACTACTATAGTGTCACCGAGAACAACACTCAGGAAGATACTCTCTAGTACCTAGGTAGTCGGGTAGTATGGCTAAGGGTACGATCTATCCTCCTTAGTTAGTGCTCTGAGATATTGGGCTGAGTACAACTGTTGGACCCTGCACGTATATCAAAGAGCTATAGCATAGGGAAAACCCTTGTCTATAGAACCCTTGAATACCTAACCCTTGGGGGACAGAAACATAAACAAATTAAAACAGACCAAATCTATTACCGCGCAACTATGTTTGGGTTGCCAAGTAAATACACATTTCTTTCTGGTTAAGCATTTGGGGATTTCATCACTGCAGTATTCTTTAGATCGGAGTATAACTCTGCAGGTGTAAAAAAAAAAAAAAAAAAATTCTAGAAAATTTTTCACCATTATTTGAGACCTATTCCATTGGATTCATCTCTTCGCCCTTATCACATTCATCCATATCATTTTTCGACAAAATTTTTGACCCCACCCACCCCTTTTCAGTTCACCCATCCTCATGGCCCATACCCATAGCCAAGATCTGGAAACCCGCTTCAACACCTTGCAATCTGGTTTCCTTGAGACCCAAAAAGAAGTGAAACAACTCAGTGCCACTATTGCCTCCATCAATTCATCCATCAATACAACCATAAATACAACCATGCAATCCTCAATGGAGGAAGTCAAACACGAATTGACCACCCAGCTTGAATCTGTGTTTGCATCACTCTCCACCAAACTCAAGATCCCTACAAATGACCCTTTCTCTGAAGCACCTCCAAAGACCGAAGGCGAACATTCCTCCCATTCCCATACCTTTCAGCCCCATCACTTTCAACATGACCTACGCCTTCCGCGAGTGGATGTGACCAAATTTGATGGCTCGGACCCCACTGGCTGGGTAACCCAAATGGATCATTATTTCTCTTTATATGGCATCGCAGATGACTTGGCCAAACTCCGTTATGGTGTTCTCCATCTAGATCAAGAACGTTGGCAATGGAGAAAAACTTCCCATCAAGGGTATATTGCTTGGACCCAATTAGTGACTAAGCTTTATGAATGCTTTGACATAGACACCAACCATTTGGGTCGTTTGACAAAGTTGAAACAATCTGAAACAGTAGAAGACTTCATAGCTGCCTTTGAGTGCCTGGCTTTTCGAACAGAGGGCATGACTGATGCTTTGTTTCGAGAGTGTTTTATCAGTGGCCTCAAGGAGGAGATTCGGGCCCATGTCCTCATGGCTCGACCCTCGAGTTGGGTGGAGGCTACTAAAAGAGCTAAAGAAGCACAACAGGTTG
>JZKD02S1763361.1:650419-663724 GCA_000966675.3 Picea glauca
GTAAAGTATAATTAATTCATGCATTTTTGTGGTATTATTGAGCTAGGAGATTAAATGTTTCATGTACTAATGCTTCAATTTGCCATATATAATATTTGACCTCTAGATAAGTCCAGCTTTCTTGTACCAACTCAACTATCCGGTACATGTGCACCGAATTGCCACTATCCGAATCCGGTACCAAGTGCACCTTCTATGCAGATTCGGTACTGAATCTCACATGTCGCAATCCAATACCAACGACCGTAGACTGTTGTGATCCGATACCCCATTTGTGCACTATTCAGATCAGGTACCATCTACCTGTTACGATCCAGTACCAATTTAGGAAGCCGTATGTACCAAGTTTAGCTCCAGATCGTACTCAAGATAATTGTTGGATGATTATTGAATTATAAATGTTTTAGCAAGGCTATGTTAGGATAGTTTGTTGTTGCTTCATCCTCATGCACTTTGTGTCATGAGGATGAAGCTTAGAATATGTAACCGAATAATTAAATTTAACAATTGACTGATTTGCAAATGATTTCACCTCCTTGTGTTTCATGACTAAGACTGTTTAAATAGTCATGGCAAGGGTGGTGGAATGAAGTAGAGAGTTGGCATAATAAATATGTGAAGCAGTGTTATATATTGCAGAACATATTCTGGGTGAAGATTAATAGAAGAACGTCATTTATCTCTATGCCTTGATCGTTTATGATTGAATGTGAGTTGAGTTGTTAGCATAGTTTAATTATATGTTTTGAAGTTTGAGTGAGAGTAATGTGTGGGTTGAAAACAAGTTTACTGTAGACTCCAGTCGCTGACCTGTTGAAGTGGCAAGGGCCCACCGCCTAACAAAGGTCAACACCTTCATAGATTAGTATTAGCATTTGCTTTCAATAGTGTGAATGTTAGATTAGTTGAATCTTTAATTCCTTCAGATGATAGCAGTACAATTTAGACTAGAATTTTAATTATATGATCGTTTAGAGAGATTTACTCACTTTGTTTTGCATATGCTCTATTTTTATGAATTTGATTTTGTTCCATAGACATGAATGTTGGCAGCAATAGTCAGACATATTTGAAGGAGAACTAGTGAAGTTTACAACAACACATTGTGAACCACATCATACTCAGTATATTGACTATTGAACTACCCATGCTATGTCTTGATGATTAATGTGTGATTTCCCTTTCAGAAGTGTGGTTGCATAGTTAATTCTCTGGGTCAGATAGCAGATTTGATCTGTCAGAAGAACTCCATCTCATACTTGCATGTGCCATAATGGAGTAGATAGCCTCTCTGTGAAAGACAACCAAAGTGCATTTCGGTTTGCTAGTTTGTTTTGTTCCTAGCATACATAATCTAGAATAGTTCTATAATCATGAAATTAGAATTACCTTTCTTACTGGTGTCTTGTAACTCTGTTGATTATGAATCCCAGATTGATAATTAATGAGTGCATTATACTAAACATATAAGCAACACAACATTTTGGCGCTGTTGCCGGGGAGTTGCAAACGGTAGGAAGTAATTTTTAGCTTATATTGTTTGCATACATTTTGAATTCTTTTAAAGGCTGCCTAAGGGAGGAGGATAAAACGTTTAAGACATGAGTGAAGAGCCACGCGTCCACTAGAGTGGGGTTCTCCGAAACCAGGTTGCCTTCTTACCTTCTAGATAGAATTAGGATTTCAATTCAATTAAGAATCAAATTTTCATTTTATGCATAGATATAGAGATAACAAGGGTAGATTTGTAATCTCTAAAGATTCAAAAACAACCCCCCCCACTAATCCAACTGAGACTGGTGTAGGAAAAATTCCACCAGGAGAAAATTCAAGGGGAGCTAGCGAGGCTCCAGAAGAAGAACCTAAAATGGAAGAATCAGCATTGGGGTAAGTAGAATGTAAATATACTGAACATTTGGGAGACACAAAAAATCTAGTTTCTGAACCATCTATCAATGGAATGGCAGAAGAAGAAGGAAATGTAGCCACAGAGACTGAAACTTTTGGGTTCCCAATCTTGGATATTTCCAGAAACATCAGCATGAAAAATATCCCACTATCATCGTTACCCACTTTCAGAGGTATGTCAACTGAAGATCCAGATTTATTTTTATTCGATTTTGACATATTATGTAGAAGCTATAACTACTTAGACGATGCCCAGAAACTTAAGTTCTTTCCTACTACAACGAAAGATTCAACCTTAAGATGGTTCATGAGCTTAGGAGAAATACAATCCTCTCTTGGGATCAGATGAAAGACACATTTTTACGGAAATACCAAGACTATTGTAAGGATAATGCTAAAAATGACATTTTTAAAATGCAGCAAACAGAAGATGAAAGCCCTGAAGACTACTTAGAAAGGTTCTTATACAACTATCAGAAATCAAAAATATTCACCACAGACCCAGCTGTAGTAAGAACAGTATTCTTGAAAGGTCTTAGAGATGATTGCATAGAAGTTTTAAACTTGTTGAGTTTAGGAGATGTACACCAAAATCCTTTTGCAAAGATTGTAGATTACTATAGAAGATACTCAAGAGGACAAGCTAAAATAGGCAAAGGACTAAGAGATCCTTTTAGCAGAAATACAAAACAAAGCTTAGGGACTGTCACCAGAACTGAGTTAGGAAACTTATTAGAGAACTTTAAAATAGACATCTTGAGCACAGTCAGTAACCAGTTAGATACTCTAAAACTAAAAAAGAAACAAGAAGAAGAGGCTGCTTTAGCAATATTTTGTCATAGATGTCGAAAGAAGCATAGTGAGAAAGAATGCCCATTAAATGTCATAGAAATCTGTGTCCTTTGTACACTAGAACACCCCACATTTGAGTGTCCAACTTTTTTTGAGCTACAAGCCATGTATAGGGGAGGAGGAGTCTCACAAGAATAACCACACCCTTCCAGAAGACCTTGGAGAGCCCAAAACCCCAATACATTTTATGACCCTAATGCACAATATCAACAACAACAATGGGGTCCTTCTCCAATGACCTATCCACAATGGACACCTCAGCAAGCTCAAACTCAACCTTGGCAACAAGGTTGGAGGGGTCCTGTGTATGGAAATCCCTCTTATCCTACATATCCACAGTACCCTGCAAACATTTCCCAATTACTACCTGGATTCAACCCACCACAGATGCAAGCTTTACTCCCACCTCCTATACAACAACAATTTACAACCCCCTTGAACCCTAACCAGCAACAACAACCACCTATAAATGCCAATCAACAACAAAACCAAGCTGCCCACAACCCTCCGAAACCAACAACAATCCCTGCCCAACCAATCCCTAACCCCAATTATCGAACCACCCACCCGGTACAAAATACAGAAGTTCAAACCTTTCCCACCTATGAAATTCAACTACGATCGGGGAAAATTGTAAACCAATCAAATCCTGCAGTAATAATTCATGAAGAAAATGATAACCATTCTGAGGAAGAAAACACTCAAACCACCCCTGCATAAGAAGAGACATCCCCTCTTATTCCAATCACCTCTCAGTTTGTAAAAGTAACCCAACAAGTTAATCTCCCACCCTACCCCGAAAGACTATTAGTGAAGAAACCTGACCCACCCTTGCACAAAGATATAGAAAATGAATTACGAAATGTATGTATAAAAATACCTCTACTACAAGTCATTAAGGATATCCCCATATACGCCAAAATCATAAGGGATCTTTGCATCAAGAAACCAGGAAGGAAGAAGAAGGAACCTCCCCTTGTTCAGGTGGTGGGACAATTATCTGAATTTATTTATGAAATGTCATAGAAATATAATGACCATGGAAACCCAGTAGTCACTGTTGAAATTAATGGTATTTCTCTACCAAACACACTAATTGATTTGGGTGAAAAAATTAATGTAATGCATTTTGACACTATGTAAAAGCTCCAAATCAACCAGTTAAGACCAACCCAAACCATGATAGAGTTGGCAGATAAGTTAGTCATTATCCCTGCAAGAAGTCTAGATGATGTCACAGTCACTCTAGCTTCCTGGGAATATCCAATAGACTTTTTAGTCATCTATTCTAAATCATCCTCCAAACTAGGACACCCTGTGGTTCTTGGCCGCCCTTGGCTGGCCACAACAGATGCCTTTATCAGCTGTCGGTCTGGTGAGATGACTATATCCAATGACATACATAGCCAAAAACTTGTTCTCTTCCCTCCTACCAAACCGACACAGGAAATACTTGTTTGGTTAGAAAACCCTTATGGAGAGGAAGATTGCATCAGACCCCTGTTAACACTTGAGCAAGTAAGAGGAATGCAAGAACAATAAGATGAACAAGTCTTAAGTTTATTTTTGGCTGACACAAATTGCATTGAATACCCGAGGTCTTTTGCAGAATTGTCACATATTTTCAGTTCCGAATTTCAACAAACTTGGCACCCTGATATCACTCAGTTATATACTTTATCACCAGCTTCCTCAGAGAAGGAAGAAACTACTAAACTTGTTGATATTATCCCAAGAAAACTTTTGTATATCAACTCTAGTTTGGAACCAGAACAAAAGACGCAAGTAATTGAAATGCTCCAAAGACAATTTGATGCCTTTGCATGTGATTATGCAGACATGAAAGGCATTCACCCTGAAACATGCACACATCATATCTACACTAATGACAAAATCAAACCAGTTAGACAGCCTCAACGAAGTATGAATCCAACCCTTAAAGATATTGTCAAAGAGGAATTACAAAAACTCCTTCAAGCCATTCTCATATACCCCATTTCAGATAGTCAATGGGTATCTCCACTTGTCATAATTCCCAAGAAAAAAGGTAAGTGGAGGATATGTGTATACTTCCTGGAGTTAAACAAACCCACCCATAGGGATTATTTCCCCTTACCATTTATTGATCAGGTGTTGGATACCTTGTCCGGAAAGAAGTATTTTTTGTTCCTGGATGGGTTTGGTGGTTATAACCAAATACAAATAGCACCTGAAGACCAGGAGAACACCACTTTCACCTGCCCATGGGGTACCTATGCTTATAGGGTGCTCCCTTTTGGACTTTGCAATGCCCCAACCACTTTTCAAAGGTCTGTCCTAGCCATTTTATCTGACTTAACCAATGATTACATGGAATTCTACATGGATGACTTTACAGTCCATAGACAAGACTTCCAACAAGCTTTGACTAGTCTAGAAAAAGTCTTGATTAGGTGTAAGGAAACTAACCTTTCCTTAAGAAATGAAAAGTAAAAAATGATGCTCACTGAAGGCATTGTTTTGGGACATCACATTTCTGGTTTTGGAATGAGAGTTGATTAGGCAAAAATTTATATTATTACACAAATCAGAATACCTTCCTCACAAAAGGAAGTTCACATCTTTTTAGGGCATGCTGGCTACTATAGAAGATTCATTCTGAATTTTACAAGCCTAACTACCCCTTTATTCAAGTTATTATCTAAAGAAGCCAAATTTAAGTGGGATGATGAATGCCAAATATCTTTTGAAATTCTAAAACAAAAATTGTCAACTACCCCTGTATTAAGAGGACCAAATTGGTCCCTTCTTTTTCATATCTGTACCGATGCCTCAGACATCACCCTTGGGGCAGTTCTTGGACAAAGAGAAAATCAAATGCCCTATGCTATTTACTTTGTCAGTAAAAATCTGTCTCCAACTGAAGTTAATTATACGGTCATAGAAAAAGAATTGCTAGTTGTAGTCCATGCTATCAATAAATTTAGACACTATATTACAGGATATCAAGCTTTTGTACACACTGATCATTCAGCCATCAAATTCTTAATGAAAAAACCCGTAACAAATCCTAGAGTTACAAGATGGCTGTTATTATTACAAGAGTTTAATATCAACATTATTGATAGACCTGGTAAGGATAATCTTGTGGCTGATTTATTATCTAGAATGATTCATCTGGGAGATAACGCACTAGTAGAAGATAACTTTCCTAATGAAAATTTGTTTGCTATTTCTACATTCACTCCTTGGTATGCAGATGTAGCTAACTATCTTGTGACATGAAGGATGCCTCAAAAATTGTCTCCTAGAGAAAAACAGAAAGTAATTCAGCTAAGTGCAAACTACATGTGGCACAGTGATTGCCTCTACAAAACAGGACCAGATTTGGTAATCAGGAGATGTGTAAGGGAAGATGAAATTCATGATATTCTGCAAGCCTGCCATGATGGTCCTTGTGGAGGACACTTCACAGATAAGAGGACCACTTACAAAGTTCTGCAATCTGGTTATTACTGGCCTCATATTTTCAGAGATGCTAAAACCTATGTATCCAATTGTGATGAATGGAAATGAATGGGTAAGCCTACTGCACGAGACCAAATGCCACTTCAAGCCCAAGTAGTTATTGAGCCTTTCGAAAAATGGGCATTAGATTTTGTAGGGCCCATTAACCCTGCATCTAAAAAGAAAAAGTATATACTTATATGCACTGACTATGTGACTAAATGGGTTGAAGCAAAAGCTTTACCAGCTGCAAGTGAACAATCAATGGTAGATTTACTTTTTAATGACATCTTTACTAGATTTGGTGTACCTCGGGAAATTGTGACTGATCAGGGAAATCAATTTACCTCCCATCTAGTCAAAGCTGTTACAGAACAATACTAAATCAAACACATGAAATCTACACCCTACCATCCACAGGAAAATGGACAAGTAGAATCTACAAACAAAGTTATTGAGTCCATTCTTACCAAAACAGTACAACTACACCACAAGGATTGGGCTGACATATTATTAGAAGCCTTATGGGCTTATAGAATCACCTGGAGGAATACAACAGGACATACACCCTATGCGTTGGTGTATGGGAAGCAGGTGCTTCTTCCCATAGAATTTCAGATCAAAATCTTTAGGATTGCAGTACAAGTTGGCATGAACTTAGATGAAGCCCAGCAATAAATACTCTTGCAACTTAATGAGTTGGATGAAATCAGGTAGGAAGCACTTCAAAGAACCACCCTCATTCAAGAGCAGAGAACAAAATGGCATGAAAAGTATCTGAAAAAGAAAAATTTTCAACAAGGAGATTGGGCCCTGTTGTATGACAACATATTCAATAACTTCAAAGGTAAGTTAACTACTCATTGGATGGGACCTTACGAAATTGAAACTGTCTATGATAATGGTTCAATCAGGATAAAGACAATTGATGAACAACAGACACCACTACTTGTGAATGGTCACCGGTTGAGAATTTATAACAAACCCCTGTCAAAAGAGGAATTTCTGACTCGTATACTACAAAATTCAGATATGTAGGTGATCAATAAGGAAGGAGACCCTCCTACTGATCCACATTGATTGATTGGTTTATTAGAAACTTTTGTACATAGGTGTGGATCAAGTTTTGTTAATAAGCTAAAGGTAGCAAGAGATTCTTACCTCCTTTTCTTTTACTCTCACAATTTTTTTGTAAGTAGATTTCTATATTTTATTTGATCCTTCATGAACTTGCTAAACATCAGTTTGTAGGCATCAACAATACTCTATTATGATCCAGTACCGGCAATACTGCTTTGGTACTAGAAATCCTATTTTGGTCTAGTACCAGCAGTCCTGTGCTGGTCCAGTACCAGAAGTCTGCCTTCATATGGTACTATCAGGACACATTACCTAATTGACAAGGCATGCTACACATCTTTCAAAATATTATGTCAACTAATATGAATTATGAAGCCATGCCACAACTACTTAAGCTCGAACCAAGAAGATGAATGCAACATCAAATGGCAGCGCTTGTGAAGCAATAATTTCTTTTGGTTCTGTTGCCAACAAAAGGGAAGTATCTTTAATTTCTTTTGGTTCTGTTGCTAGCTAAAAGGAAGTATTTTAATTTCTTTTGGTTCTGTTGCTTGAAAAAAAAAAAAAGAGAGACACATTCTTTACCTATGATTGTTCAAAGAACCATAATCCGCTTCAAAGACTAGAAGTTGCCTTTATCCAGTATTTCAGCATGACTAAAGGGACAAAAACATATATTAGCCTACAAGTAACTATCTCACCCTAACTAGACTTCAATAGTATTCATTGGATTATCTTTACTAAAGAGTAACATATGAGTATGTGAACACTCTCTATCATGGGCACACTAGGAAAACTTTTATGGAAGAGGATGTATCGGTACCCTAAGGAAACTTTAGGTCATTCTCTTATGGACAAACTTAGACAAAATTATACATTTGGATCACTCTAAAGAAATAATGTGCATAAAAAGTTTATCTTTCCTTCAAACAAATTTTTAAAATACATTTAAAGAAGAGAATATACCTTCCAACCCAATACCATCCTAGCCTGTAAAAAGGTTTTCAAATGAGCCTCCCCTGTCACTATGCAAAGCACTCTTTAATAAAACCAAAATAGGTGACTATGGACAAGAAGCCTCTGATGGAAAAAGGGTTTAAGAGACTAACCCGCCCAGATACTAAACAGGTCTGCTGGCAGCAGGTACTGGTTTGTGGTATGACTAGGCAAACCCATCAGGGCACTGAACAAGCCTGTTGGAAATGGGACATTCTGCCTGGGGAAGGGATTTCTCACTAATTATCACAACTACCCCACTGGAGTACTGAACAGACTTGCTGGCAGTGGGTTCTGGTTGAGAAATGTCTCATCTATACTTGTCTGATTGGAAAATTCACTTTTGTCATCTAAAAAAAAAAGAAACAAAAATCACTATTGGCATTTATGAGATACAAACTCCAGATTAATAAGCAACATAATTACTACAAGAAAATGTCCATTTGAGAATTACCCTAAGTCAAATTACCAGTCTTGCTGGCAGTGGGTTCTGGTTGAGAAATGTCTCATCTATACTTGTCTGATTGGAAAATTCACTTTTGTCATCTAAAAAAAAAAGAAGCAAAAATCACTATTGGCATTTATGAGATACAAACTCCAGATTAATAAGCAACATAATTACTACAAGAAAATGTCCATTTGAGAATTACCCTAAGTCAAATTACCAGTCTGGCATCTAAATCCTACGTTATCTAAGAATGAAACTTCTTAAGAGTGGATCCCTAACTAGGGAGTCTAATCTACTTATACTGTGAAATTTATCTATAACATCTAATGATAGTAAATCTCTGAAGCAATTTAGGATTGGATCTATTCTTCTGGAAAATATATAAAAAAAAACTCCCCTGTTTTCACTGCTGAATGCTACCTTTGTCAATAAGTCATCAAAATAAAGACAATTTCAATTTTTAGGCATGTGATCATATGCTAGGTGATAAATGTACTTCTGAAATTTGATTTGGTTTCTTTTTCTCTTATCATCTTTTCTCCATTATGATACTGAATGTTGAATCTTCTTGCATACAGATATGCAACATCCTTGACATGGGGGAAGGTCAAAGAGCTCCTTCAGAACTCTTTTTCAGACTCACATCTCACCTTCAAAAACCAGCATAATCACCCTACAACCCTGCAGAACCAAATACAAAAGAAGATAAGCACAGAATAAAGAAGTACAGGAAATTCCAGTACCAAACTTTCAGAAAAATCCAGCCTAAAAAGATGAATTCTGACAACCTACAAGCAGTCACATATTCTATGGGTATTGACCATACAAAGGTAAAAGAAAAGGTAACATGGTATTTATTTTCCTCTGCTCATAAAACTACAATAGTTATGAACATATATACTAGATCTTATGACCTTAGTATTAAAACCATGCACCTATCCCTCATACCCATATGCCTAAACTTAATCAATCCTCTCATAAGTGCTTGAAAATGGTTGAGGGCAAAATCACATCAAAGCATGAATATGAAGCATGTCTAGTAATGATAGGCCACGAATGTACTTCACCCTTAAGCAAATCATGAACTTATCTTGTGTCATGAACCATGATCCAACATCAAATTCACCACTCGAAAGTCCAATCACCTATCCCAAAATCATGCTTTGACACCCAACATCTTGTCCTCATCATTATATTAATAGGTAGAAATGAAATGGCTTATCTGGTGGTGAAGCCATCCAGATAAGCCTCATCTGGTCTTAAATTTTCCTCGCGACATCCTTACTTAAACTTACCATTCGCATTTTCTACGCCATCACCATATTCCCTTGTTGTTACCTTTCTCTAGTTCCAAGCCTATTCCTCTGCACGATCTCCGGTACCAAACCCTTACCCTCATCAATTGACTAAATCCTTGTGCTACAACCCGATTCTTCTCTCACAATTTATAACGATGGTCGTAAGTAGAGATGAACTAGTTTTCCAAATTTATAGAGAGATCGAGGAGTTCCAACTATGTCGAGAGAAGTATGCTAGATCAGGATGGATGCCATTTTTGGAGAAATTCACAGGCTGGCATGAGAAGATATCTCACAAATTTATTCAAGGTTACGATGGAGAGATTGCACATATAGGCAATCTACAACTAACAATCAATGAAGCAACCTTAAGGGAGGTCACAGGATTACCTAACAGAGGAGCCAAATACTTCAAAGGTGTAGGAATCAACAAAGAAATGTGCCAACGATTTTTGAAAGAGGACCATCAACACCTTGATTGGAAAAAGGGGATCCCTAGGAACTATATCAAGGAAGAGTATCATCCAATGATTGCTAGTCTTCAACGATTCCTCACTTGTGAGGGTAGGTATGCTATGACCTTCATATATCATCTTAGGCTTCTATTACACTTTGAAGGAGGCCCTGAGATTGATTTCCCATATTTTCTATGGATGAGTTTGAACAAAATGGTAAGAGGTGTCAAATCCCTATCCAAAACTGAGAAGACTAGCATTTACCATCAAGGTCTTATTAAAATGTTAGTTTTACATGATATTAGGAAGCAGAGGATTATTTGGAAAGTCCTTATCACTCAACACATTCCCACAGAAAAAAAACCTATGGAGGAAGCCCAACGTGGTCCAAAGAAAAATAAGGAACCTCAAAAGAAAAAGAGTAAGAAAGATAAGGCAACTCCATCATCACCTAGAACAGTGAGCCAACACGAAAAAGATAGTAAACAAACATGGCTCTCTTCAACAGTCAATAAGAATTTTAAAATTCAAGAATCAAAAGGTAAAACCAAATTAGTAGAGGAGACTTCAACAATAACACTTAAGGAGAAGCGCCATAAGACAAAAATTGTAAGAAAAGGGAAGAACAACTCAGAAAATAAAAGTGAACAGTCTATAGATTAATCCCCTGTAACCATTCCACAAATAGAAAAGAAGAAAAGGAAGCTTGTGAGCACCCCTGATCTAGTATCTCCTTGTAAAAGAACCACAAGGAGCGTGGCCAAGAAAGGAAAGGCAGTTGTCATTCCTCATACACAGGAAGATCCAATTGATCTCACCTCTCCTTTTGAAGACTTATCAGTCCAGGATGACATCCCTAGTTTGACCGAGGAACAAGCTACTATTGATTTATGTGGGATGAGGGAGGAAGTGGAGGAAAGAGAATGCATCTAGCCATTAATAATGGAGTCAACAAGGACCTTAACAAAAGAATATATGAAGAAAAATATTGAGGAACTGCAAAAACAAAATTAGGAACTTAAACAAGAAGTGAAAGAATACCAACTATTGGACAGGTATATCCAATAGTTGGTATTCTACCACTACCCTATTTTACTCCTCATCTATACCTTTTTGGCTTACCTAAGCTTGGGTAAACAACAAAGAACACTACCATTAGCCGTTGATGAGGTCATAAGGTAAAGTATAATTAATTCATGCATTTTTGTGGTATTATTGAGCTAGGAGATTAAATGTTTCATGTACTAATGCTTCAATTTGCCATATATAATATTTGACCTCTAGATAAGTCCAACTTTCTTGTACCAACTCAACTATCCGGTACTTGTGCACCGAATTGCCACTATCTGAATCCGGTACCAAGTGCACCTTCTATGCAGATCCGGTACTGAATCTCACCTGTCGCGATCCGATACCAACGGCCGTAGACTGTTGTGATCTGATACCCCATTTTTGCATTGTTCGGATCCGGTACCATCTACCTGTTACGATCCGATACCAATTCAGGAAGCCGTATGTACCAAGTTTAGCTCCAGATCGTACCCAAGACAATTGTTGGATGATTATTGAATTATAAATGTTTTAGCAAGGCTATGTTAGGATAGTTTGTTGTTGCTTCATCCTCATGCACTTTGTGTCATGAGGATGAAGCTTAGAATATGTAATTGAATAATTAAATTTAACAATTGAATGATTTGCAGACGATTTCACCTCCTTGTGTTTCATGACTAAGACTGTTTAAATAGTCATGGCAAGGATGGTGGAACGAAGTAGAGAGTTAGCATAATACAAATGTGAAGCAGCATTATATATTGCAAAACATATTTTGGGTGAAGATTAATAGAAGGACATCATTTATCTCTATGCCTTGATCATCTATGATTGAATGTGAGCTTAGTTGTTAGCATAGTTTGATTCTATGTCTTGAAGTTTGAGTGAGAGTAATGTGTGGGTTGAAAACAAGTTTACTATAGACTCTAGTTGACGACCTGTTGAAGCGGAAAGGGCCCACCGCCTAACAAAGGTCAGGACCTTCGTAGATTAGTATTAGCATTTGCTTTCAATAGTGTGAATGTTAGATTAGCTAAAGATTTAATTCCTTCAGATGATAGCAGTATAGTTTAGACTAGAATTTTAATTATATGATCATTTAGAGAGTTTTACTCACTCTATTTTGCATATGCTCTGTTTTTATGAATTTGATTTTGTTCCATAGACATGAATGTTGGCAGCAATAGTCAGACATATTTGAAGGAGAACTAGTGAAGTTTACAACAACACATTGTGAACCACAGCATACTCAGTATATTGACTATTGAACTACCCATGCTATGTCTTGATGATTGATGTGTGATTTTCCTTTCAGGAGTGTGGTTGCATAGTTAATTCTCTGGGTCAGATAGTAGAGTTGATCTGTCAGAAGAACTCCATCTCATACTTGCATGTGCCATAATGGAGTAGATAGCCTCTTTGTGAAAGACAACCAAAGTGCATTTCGTTTTGCTAGTTTGTTTTGTTCCCAACATACATAATCTAGAATAGTTCTATACTCATGACATTAGAATTACCTTTCTTACTGGTGTCTTGTAATTCTGTTGATTACGAATTCCAGATTGATAATTAATGAGTGCATTATACGAAACATATAAGTAGCAAAACACTCGTGATGATGCAGGCAACTCCAATTTGTATGCCATAGTACGAATCTTTTGCAACACCTTATAAGGGCCATAGTACTTTGGTGATAATTTATTATCCTTCTTGGCTTGCTTGAGGGACATCT
>JZKD02S1763362.1:98709-109035 GCA_000966675.3 Picea glauca
TATTTGTCTGTGCAATTTCGATCCTTTGCTTAGTCTCTTGGGCTGCCACAGGGTTTGTTTTCACATTCGGTATAGTTACCTTGAAAAATCCTCCACCAATGATCTGGTTTTGACTTGGTCACGCCCTTTGCTCTTCATTCCCTTTTGAACTAGAAGCTCTTTAATCATCGATATTTAGATTACCTATCTTCCTTTATATTTTTCTGAGGATAATATTATTGAGATTATGTACCTTGTGAGGTGTTCCCCATGTGTTTATGCTCTCCTAAATACATGTGGGAAGTACTATGTACTTTGTGCCTTGTAMTTTGTGTCTAATTTCACTTTGACTTAGGATATTTAATTCAAAAGTGAAATTTTGTCATTTATGCCTAAAATGACTATTAATTCACTTTGTGGGTGAATTAGAGACATAAAGTGAACTTAGGGAACTTAACCCAAAGTGGCTTTTTGAGTGAGATTCTTTTGGAGAGATCTCAACCTTTGATTAGATGTGAGATGGGATGATCTCAACCATCCATATCCTAGGTTTCCTTATGGAGGTTCAAGAGGGGTGCAAAGGGAAAAGGAGAGCTCATTCACTCATTTGCTCACTTGGAGAGATTGAGAGAGAGCTTGGAGATGAGGTTTGAAGCACTGGGAGAGGCTAGCTTGGGCGCATGCTTTCATGGAGAGAGGCATCAAGCTTGGAGCCTTGTTTATTTACTGAGGAGCTTCCATTGTTGAGGAGGGCGCATCAGCAGTGGGGAGGACTTACATATGTCAGATTGCAGTGGGATCAGTTTCAGAGGGAGGCCACACACCAGTACCAGATTATTGTGCAGGGGTTTTCCATTTAGAGCTCACAGTTTGCATCTGCAACAAATTCAGTGTATTTGAGAGCATTTATGATGGGTGCACCTGGTTCATTTGGACTTGTGTTCCAGCTTGGATCAAGCTGTTATTGTATCAGGTTCATCTATATTTTGTACTTTCTATATTCCACCATCTATTCTCCTCATATATAGACATATATTCCAAAATGGTTTTCCCCAGGGGGGTTTTATCCATGGTCATGTTGACCAAAAATACCTGTGTACAAATTTATGTGTGTTAGTCTTTTTATTTGCTTATTTTTAGTTGTAAGATATCTAGGTGTGTTGTATTTATTTTGGTATGCATGTGCTAACTCTTGGTTACTAAAACTACATGCTAGAGCACTTAAAATTGCAAATAGAACCATAACAAATCAGTAAGAAGTCATTGAACAGTTTGCTGTCCTAAAATAACACCAAACCATTGTTAGACAGTTGAAACTTAGAGCTAAAATGAGGTCAAAGACAGACCCAGTTGCCAGCTTGATAGGACCTGGAAAATATTCATGGTATCAGAGCTGAGGTGGCTGAGTTTTTAGCAGTTTGGATAGCATATGTGTTGGCTGTCATATACATCTTCTTGGCAGATTTTTGTGGACAACCATTGATAGTTTTCAGTGGTTGTTAGTGGGCAGATTTTTGTAGAGGACAGTTGGGTAGTTGTGACAGTTTTTCGTCAGTCTCTTTTCACACCTACGTAGTAGGAGTGAGGCTGATTTGACTCGACATATTTTCACACATATATTGCTAGGAGTGAGGTCGGAGTTCCCTTGTCTCTTTTCACACTTGTGTTGACAGGAGTGAGGCATCATTCCTTTGTAGTTTGAGCATCAGTTGGAGTGCAGTTTGGCAGACATGTCAGCATCTCAGATGCATGTTGAGGACAAGCTAGATGGGGCTAGAAATTGGTCGCCTTGGAAGGCGAGGATGGTCTTTGTCTTAGAGGACCTTGAACTATGGGACATAGTTGAGGCATATGTTCTAGTCATTCCTGTTACTGCTCCCCTCTTGGTGGCAGAGTTCAGGAAGAGGAACAACAAGGCAGAGAGGACCATTTGTGATGCAGTATGAGATTATATCATACCCCATTTGACTAGGAAGACTTATGCATACAAGATGTGGTCATCTCTATGTAAGTTGTATGAGAGCTCCAATGAGAACCAGAAGATGGTTCTTCATGACCAACTCAGGGACATTCGCATGCTCAAGGATGAGTCAATTACTTCATTCCTTAGTCTCTACACCCAGATCAGAGATGATCTTGGAGCCGTCGAAGAGGTGGTGTACCCTAACTCTTTGGTGAGGCAAGCTATGAATAACTTCACCAAACAGTGGGGTTCATTCATTCGTCGCATTGTTTCCAGGGAGGCCATGCCTATATGGGAGAGGATGTGGGATGACTTTGTCTAGGAGGAGATTAGAATTGTAGCAGAGGCTTGTGGACAGTGGCAGTAACAACGATATCAGTCCGGTCAGGGTGATGACAATCTTTCTCTTTGGACAAAGGGAAAGAAGAAGGTCAACTGTGGGGGTCGACAGGGTCCCAAGTTTGGTGCCCCACCACAGGGGAGTGGAGGAGAGAGCAGTAGTGATCAGAGCAGTGGTCAGAAGAGAGATATGAGAAAAGTGAATTGATTTGTTTGTAAGAAGTTGGGGCACTATGTTGGACAGTGTCCCAACAGGAAGAAGAAGAGGGGTGGTACCGCAACTACAACATAGGAGGTAGAGTTTCAAACACAGTTTCAGAGAGAGTGAGATTTCCTCATATGTTGCACTTCAGTTGAGATGGTACCCAATATCTAGTATATTGACAGCGGGGATTCGATCCATATGACTGGATTTAGAGAGAATTTGACTGATCTTAGAGACACTGAGGTAAGGATGGAGATTGCTCTTGGAGATGACACATTGGTCAGAGTTGTTGGGATTGGCACATTTACCTTTCAGAGAGATAGCATGCCACCTATATCGTTTAGGGACATTCTCCATGTCCCTAGGCTGAAGAAGAATTTGATTTCAGTTTCTACCCTCCAAGATAGAGGTCTTGAGGTGAATTTCAAAGGCATTGAGGTACTCATTCATCCTCAAGGGGCTTCGCTTGCCTCAGGAGAAGTGATTGGAGTGAGGGATGGGAAACTGTTCAGATTGCTTTTTCAGCCTCTTCATGCATTGGCAGTGAGCAACAATAGCAACAAACATGTGAGTTATGGCATCGTAGGATGTCCCACCTACATCATGGAACTCTTGGAGGACTGAGAGAGGTTGTGACCGGAGTGCCACAGATCTATACAGAGCATCAGGATGTTTGCAGAGGGTGTGCGCTTGGTAAGTTTACCAAGGCCTCGTTCCCTAGCAGTGACACCAGATCAACTGGGATACTAGATTTAGTACACACATATGTGTGTGGGCCCATGACTCAGAAGTACTTGAGTGGTTGTGAGTACTATCTCACATTCATTAATGACTACTCAAGGAAGACTTGGATCTATTTTCTTAAGGCCAAGAGTGAGGTCTTCACACGGTTCCAAGAGTTCAGAGCTCTTGTGGAGAACCAATCTGGAAAGAGCATCAAAGTCTTGTGGTCGGATAATGAGGGTGAGTATTCCTCCAAATAGTTCATAGACTTATGTGCCCAACATGGCATTAGAAGACAAATGATTGTACCATACAACCCCCAGCAGAACGGGGTTGTCGAGAGGAAGAATTGGGCTATTACTGGTGCAGCTAGATCCATGTGGCACGATCAAAGTTTTACTTTGTACTTATGGGTAGAGGCATGCGCTACTATAGTTTACCTGCAGAAGATGATCCCCCACAGGATATTGGGAAAGATGACTCCTAAGGAGGCCTTCACTAGTAGGAGGCCCGATGTCGAGCACATAAGGATCTTTGGGTGCTTGACCTTTTCTCATGTCCCATCGGAGAGGAGGACAAAGCTAGACCCCACAACCTAACAGGGGATTCTAGTTGGATACTCAGAGGTGTCCAAAGCCTATTACATCTACATTTCACCACTTAGGAGAGTGGTGGTGAGCAGAGATGTCAGATTTGAGGAGGATAGGTATTTTCATATATCTTTTGAGTCGAGAGTCAGATTTGAGGATGATGTAGAGGCACTGATTGATGTCTCATAGGGAGCATAGCCTCAGGTTTTAGGTACACCAGTATCAGGGGTGATAGGGTCACCATGCACATACTTAGGGTCATAGTCAGAGCATGTTCATTCAGAGGGGGCATAGACTTCAAGTTATCAAAGTGTTGAGACGAGTCCTGAGGCAGTCACTCTTGGGAAGAGAGACCTTACTTCTTCATTGACCACTTTAGGGAAGAGGAGACCTAGATGGTTTTAGGAGACCCTAAAGGAGGCCAAAGAGAATGTAGGGGATCCCAAGAGCTAGGTCAAAGAGAGAAGACCTACAGTCAGATTGGGAGCATATTTGGCACTAGTGACGAGTATCAGGGATACTGAGCCATAGAAATTTGCACAGGCAGTGGACCAACAGTTCTGGAGAGAGGCCATGGTAGAGGAGTATGACTAGATTGTGCGCAATGATGTCTGGGAGGTGGTTCTGAGGCCAGTGGGGAATTTAGTTGTGACTTCCAGGTGGTTGTACAAAACCAAGTATGCTGCAGATGGTAGCATAGAGAAACACAAGACCCATTTTGTGGCGCAAGGCTTCTCTCAGATTGAGGGAGTCGATTATGACGAGACATTCACACCAGTTGCGAGATACACCTCCATCAGGAGTATCATTTCCATAGTAGTAGCAGTAGAGATGGGTTGGAGCATTCACTAGATGGATGTGAAGACCGCATTTATGAATGGATTTATTGATGAGGAGGTGTGCATAGAGAAACCACAGGGGTTTGAGGTGAGTGATAGGGAGCCTCACGTGTGTCTTTTGAGAAAGGTAATTTATGGTCTAAAGCAAGCTCCCTGAGCTTGGTATTCATGCATAGACACATACTTGCTTCAGATGGGCTTCAAGAAGAGCGATGATGATTCTAACCTCTATTACATCATTAGAGGTGAGGACATGCTCATTCTCATTTTATATGTGGACGACTTGTTCATCATTGGAGCCAAGGATCTCATAGCTGAGTGCAAGTTGGGACTTGCATCATAGTTTGAGATTAGTGATATTGGATTGATGCACTACTTTCTAGGTATGGAGGTATGGCAGGAGGAGGGTAACATATTTCTCAGGAAGGGGAAGTATGCAACAAATATTTTGAGCAGATTTCAGATGGAGGACTATCGACCCGTGTCTACACCTATGATTACCAACTGGAAGAATATTAGTGCTTCAGATATCTAGTTGGTAGATGCCACAATTTATAGGTAGTTGATCAGTGCACTCATGTATCTGGTTAACACCAGATCGGATATTTGTTTTGTTGTGAACACTCTCAGCCAACATATGGTAGAGCCGAAGAGTGTTCACATGATTGGGGAAAAACACGTTTTGAGGTACATTGTTGGGACAATTGATTATGGCCTAAACTATATCATAGGTGATGGAATTAGTTTGGTTGGCTACACAGACTCAGACTGGTCAGGATGTTCTACTGACAAGAAAGCACCTCAGGGTGCTTCTTTGGTTTGGGGTCAAGACTTGTTTCCAATCGTTCAGACGGAAGCAGAAGTCATTTTCTTTGAGTTCAACCGAGGCAGAGTACATGGCATCCAGTCAGGCCAGTTGTGAGGCAATTTGGCTTCGTAAGATGTTGGTTGGATTATTTGGTTAGGAGATGCCACCGACCTTCATTCACTATGATAATAAGAGTTGTATCAAACTCTTTGAGAATCTAGTGTTTCATGACTGTTCGAAGCACATTGAGATCAGGTATCACTTCATCCATGATTGGGTTCAGATAGGTGCAGTTCAGTTGCAGTATATATCAACTGATGACCAGGTTGCAGATATACTCACCAAGGCCCTGCGAAGGGGAAAACATGTCTACTTCAGAGACAATATGGGCTTGGTGAGGAACACCTTCCTCGGTAAGAGGGAGTGTTGAGATTATGTACCTTGGGAGGTGTTCCCCATGTGTTTCTTCTCTCCTAAACACATGTGGGAAGTATTATGTACTTTNTTTGGATAGCATATGTGTTGGCTGTCATATACATCTTCTTGGCAGATTTTTGTGGACAACCATTGATAGTTTTCAGTGGTTGTTAGTGGGCAGATTTTTGTAGAGGACAGTTGGGCAGTTGTGACAGTTTTTCGTCAGTCTCTTTTCACACCTACGTAGTAGGAGTGAGGTTGATTTGACTCGACATATTTTCACACCTATATTGCTAGGAGTGAGGTCGGAGTTCCCTTGTCTCTTTTCACACTTGTGTTAACAAGAGTGAGGCATCATTCCTTTGTAGTTTGAGCATCAGTTGGAGTGCAGTTTGGCAGACATGTCAGCATATCAGATGCATGTTGAGGACAAGCTAGATGGGGCTAGAAATTGGTCGCCTTGGAAGGCAAGGATGGTCTTTGTCTTAGAGGACCTCGAACTATGGGACATAGTTGAGGCACATGTTCTAGTCATTCCTGTTACTGCTCCCGTCTTGGTGGCAGAGTTCAGGAAGAGGAACAACAAGGCAGAGAGGACCATTTGTGATGCAGTATGAGATTATATCATACCCCATTTGACTAGGAAGACTTATGCATACAAGATGTGGTCATCTCTATGTAAGTTGTATGAGAGCTCCAATGAGAACCAGAAGATGGTTCTTCATGACCAACTCAGGGACATTCGCATGCTCAAGGATGAGTCAATTACTTCATTCCTTAGTCTCTACACCCAGATCAGAGACGAGCTTGGAGCCGTCAAAGCGGTGGTGTACCCTAACTCTTTGGTGAGGCAAGCTATGAATAAATTCACCAAACAATGGGGTTCATTCATTCGTCCCATTGTTTCCAGGGAGGCCATGCCTACATGGGAGAGGATGTGGGATGACTTTGTCTAGGAGAAGATTCGNATACTATCTCAAATTCATTAATGACTACTCAAGGAAGACTTGGATCTATTTCCTTAAGGCCAAGAGTGAGGTCTTCACACGGTTCCAAGAGTTCAGAGCTCTTGTGGAGAACCAATCTGGAAAGAGGATCAAAGTCTTGTGGTCGGATAACGAGGGTGAGTATTCCTCCAAATAGTTCATAGACTTATGTGCCCAACATGGCATTAGAAGATAGATGATTGTACCATACAACCCCCAACAAAACGGGGTTGTTGAGAGGAAGAATTGGGCTATTACTGGTGCAGCTAGATCCATGTGGCATGATCAAAGTTTTACTTTGTAATTATGGGTAGAGGAATGTGCTACTATAGTTTACCTGCAGAACATGATCGCCCACAGGATATTGGGAAAGATGACTCCTGTGGAGGCCTTCACTAGTAGGAGGCCCGATGTCGAGCACATAAGGATCTTTGGGTGCTTGACCTTTTCTCATGTCCCATCGGAGAGGAGGACAAAGCTAGACCCCATATCCTAACAGGGGATTCTAGTTGGATACTCAGAGGTGTCCAAATCCTATCACATCTACATTTCACCACTTAGGAGAGTGGTGGTGAGCAGAGATGTTAGATTTGAGGAGGATAGGTATTTTCATATATCTTTTGAGTTGAGAGTCAGATTTGAGGATGATGTAGAGGCACTGATTGATGTCTCATAGGGAGCATAGCCTCAGGTTTTAGGTACACTAGTATCAGGGGTGATAGGGTCACCATGCACATATTTAGGGTCACAGTCAGAGCATGTTCAGTCAGAGGGGGCATAGACTTCAAGTTCTCAAAGTGTTGAGACGAGCCCTGAGGCAGTCACTCTTGGGAAGAGAGACCTTACTTCTTCGTTGACCACTTTAGGGAAGAGGAGACCTAGATGGTTTTAGGAGACCCTAAAGGAGGCCAAAGAGAATGTAGGGGAGCCCAAGATCTAGGTCAAAGAGAGAAGACCTACAGTCAGATTGGGAGCATATTTGGCACTAGTGACGAGTATCAGGGATACTGAGCCATAGAAATTTGCACAGGGAGTGGACCAATAGTTCTGGAGAGAGGCCATGGTAGAGGAGTATGACTCGATTGTGCGCAATGATTTCTGGGAGGTGGTTCTGAGGCCAGTGGGGAATTCAGTTGTGACTTCCAGGTGGTTGTACAAAACCAAGTATGCTGCAGATGGTAGCATAGATAAACACAAGGCCCATTTTGTGGCGCAAGGCTTCTCTCAGATTGAGGGAGTCGATTATGATGAGACATTCACACCAGTTGCGAGATACACCTCCATCAAGAGTATCATTTCCATAGCAGTAGAGATGGGTTGGAGCATTCACTAGATGGATGTGAAGACCGCATTTATGAATGGATTTATTGATGAGGAGGTGTGCATAGAGAAACCACAGGGGTTTGAGGTGAGTGATAGGGAGCCTCACGTGTGTCTTTTGAGAAAGGTAATTTATGGTCTAAAGCAAGCTCCCTGAGCTTGGTATTCATGCATAGACACATACTTGCTTCAGATGGGCTTCAAGAAGAGCGATGATGATTCTAACCTCTATTACATCATTAGAGGTGAGGACATGCTCATTCTCATTTTATATGTGGACGACTTGTTCATCATTGGAGCCAAGGATCTCATAGCTGAGTGCAAGTTGGGACTTGCATCATAGTTTGAGATTAGTGATATTGGATTGATGCACTACTTTCTAGGTATGGAGGTATGGCAGGAGGAGGGTAACATATTTCTCAGGAAGGGGAAGTATGCAACAAATATTTTGAGCAGATTTCAGATGGAGGACTATCGACCCGTGTCTACACCTATGATTACCAACTGGAAGAATATTAGTGCTTCAGATATCTAGTTGGTAGATGCCACAATTTATAGGTAGTTGATCAGTGCACTCATGTATCTGGTTAACACCAGATCGGATATTTGTTTTGTTGTGAACACTCTCAGCCAACATATGGTAGAGCCGAAGAGTGTTCACATGATTGGGGAAAAACACGTTTTGAGGTACATTGTTGGGACAATTGATTATGGCCTAAACTATATCATAGGTGATGGAATTAGTTTGGTTGGCTACACAGACTCAGACTGGTCAGGATGTTCTACTGACAAGAAAGCACCTCAGGGTGCTTCTTTGGTTTGGGGTCAAGACTTGTTTCCAATCGTTCAGACGGAAGCAGAAGTCATTTTCTTTGAGTTCAACCGAGGCAGAGTACATGGCATCCAGTCAGGCCAGTTGTGAGGCAATTTGGCTTCGTAAGATGTTGGTTGGATTATTTGGTTAGGAGATGCCACCGACCTTCATTCACTATGATAATAAGAGTTGTATCAAACTCTTTGAGAATCTAGTGTTTCATGACTGTTCGAAGCACATTGAGATCAGGTATCACTTCATCCATGATTGGGTTCAGATAGGTGCAGTTCAGTTGCAGTATATATCAACTGATGACCAGGTTGCAGATATACTCACCAAGGCCCTGCGAAGGGGAAAACATGTCTACTTCAGAGACAATATGGGCTTGGTGAGGAACACCTTCCTCGGTAAGAGGGAGTGTTGAGATTATGTACCTTGGGAGGTGTTCCCCATGTGTTTCTTCTCTCCTAAACACATGTGGGAAGTATTATGTACTTTGTTCCTTGTACTTTGTGTCTAATTTCACTTTGACTTAGGAGATTTAAGTCAAAAGTGAAATTTTGTCATTTATGCCTAAAATGACTATTAATTCACTTTGTGGGTGAATTAGAGACATAAAGTGAAATTAGAGAACTTAACCCAAAGTGGGTTTTTGAGTAGGATTCTTTTGGAGAGATCTCAACCTTTGATTAGATGGGACATGGGATGATCTCAGCCATCCATATCCTAGGTTTCCTTATGGAGGTTCAAGAGGGGCGCAAAGGGAAAAGGAGAGCTCATTCACTCATTTTCTCACTTGGAGAGATTGAGAGAGAGCTTGGAAATGAAGTCTGAAGCACTAGGTGAGGCTAGCTTGGGTGCATGATTTCATGGAGAGAGGCATCAGGCTTGGAGCCTTGTTTATTTACTGAGGAGCTTCCATTGTTAAGGAGGGCACACTTGTTGAGGAGGGTGCATTAGTAGTGGGGAGGCCTTACACCTGTCAGATTGTAGTGGGATCCATTTTCGAGGGATGCCACACACCAATACCATATTATTGTGGAGAAGTTTTCCATTCAGAGCTCATAGTTTGCATCTGCAGTAGATTCAGTGGATTTGAGAGAATTTATGAGGGGGGCACCTTCCTAGGGCGCACCTGGTTCATTTGAACTTGCATTTCAGCTTGGATCAAGCTGCTATTGTATCAGGTTCATCTATATTTTGTACTTGTTGTATTCCACCATATATTCTCTTCATATATAGACATATATTCCAAACTGGTTTTCCCTAGGGGGGTTTTATCCAGGGTCATGTTGAACAAAAATACCTGTGTACAAATTTATGTGTGTTAGTCTTTTAGATCT
>JZKD02S1763373.1:15405-26535 GCA_000966675.3 Picea glauca
AGTGTGAAGGACCTATTGAATATGCTGCAAGTGTTCTGCCCAATTCTTGCTGAAGATGAGGATATCATCCAAATATACCACCACAATGGAATTGGTGAAGGGACACAATATATCATCCATCAATCTCATGAAAGTTGTTGGAGCATTTGTCAAACCAAAGGGCATGACTAGCCATTCAAAAAAACCTTCTTTGGACTTGAAAGCAGTCTTCCATACATCAATTTGTTCTATTGGGACTTGGTGGTAGCTAAACTTCAAGTCATTCTTGCTGAAAAACTTAGCTCCCTTGAGATAGTTAAGAAGGTCGTCAATTTAGGGAATTGGGAACCAGTTCATGACTGTGATTTTGTTTAGGGCCCTATAATCAATGCAAAATTTCCAAGTCCCATATTTCTTCTATACGAGTACAATTGGGCTCCCACAGGGTGAGGAGTTGGGTCAGATCTGCTCTTTTTGAAGCAACTCTTGGATATGTCGCTTAATTTCCTTATTTTCCATCAGAGAGCGACAATATACTATCCCATTGGGTAGAGGTGCACCGGGGCTTAGATCGATTGAATGCTCAACCTGACAATGTCGTGACACCTCGGTGGGCAAGGAGAAGATGTCTTAGTATTCTTCCACGATCTTGTCCACTTGCATATGCTACATGGCGAGGTCCCCTGCAGAGGCCATGGATGTGGCTGTGACCTTCTATTCACTTTGAGACCAAATCATGAAGAAGACAAATTTTTCGGTCTAGGAAATTACCTTCTTGCATTGATTAGTAGAGATCAAAGAAATAACGGTAGGTGGAGCTACCTATGGTATCCTGTACAATTGTCTACCCAAAGTAATAATAACATTGTGAGGTCTAGACTCATATACAACATGTCATTTCCACAAATATGGTTGGCCTAAAAGAACATCACAAACTTCAAGGGGGGAAATATCACACAATATCCCATCCTTGAAGGGCTTGATGTTGTAGGCTAGATGACACTATTGGTTGACGTGGGGGTATCTTACTTGGCGGAGCCACCCGATGGTGTAGGGATGCAGGTGTGGTGTCATCGGCAGGTTCAACTGCTTGATGACCTCTGCTAAAATCAAGTTCTTTTGACTTCCACTATTGATAATGAAATGCAGCGGAGCACCCTTCACCCACATCTGCGAGTGAAAAAGGCGTTCACATTCCTCTGGTTCACTTGGTTGGACCTTGGTGATAGTGACAATGGCACTAGGTTGTGCATCAATGATCCACTTCCCTTTGTCTGGATCTGGTTCAGAGTCAGAGCCTGCCTCTAACTCTGAGCCTTTCATCTCGACCACCAACGACTCCTTCGAGCAACATTCATCAATGTTATTCTAAGGGATTTTATGGAATTCACACCACTTCCCAGTGTCTTTATTTGTCTTCTCATTACCCTTCTTTGTTTGCATCTTGGAATGGTTGTCCTAAGGGGGTCCATACTTGCCCTGTCCTTTGTTCTGTGGGTTGGGTCACCTTTGCCCTGCTTCTACTGTGAGGAATTTGCAGATCCAAACTCCCACTTCTTCTGTTTAAATGTTTCCTTGATTTTGACAACATATCGATATGTCACATCCAATGATGAGAAGTCTAGAAACTCCATTTATGTTTGGATGTATATATGCAGACAACTGCGGTACTTGAGCACTAGATGTTGTTCGAAGTCCTTGATACCCAGCTTGGTGTGCAAGATATGGAAGATATTTGTGAAATCTGGTATTGTCTGGTCCCTTTCCTGTCGCAGTGTGTTCCATCTTGTATACTGGTCATCGTAGCTTCCAACATGGTAGTATTGTTCCTTAATAACATCCCTGAAAGAATCCCAAGTGGGGCGACCACAAATATTGTACATTCCTCATGTTGATGATTGCAGCTACGTGAGACATTCTTCAGGACACAAACCTATGAGAGAGCCCTTGAGAGGGGTGTGTGGTTCCTATCTAAGACAGAGCTGGAACATAGAGATGGCCTCCTCCTTATAGAGAGTTGAGAAGAACTCCAGATGATTCTCCTATGTAACGCAGTAAGAAAGGGGATCTACAAAGTTGGACATGCCTATGGTTGAGCACAAGATGAACGTGTGAAATCCCAAAGTGTTGGGTGCATCGTCATGAGACATAAATGAAGATGATGTATTAGCCTCCTCTAAGCAGAGAGTTGATGAGAAACTCCAGATGACTCTCCTTGTGTAATGCAGTGGGAAAGAAGATCTACTGAGTGGATGTGCATGTGAATGAGCACATGTGAACATGTTCCCAGTGGCTAAGAACTATTGAAGAAGTGGTTCTTCTATGTAATGCAGTGAGCCAGAGATATGGACATCCCTATGGATGTGCCCCTAGTGGATGAGAAATAGTGGGTGTATAAGATCCCTTGCTATATTGTTCAAGAGTCAGACCTTCCTGTAACCCTAATTGTAATGTAAGGGGTACAGGTCAACCCTACCTTAATGAAAAAGATAATTAATCTGGTTAATATTAATTATATTATGAGATAAAGAGATCGACCATGTTGTGCCAATAGACACTTATGTTGACAGGTCAATTCTAATATAAGTAAAGGTGAATTCCCCATTAAGGAATCATATCTTTTGTGTGAGTTTGGAAATTTCAGCAAGTACACCTTCTTGGGAAAAGTGCACACCTCTCTTGGGTGCTAGTTTTCCAGGTTTTGCAAGCACCCTCTTGTGTGCTATCTTTTCTTGGTGGTGAAGGTATTTCTCTTAAAGAATATAGAAAAGGATTTTGGCTGGGTTTTCTTCCCTTGGTGATAAGGGTTTCCCATGATACTTCTTGTGTTCTTGTGCATGGTGTTTCTTCTTGTGATCTCGGTCGCTGCAACACAATTGTTTATGGTTTAAGTTAAATGATAAAAAGGACTGAACTTCATGCTTAAACCTTGCTTATTGAAAAATAAACATGGTATCATAGCATAGGTCTTGAAGAACCCATTGCACAAGCATCTACCAGTCTCCTCTCTTTTCTTCAGAACCATACGACCCCCCTAGAGTTTCAAGAAAATCTGTATGGCCCTCCTTTCTGAGGTGTTTCAGCCCTTAATACTTGAATGTTGGGGATAATTTTTGCATAGGAGAGTACGGCCTCCTCTAATGCACCTCCAGAGACTCTCAGAGTGAAATTTCGAGCATTTTGAAATTTTGTCCTTAGGGTTTCTACGTTTTCACTAATTTCTGCATAAATTTTAGAATTAGGGTTTCTGCAACTCATTGAAGGATATCTTTAGCTCTTCAGTGTTATCCTATATTTCAAAGGCTTATTGTTGGCAGTCATAAGTCCAACGAAACCTAAATGTGCTAGCCTATCCTAGCCGTTAGGTTTTCTAGCCCAAATGACAAGGGTTTGTGAAGGATCTAAAATTATGATGAACATAACTATGATGGAAGATAAGCTTGATGGATCAAGCAACTTCAAGTTCCTGGAAGACAAGACTTCGAAGGAAGGATTATTGTGGGTGATACAAAAAGGTGACACTATGACTACCATCTTCATGAAGATGTCAATAGTACAAAGATCAGCCAGGTGCCATTGGCGAAATCATATCAGCACCCTTAGGTATGCACTTGTATATATATTATTTGTATCATTGTCTTGAGGGAAATTGCAGGAGGAAGGAACCTTTTGTTGAAGTCATGGGTCCAGAGGGATCTCAGTGCATTCAGAGGAACAAAACACTAGAAGTGAAGACTCCAGGTTTGTTGTTGTATTTTTCATTCCTCTAACCTATATTTCTAAAGTTTGTTGCATTACAAGTAGGTGTTGTGGCTGTGACAACAATCCTTGAATTGTTTTGATTCTATAAATGTACTCATTATTCTCCCTTAGGAGATATTTTTGTTTTGGTTCCTCTTGTTTCTTGTTCCATACAGGTTAACAACAAAGGAAGATGTTTATCCTTTAGAGGGAGTCACTTGACTCAGAGGGAATCAAAACTATTTGAGAAAGAGGAATAATAGAACCATCATTGAGGCAACCAATGCAATAATGCATGGTCGAAATCCTTCTATGATTCTATGGGCAGAAGCATGCATGACACATTATATGTTCAGAACAAGAGTCTTCACCAGATTTTGACAAACATAACTCCCAAAGAATCCTCCACCAGAGTGAAGCCTGAGATTGAACACTTCAGGATATTTGGGTGCCTAGTGCATTTTCATGTACCCAAAGAGAAGAAGTCCAAGCTAGATCCTTCAGGGAGAAAGGATACGTTTATGGGATAACAATGAATCTTCGAAGACATTCTAGATTGACATCCATGGTCAGAGAACAGATTGAGACAAGAAAAAATTTTGTCCTTAAAGAAGAGATAGCCTTTCAAAGATCCAAAGAATCTTAGATGGATATTGACAGTGAAACAATACCTTCTCCCCCTTTAGTAGTTCAGAGGGAGACTGACATTATTCCAGCTGATCCAGTTGCTTCAGTTGATATGTTTAAAGATATTGCAGTAGGGCATAAAAATTATTCCTAG
The DNA here is from genome assembly GCA_000966675.3 of Picea glauca. Classification (NCBI taxonomy): domain Eukaryota; kingdom Viridiplantae; phylum Streptophyta; class Pinopsida; order Pinales; family Pinaceae; genus Picea; species Picea glauca. The sequence continues at coordinate 19,907 of JZKD02S1763373.1, forward strand.
GCTCACTCTGCAGGAGGCAGAGAAACATATAAGTCCCTCAAGGGACACCTTGAGAAAGCAAAAGAGTTTTTCAAAGCTATCCTTCAGTCACGAGTCACTTCATTGATTTTGAACTTCCTTGTCATGAAGAAACAACAAAATAACAGGTATGGCAAGATGCCATAACAGAAGAATACCAATATATCTTAAAGAATGATGTATAAGAGACCAGAAGGGAATTTTGTGGTGACTTCCAAGTGGATCTATAAGATCAAGCATCCAGCTGATGGAAGTGTCAAGAAATACAAAGAAAGATCTATAGCCAGAGGATTCTCATAAACAGAGGGAGTTGTCTATGATGAAACACTTGATCCATTAAGCCTGATCCACTTCCATCCGTACTACCATCCATGAGTTGGAAACTATATCAGATGGATGAATTCTTAATGAGCTTGGGTTTCAACAAGAGTGTTGCTGATCCAAACCTATATTATTATAGTGTTGGTGACAAGAGCCTGATTTTGATGACTTATTCATAAATCCTTGTTGTTGAATACAAGTAAGCCTTGACTTCTGATTTCAAGATGAAGGATCTGAGTATGATGCACTACTTCTTGGATGTATGATAGAGAACCAATGATATTTTCCCGAGTCAAGAAAAATATACAATGAGAATATTAAAGAAGTTAAGTATGACAGAATGAAAAACCACTGTGATGGATTTGAAGAAAATGAATGATGATGATTCAGATGAGATTGATCCATAACTAATTGGATCATTGATGTATCTGGTTAACACCAGACCTGATTCATGCTATGAAATGAATATTCTTAGTCAATCCATGAGCCAACATAGTCAAACTCACTGGATAACAGTAAAGCATATATTGAGATATACATGAGGCACAGTTAGATATGGCCTGAGATATGCCTCCAAGTGTGAAATTGAGTTTGCAAGGATATGCCTATACAGATTGAGGAGAGAGTGCAGTGGAACAGAAGAGCACATCCAATTGTTGAAGTTTTCCATGGTTTCTTGATGCAGCAGGAAACAAAACTCTGTAGCTTTGAGTACCACAGAAGGNAGTGTGAAGGACCTATTGAATATGCTGCAAGTGTTCTGCCCAATTCTTGCTGAAGATGAGGATATCATCCAAATATACCACCACAATGGAATTGGTGAAGGGACACAATATATCATCCATCAATCTCATGAAAGTTGTTGGAGCATTTGTCAAACCAAAGGGCATGACTAGCCATTCAAAAAAACCTTCTTTGGACTTGAAAGCAGTCTTCCATACATCAATTTGTTCTATTGGGACTTGGTGGTAGCTAAACTTCAAGTCATTCTTGCTGAAAAACTTAGCTCCCTTGAGATAGTTAAGAAGGTCGTCAATTTAGGGAATTGGGAACCAGTTCATGACTGTGATTTTGTTTAGGGCCCTATAATCAATGCAAAATTTCCAAGTCCCATATTTCTTCTATACGAGTACAATTGGGCTCCCACAGGGTGAGGAGTTGGGTCAGATCTGCTCTTTTTGAAGCAACTCTTGGATATGTCGCTTAATTTCCTTATTTTCCATCAGAGAGCGACAATATACTATCCCATTGGGTAGAGGTGCACCGGGGCTTAGATCGATTGAATGCTCAACCTGACAATGTCGTGACACCTCGGTGGGCAAGGAGAAGATGTCTTAGTATTCTTCCACGATCTTGTCCACTTGCATATGCTACATGGCGAGGTCCCCTGCAGAGGCCATGGATGTGGCTGTGACCTTCTATTCACTTTGAGACCAAATCATGAAGAAGACAAATTTTTCGGTCTAGGAAATTACCTTCTTGCATTGATTAGTAGAGATCAAAGAAATAACGGTAGGTGGAGCTACCTATGGTATCCTGTACAATTGTCTACCCAAAGTAATAATAACATTGTGAGGTCTAGACTCATATACAACATGTCATTTCCACAAATATGGTTGGCCTAAAAGAACATCACAAACTTCAAAGGGGGAAATATCACACAATATCCCATCCTTGAAGGGCTTGATGTTGTAGGCTAGATGACACTATTGGTTGACGTGGGGGTATATTCCTTGGCGGAGCCACCCGATGGTGTAGGGATGCAGGTGTGGTGTCATCGGTAGGTTCAACCGCTTGATGACCTCTGCTAAAATCAAGTTCTTTTGACTTCCACTATTGATAATGAAATGCAGCGGAGCACCCTTCACCCACATCTGCGAGTGAAAAAGGTGTTCACATTCCTCTGGTTCACTTGGTTGGACCTTGGTGATAGTGACAATGGCACTAGGTTGTGCATCAATGATCCACTTCCCTTTTTCTGGATCTGGTTCAAAGTCAGAGCTTGCCTCTAACTCTGAGCCTTTCATCTCGACCACCAACGACTCCTTCGAGCGACATTCATCAGTGTTATTCTAAGGGATTTTATGGAATTCACACCACTTCCCAGTGTCTTTATTTGTCTTCTCATTACCCTTCTTTGTTTGCAGCTTGGAATGGTTGTCCTAAGGGGGTCCATACTTGCCCTATCCTTTGTTCTGTGGGTTGGGTCACCTTTGCCCTGCTTCTACTGTGAGGAATTTGCAGATCCAAACTCCCACTTCTTCTGTTTAAATTTTTCCTTGATTTTGACAACATATCGATATGTCGCATCCAATGATGAGATGTCTAGAAACTCCATTTATGTCTGGATGTATATATGTAGACAACTGCGGTACTTGAGCACTAGATGTTGTTCGAAGTCCTTGATACCCAGCTTGGCGTGCAAGATATGGAAGATATTTGTGAAATCTGGTATTGTCTGGTCCCTTTCTTGTCGCAGTGTGTTCCATCTTGTATACTAGTCATCATAGCTTCCAACATGGTAGTATTGTTCCTTAATAACATCCCTGAAAGAATCCCAAGTGGGGCGACCACAAATATTGTAGATTCCTCATGTTGATGATTGCAGCTACGTGAGACATTCTTCATGACACAAACCTATGAGAGAGCCCCTGAGAGGGGTGTGTGGTTCCTATCTAAGACAGAGCTGGAACATAGAGATGGCCTCCTCCTTACAGAGAGTTGAGAAGAACTCCAGATGATTCTCATATGTAATGCAGTAAGAAAGGGGATCTACAAAGTTGGACATGCCTATGGTTGAGCACAAGGTGAATGTGTGAAATCCCAAAGTGTTGGGTGCATCGTCATGAGACATAAATGAAGATGATGTATTAGCCTCCTCTAAGTAGAGAGTTGATGAGAAACTCCAGATGACTCTCCTTGTGTAATGCAGTGGGAAAGAAGATCTGTTGAGTGGATGTGCATGTGAACGAGCACATGTGAACGTGTTCCCAGTGGCTAAGAACTACTAAAGAAGTGGTTCTTCTATGTAATGCAGTGAGCCAGAGATATGGACATCCCTATGGATGTGCCCCTAGTGGATGAGCAATAGTGGGTGTATAAGATCCCTTGCTATATTGTTCAAGAGTCAGACCTTCCTGTAACCCTAATTGTAATGTAAGGGGTACAGGTCAGCCCTACCTTAATGTAAAAGATAATTAATCTGGTTAATATTAATTATATTATGAGATAAAGAGGTCGACCATGTTGTGCCAATAGACACTTATGTTGACATGTCAATTCTAATATAAGTAAAGGTGAATTCCCCATTAAGGAATCATATCTTTTGTGTGAGTTTGGAAATTTCAGCAAGTACACCTTCTTGGGAAAAGTGCACACCTCTCTTGGGCACTAGTTTTCCAGGTTTTGCAAGCACCCTCTTGTGTGCTAGCTTTTATTGGTGGTGAAGGTATTTCTCTTGAAGAATATAGAAAAGGATTTTGGCTGGGTTTTCTTCCCTTGGTGATAAGGGTTTCCCATGATACTTTTTGTGTTCTTGTGCATGGTGTTTCTTCTTGTGATCTCGGTTGCTGCAACACAATTGTTTATGGTTTAAGTTAAATGATAAAAAGGACTGAACTTCATGCTTAAACCTTGCTTATTGAAAAATCAACATGGTATAAGAGCATAGGTCTTGAAGAACCCATTGCACAAGCATCTACCAGTCTCCTCTCTTTTCTTCAGAACCATACGACCCCCCTAGGGTTTCAAGAAAATCTGTATGGCCCTCCTTTCTGAGGTGTTTCAGCCCTTAATACTTGAATGTTGGGGATAATTTTTGCATAGGAGAGTACGGCTTCCTCCAATGCACCTCCAGAGACTCTCAGAGTGAAATTTCGAGCATTTTGAAATTTTGTCCTTAGGGTTTCTACGGTTTCACTAATTTCTGCATAAATTTTAGAATTAGGGTTTCTGCAACTCATTGAAGGATATATTTAGCTCTCCAGTGTTATCCTATATTTCAAAGGCTTATTGTTGGCAGTCATAAGTCCAACGAAACCTAAATGTGCTAGCCTATCCTAGCCATTAGGTTTTCTAGCCCAAATGACAAGGGTTTGTGAAGGATCTAAAATTATGATGAACAAAACTATGATGGAAGATAAGCTTGATGGATCAAGCAACTTCAAGTTCCTAGAAGACAAGACTTCAAAGGAAGGATTATTGTGGGTGATACAAAAAGGTGACACTATGACTACCATCTTCATGAAGATGTCAATAGTACAAAGATCAGCCAGGTGCCATTGGTGAAATCATATCAGCACCCTCAGGTATGCACTTGTATATATATTATTTGTACCATTGTCTTGAGGGAAATTGCAGGAGGAAGGAACCTTTTGTTGAAGTCATGGATCCAGAGGGATCTCAGTGCATTCAGAGGAACAAAACACTGGAAGTGAAGACTCCAGGTTTGTTGTTGTATTTGTCATTCCTCTAACCTATATTTCTAAAGTTTGTTGCATTACAAGTAGGTGTTGTGGCTGTGACAACAATCCTTGAATTGTTTTTATTCTAGAAATGTACTCATTATTCTCCCTTAGGAGATATTTTTGTTTTGGTTCCTCTTGTTTTCTTGTTCCATACGGGTTAACAACAAAGGAAGATGTTTATCCTTTAGAGGGAGTCACTTGACTCAGAGGGAATCAAAACTATTTGAGAAAGAGGAATAATAGAACCATCATTGAGGCAACCAATGCAATAATGCATGGTCGAAATCCTTCTATGATTCTATGGGCAGAAGCATGCATGACACATTATATGTTCAGAACAAGAGTCTTCACCAGATTTTGACAAACATAACTCCCAAAGAATCCTCCACCAGAGTGAAGCCTGAGATTGAACACTTCAGGATATTTGGGTGCCTAGTGCATTTTCATGTACCCAAAGAGAAGAAGTCCAAGCTAGATCCTTCAGGGAGAAAGGATACGTTTATGGGATAACAATGAATCTTCGAAGACATTCTAGATTGACATCCATGGTCAGAGAACAGATTGAGACAAGAAAAAATTTTGTCCTTAAAGAAGAGATAGCCTTTCAAAGATCCAAAGAATCTTAGATGGATATTGACAGTGAAACAATACCTTCTCCCCCTTTAGTAGTTCAGAGGGAGACTGACATTATTCCAGCTGATCCAGTTGCTTCAGTTGATATGTTTAAAGATATTGCAGTAGGGCATAAAAATTATTCCTAGGCTCACTCTGCAGGAGGCAGAGAAACATATAAGTCCCTCAAGGGACACCTTGAGAAAGCAAAAGAGTTTTTCAAAGCTATCCTTCAGTCACGAGTCACTTCATTGATTTTGAACTTCCTTGTCATGAAGAAACAACAAAATAACAGGTATGGCAAGATGCCATAACAGAAGAATACCAATATATCTTAAAGAATGATGTATAAGAGACCAGAAGGGAATTTTGTGGTGACTTCCAAGTGGATCTATAAGATCAAGCATCCAGCTGATGGAAGTGTCAAGAAATACAAAGAAAGATCTATAGCCAGAGGATTCTCATAAACAGAGGGAGTTGTCTATGATGAAACACTTGATCCATTAAGCCTGATCCACTTCCATCCGTACTACCATCCATGAGTTGGAAACTATATCAGATGGATGAATTCTTAATGAGCTTGGGTTTCAACAAGAGTGTTGCTGATCCAAACCTATATTATTATAGTGTTGGTGACAAGAGCCTGATTTTGATGACTTATTCATAAATCCTTGTTGTTGAATACAAGTAAGCCTTGACTTCTGATTTCAAGATGAAGGATCTGAGTATGATGCACTACTTCTTGGATGTATGATAGAGAACCAATGATATTTTCCCGAGTCAAGAAAAATATACAATGAGAATATTAAAGAAGTTAAGTATGACAGAATGAAAAACCACTGTGATGGATTTGAAGAAAATGAATGATGATGATTCAGATGAGATTGATCCATAACTAATTGGATCATTGATGTATCTGGTTAACACCAGACCTGATTCATGCTATGAAATGAATATTCTTAGTCAATCCATGAGCCAACATAGTCAAACTCACTGGATAACAGTAAAGCATATATTGAGATATACATGAGGCACAGTTAGATATGGCCTGAGATATGCCTCCAAGTGTGAAATTGAGTTTGCAAGGATATGCCTATACAGATTGAGGAGAGAGTGCAGTGGAACAGAAGAGCACATCCAATTGTTGAAGTTTTCCATGGTTTCTTGATGCAGCAGGAAACAAAACTCTGTAGCTTTGAGTACCACAGAAGG
>JZKD02S1763373.1:26545-40035 GCA_000966675.3 Picea glauca
TGATATATTGTGTCCCTTCACCAATTCCATTGTGGTGGTATATTTGGATGATATCCTCATCTTCAGCAAGAATTGGGCAGAACACTTGCAGCATATTCAATAGGTCCTTCACACTTTGCAACAAAACAAGCTATATGCTAACTTGGAAAATTTCTCCTTTGGCATGAACATGATCTAATACATAGGATACATTGTTGATGAGCATGGTGTGCATGTGGATCCAGCCAAGATCCAAGTCATTCATGACTAGTCAGCCCCAACCACACTAACCGATCTTCAAAGTTTCTTAGGACTTGCCAACTGCTATCACATGTTCATGTTGGGATTCTCCCATATTGCATGGGCCCTCAAACAAGTGACCAAGGGCGATGGCAAGGAAAAGTTTGTGTGGGGGAAGTCACAACACCAAGTGTTCGATGATTTGAAACATTGCTTGTGATAAGCTTTGGTACTCTCCTTACCTGATCTGCAACAACCTTTTGAGATTGAGATTGATGCTTCAGACTATGCCATGGGTGCAGTGCTCATTCAACACGGTCATCCAGTGGTATATCATAGCGAGACACTATCATATGTCGTCCATAAGTACCCCACCTATGACAAAGAAATGTATTCCATCGTACAATCTTGTCGACAGTGGAAGCACTACATTCTCAGGAAGGAGACAATCATCTACATTGCTCACAAGCCTCTACAGTTCCTGTAGACATAAGGAAAATTACAGAATGATCACCATCAAAAGTGGTACACATACTTGCAACAATTCCATCTCAACATCAAATATAAGACACAGAGCACCAATCTTGTCGTTGGATGCCTCAGTTGAACTCCAGTTGCAGCCTTAACCACGATGCTCCACTCCTGTGGCCATGAGGCATATAAGTGGCCCCAACTCTATAAGAGCGATCCTGACTTCACTGCCACTTACCAAATTCTAGACATAGGCACGATTGTCACTGAATTTTATATTTAGGACGAATTGTTATGCCATTTGGGCCACCTCTGTGTTCCTTCAAGCGAGCTTGCGAAGTTGATTTCAGAAGCTCACTATAGTCGGATGGTAGAACATTTTGGAATGGAAAAGACTATGGAAGTACTACATAAGCATTTTTACTAGCTAAAAATTCAATAGGACGTCAACAAGTATATCAATTCTTGCAGTTCATGTGCCATTGCCAAACCAACCACTAAGAAGAAAGGCATGTACACCCCTCTGCCTACTCCTGACAATCCATGGGAATCCATCTTGATGGACTACATGTCGGGAGGGAAGTGACAGTTTATTTGTGGTGGTTGATCGGTTTTCTAAGATGGCCATCCTCACAACCTACAAGAAGAATATCACAGCAGAGGCCACTGCCAAGATCTTCTTCAAACGAGTGCGGGTACACTTCGAGATACCACAGACCATCATATCATATCGAGACAACAGGTTCTTCAACACATTCTAGTCCAACCTCTGGTCACAGTTGGACACCAAGCTCACCAAATCTATCGCCTTCCACCCCCAAACTGATGGCCAGACAAAGGTCATCAACAAAATGATCATGCATATCTTGCGCATGTACAAATCCAAACATTCGCGCACATGGGATGAGTGTCTCCCATATGTTCAACACGACTACAACAGAGCCCTTCATAGCTCGACCGACCACAGTCCCTTTTAGGTGGGGTTGGAATTTCAACCATTGGTTCCCATTAATGTCGCACTACCCCTTGCATCCACACAAGCATAATCATCCCATGCTCAATCTAAGGCCAACAAATCCACCAATTTTATTGAATGAATTCAACACATCTGACAACACGTCCATGATATTTTACAGAAATCCAATGCTAAGTACAAACAATGCCATGATCAACACCGGGTGTTGCACAAGTTTTCGATGGGAGACAAGGTCTAGTTGCATTTGTAGAAAGAGTGACTTACATGACCCCATCACAAGCTTAATCCACTTCGCTATGGACCTTACACCATCACCAAGGTTGTAGGTGACAATTGTTTTGAGCTAAGTATTCCCCCCTTCCTTGGCCTGCACCCTGTGTTCAATGTGGACCTCCTTCAGACATACTTCCCACCATTATTGGACACATCAGAGATCGTAAAGAAGTTGACATCGATAGAGCTCAAACCTGAATGCATGGAATAGGAAGCCATTGATCAGATTAGGGACACTCAGATTAAGGGCCCTCGACAACTGAGGATCTAGCTTTATCAGGTTATCAAAGCAGGGCAACTCCTGTACCAAGGCAAGTGGCTCACCCTGGGCCAAGTTCAACAGAAGTTTCCCCGTCTGATGGGGGTACTCAACGCAATGGAGACAATTTATTCCTAAGGGGGGAGGACCGATCCAGGTGGATATCGGTGACCACCCACCTATTCCATTGGCTCAAAGAATAATTTCATTTTGGCAGTTTTTCCTAGTTTTTCGGGTCCTAAACTTTTGGGGTCATTTTGTGGCCCTAAACAATGTTTTTTGGCATGGCACTTTCACACTATTGAATTTAGCCAGAGTGTGATGGAACCATGTGTAGTCCTCAGATAGTTCTTTCCACTGAGCTCTTGTGCACCTAAAACAAAGATTGTATGCAAAAGTTATGACCCCTGGAAGTTGATGTACCAACTTACCACATTGAGGCCCACATGAATTTTGGCGCTTCATCTCCTAGAGTTAGGTTTTTGGATGTTTAGGGTTTTCTTATTTATGATTTATGTTAAAAAGGCCTTTGGAGCCTCATTGTAACCATATTCTTGTGAATGAGTGTAGTCTTCACATCTCTTCTAAGAGACAAGCTACCACCATTCAAGCAAGTTTGTTTCAGCCTGCGTTTTTACAGTTTCAACATATTCTCTTTATTAATAGAAGTCAAATTTTATTGTATCTTTGTTTATTTCTTTGCTATACATTTGTATTCCATTTCGTTCCATTTATAAATCTAGATCATTTCCACACTTTCTACCTGTGTGATCTTGTTCTGGGGTGGCCAGAGTCTCGGCCTTAAGCCCAACAATAGCCCGAGGTAGAGTAACTACGATTTTACAAGATATACCCACTTCCAATCTGATATCCAATTCACAGAAAAAACAAGAGGGTCCCTTTGAAGATTTCAATTGGGAAAAAGAGGCGCTTTTGAAGGGCAGAGGGAACGATGTTGAGGTGAAATTGGGTGGAAGAATTTGAGGTTCTTGTGGTTTTGATAAGCCAAAGAGTGCAGAGCTCAAATTTAAAGTTTCCAACATGGCGTTCCACGGTAAGCTTGATGCAGAGGCAGAAACGACAAGTAGAGGGGATAGTAATGGAATGTAATTGGTTCAAAGGGTAATTTGGTCCTATGGGGATACTGATCCAAAGTGAGAATATTCCCAGTGTTTTCTTGAATGTTCCATTGCCTCGATTCCAGAGGTCAGAGAGAGAAGGCATTCCAAAGCTATGTGAATCAGAATTACTTGTGCCTAACAAAATATAGAGACTGCAATATATAAAAATATTGCCATAAAAAAGGATGATTTATACCTGTAGAGAGAACATGATCGAGAGATTTTGCACTGAATGGAGGATGATGCTTGCGTCCAAGACCTTTTTGGCATTGTGGAGCCAAATGAAATAATACATGTGCATTACACCGGTGGGAGAAGAGCCTTGCTCACACGCATAAGAATTAATTTTGATGTCGCGTCACAGTCCTTGGAATTTGAAATATATTTTAGTCGAAGGTCACCTCATGCCACTTTGAATTTCCACCATCATTGAATCATTTAAGGGATGGGATGGGGTTTCAGTTCCCCATTTACCTTCATTTTTCCTTTCCTTAAGGTTGTTCCTTCCTTAGCTAACTGATTTGCATCTGTGTTTAACTCTCGCTTGATATGAAACATAATGTATCTGTCGAATTGATGAAGGAGATCCCAAATTCTTGTGAGAACACCCCTGCATATGTTGCTCCCTGTTATGTTTTGTTTGAGACTGGCTCTTATTAGGACCATAGAGTTGCCATAGATTATTATTCTTTGAAATCCTTTCAATAGAGTTGGGTGCCTTTGTAGGCTGCATAAGATTTCGCTTCATTGTTAGTCATACCTACAAGGCCCCAAAGGCCCCCCTATTAGTCGATAGTCCGGAGAAGTTACCTCACTCTTGCCACCTAAATGCGTTGGGATCCACCAATACCACCCATATCTAGGCAAAGTTAAGTCAGCATAGTATATCGTTGGGGGACTCGAGCAAGGTTCTAACGACACATGCACTGGCTCTAAACTTGTCACAAAATAGAAAGGTTGCCATTTGGTTTAGAAAATGGTGCAAAAGGAACTGTGAATTCACCCACTCCTGTGTAGAAAGAAGAAGGTGATGAGGGTTTACACCACAATGCGGGCAAGAAACGTAAGAAAACCATAAAGTCTAGTGGAGGTAGAGTGACACTCATAGTTGAGGAGGATTTAAATGTCACCCAAATAACAGACTTGGATAGTTGTGTTATCGTTAGTTGAATAGCGCAACAACCACAGTCGAGTAGTCCAAGTCGAGCAGTTTAGTAGTCCAGTCAAGTAGCCCGGAAGCCAAGTGGAGTATCAAATTCAAGCAACAGTGTGAGTAGCCTAGCCCTGTCTCCAGCCCAGTGGAGTAGAGTTGAGCAACGTATTATCCGAGTATCCCAGCCCATGGAAAAAGAATGGTGCTAAAAACTGTAACTGCATGGATGGAAAAGGAATGGGGGGTGTCCTTGGGATATATTCCTATTTTCCATCTACTCTCCAAAGGTTGGATGGGGTGATATTTAGGAAAAAGGTAGATGCAGAGGTTATTTTACCAGGACAATGGTATTGGGATCACCATTTGTTTTGATCCAAGCCATGGCATCCTTTATTTGATGCCAAAGAGGAAAATTTATCTAGTTTATCGATATGGATAAAACTTCCCAATCTTCCCATCGAATTTTGGTTGGATGAGGGCTTAAAATCCATTGGAGAGGTTTTGGACACTTTCATAATAGCGGATAAAAGGTACAAGTATTCAAATTATCTCTTAGTAGCGCAAATTCTAGTGGACATCGATCCAAGACTTGGTTTCTTTGAATCTCTAGATATAGTCCTAGGGGATAAAAAATACACCCAAGAACTGGACTTTCTTCACCTTCCTTTTCATTGCTCTCACTGTCACCATGTAGGGAAATTGCATGCAGATTGTAAATTGAGTTTTTGGAGGTTGAGGTCCTCTGATGATAGTTTTGGATCGTTACCCCCACAACATAATCTTAATACAACCAATGGAGGTAAACTAACAATGCAACATTCCTCGTTCAATCTTGGTAATGATTTGGGAGGGGCCTTGGTGGCGATTCAAGATGAGTCCTTTCCAAATGTGCAAGATGTAAATCCTATCTATGCATATGTTTCGACCAAAATGGATGTTAAGGTGGCTCTATGGTGGGAAAAATGACGATGGACCTTGGACTAACGATCTTGCAACAAAACAATTTGGAAGCATTATGGACTTTGAGTGCGACAGATTTGCTTGTTACCAGTAATCCATCCTCTATTATCCCTTTTATCACATCAATCAATCATCCTAAGTCTGGTAATGATGTGCTTGAAAGGGCTGGGATGGTGACCAATTCTCCCACAATCCAAGCCTATTATATCCATGTTGTTGTTGATAATTTGATTGTTAACATGGAATCTAATATTCCCACCCATGAAAATAATTATGTTAAAAAATATCCCCCCATTGGTCTTGATGTTACTCTATAGAAACCTCAATCCCTCTCTTTAGGGAGGGAGACATATCTTATTTGTCCTCATGGTCATGGATGTGTCTTTTCTGGTGGACTAGGAGTGGATGCAAATAAAGATTGGACTCAACCGAAAGTAGGACGTAAATTGACTATAAAGCATGCACAAGAGTGTGCATCTAGAGAGGTTTATCAAGGGAGGAAAAAACTCATCATAGGGGTCCTTAGAGAGGGATGACCTCAAGGAAGGTTTCCCCACGATCATCGTGTCCATTAATGTGCATGGTTTTGGAGTGAAATAAGAAAAACCATCCCTCCAGAAACTTTGTGATGAGTCCGAACCGTATATTTTGCCTATTCAAGAATCCATGGGTTACTTAAATTCCTTTCTCATTGATCTTGAACAATTATTTTCTTGTTGGAGTTTTATTGCTTCAAACTCTACTGGTTTTTCTAGTGGTTTAATAACTAGTATGTTCCCTAAAGTAAAACTCACTAACTCTTTTTCCATCACCTCTGTACTTTTTACAGAAATTTACAACAATGACTTGAATCGTCGGTTGAAAATCCTCAATGCTTATGGCCCATATGTTAGGAAGGAGGCATTATGGGACAAATTATTTGCCTCTAGTTTGATTTCCAATGACAGTTTAATTATCGGGGGTGATTTAATTTTCACTGTGAACAAGGATGAAGTTTGGGGCTTTATGGGATGGGAGGAAAAACTTCCAAATTACTTTATGGAAAAATTTGAAACTTGCAATCTGGTCGATGTGGAACCAAATGTGTTGAGACTAACCCGGTATAACAATAGAAGTGGGGATGATGTTATTCACAAATGGCTTGATCGAGTTTTAGTCAATGAAAGTCTACTATAGGTAATTGGAAACTACCGCACATGGGTGGGTCCAATTCGTTGCTCAGACCATTGCCCCATATTTTTGGAACTCCGTCGATCAGATGGGAAGTCAGGATCACCCTTCAAATATAATTCTGGCTAGGCTAGAATTGAAGAATTAAAAAAAAATGTATACTCTACCTAGACCTCTTACCATGTGAACATATGTTTATCTGCTAGTGAACAATTTATACATAATCTTCAAACATTAAAAAAGGAGGTCTTAACATGGGCCAACAATCACAATTGAGTTAAACTTGGTTGAAAAGGCACTGAAAGAGATTTGTGTGCTAGCGATAGGGAACTCGTCGGTGTCCTCTGTTGTTAGGGTATGTTGCAAATCTCTGGAATCCAAATTTTTTTCTATATTTCCTGAGAATTAATAGACTTGGCGCCTCAAGAGCCGAGCAATTTGTTTAGAAGTGGGAGACCAAAACTCAAAAAAAAATTCAAAAATTTGCAAACCACCGAATAATTACAACTCTATTTGGGAACTAGAGGACTCCGTTGGGAACAAGAAAAAGGGTTTTGTTGAGCTAGTTGACTTGGGGGTGACTCATTTCAAAGGCTTGTTTGTAGAGGATAAGCATGAAAAGGTTGGAGACATGCTAAAATTATTAGCCTTGTTCCCAAGGATGTTCGACGAGGTTGACAATTGAGATTTGTTCAAAGAAATCACAAAGGAGGATCTCGGTGGAGTCCTAGAGTCCTTTAAAAAGAACAAGAGTCCAGGGCCCGATGGTTGGACAATTGAATTTTACAGGGATTTTTTTGAATGTGTGGGGGAGGACCTACGTGGAGTTATGGAAGAAATTAGAACAGAGGGAAAGCTAAAATATAGCATCAATGCCACCTTATTAGCTTTGATTATAAAGTCGTATTTTCCCTCTTCTTTTGATGATTTCAGACCCATTGTGCTATGTAAATGTCTATATAAAATTTGGTCCAAGATAATAGTGATGAGACTAAAAATCCTATTATCAAGCTACATATCACAAGAACAATTTGGTTTTTTGAAAGGCAGACTCATTCATGAAGCTATTAGGGCAACCTAGGAGGGCATCCATTCCATCAAAACTCAAAGGAAAGAGGTGTCAATTTTTAAAATTGTTTTATCAAAAGATTTTGATAGATTTTATTGCTTATATGTTTGACTCTTGTTGCTTCGTATAGGGTTATAGTTGCAAATCGGTAAGGAGATCATGGTTCATGTAAATTCAACTTCCTTTGCAATTTTATTCAATGGTGCAAGATCCTCCTTCTTTAGATATGGTTGGGGACTCATAAAAGGTTCCCATTATCTCCCTATCTCTTCCTTTTGGTAATGAAAGGCCTCATTCTGGCTCTCATTGAAGCGAGAAGGACTCGATGCTTCCAAGGTGTTAATTTTGGGAGTTTGATTAGTCTCACTCACTTTTTATTTGTTGATGATGTATTAATTTTCTGTTGATGTGTTGTTGTATATTGTCTAGTTTTAAAAAATATTTTGGCTATGTTTAGTGCAATGACAAGGATGTCCATTAATGAAAGTAAATAAGCTATATACCTACCAACTACCAAGGAAGAGAATTGAGCCTTATTATCCTCATTTCCATACGATATTAAAGAGATCGAGGACGACTTAAAATATCTTGGCTTTTCCATCAAGCCAAACAAATATGGGGTTGTGGAATGGTCGTGGCTTGTCTCAAAGGTGGAGTGCAAAGTTAACCTATGGTGTAATTGTTGGATTTTCTAGGGGAGGAAGATTAGTACTTATCAAGTCAGTCTTGGAGATGATTCTCGTCTTCTAACACCTCATGACTATGATTCCAAAAGGAATCCTTACCCGAATCATAAAAATCTATTTCAATTACCTTTGGAAAGGTAGCTTGGATTATAAAGGGCTGCATCTCACCAACTAGAAAAGCTTATCAAAACCCAAAGATTTGGGAGGATGGGGACTAAAGGATAGGATTATGTTTGGCCAAGCACTGGCATCCAAGTTTTTATGGGTCTTCTTGATGCAAGAGAGCCTCTAGAGACATATTCTAATAACCAAATACATTTCCCCACTCTCTGTAGTGGATTGGATCTGCCAAATCAACAAGCACATTCCAAATACTTCAACTCAATTGAGGGATTTGTTGCAAGCATTTACGGTTATTGGTAAGTACCTATATTGGAAGATGGGCAATGGAGCACATGTGAGAATAGGATCAAATGTTATAGTTGGATGTGGAGAAAGTTGTTCCCGGTAGAAGAATTAAAACTCACCTTATGTCTAAAATGCTTATGTACTTTGAACCAGGTTGTTAATGTGGAGACGTCGACCATTTGGGCCCAACACTGGTTATCCGCCATGGATCTGGCCTTAGTGAGCACTGAGACTCAAGATTGGTATGGTTACAGTTTATAACTTTAGAGATTGCATATTCACTTGACAAATAACGATGATGAACTAACTTCAGTTTACCATTTTTCTGGTGGGAAATACTCAACAAAATTGGGATACCATTCATTGATGGATCAAGGGGATGAAAACATTCATTGGTGGTATATTCATTTATCAAAGATCAAAGGGCCTCTGAAAGTTCTTCTCTTATTCTGGCTAGTTCTCAAAGGAAGATTCCTCTCATGGGATAGACTACAAAAATGAGGACAATAGGGGATAGGGATCTGTTACCTTTGTAAAAATGTCGCGGAATCCAACTTACATCTTTACTTAGAATGTGACTTTGCTAGGAAGGTTTGGAAATAAGTGGAGGAACACTTGGGGATCACAAATATCTGGTCAAATGATAATATTCAAGAGTGATTCAAAGGTTTCTATTCGAATCTAAGACTACACTCGTGGAAGGTGCTTCCCATTCTAGTTTCTTGGGGTCTGTGGTTGGTTCGAAACAATAGAGTCTTTGAGAACAAATCCTTTCCTTCCATCAAATTCTCTCAATAGGTTCTCGCTTTGCTTCAGTAATATAAGGCCTCTCCAGCTCCAAAAGCCACCGGAGTACTAGAACCTTTGTCTAGTAATAAGAACAACCCATGGTGGTTCTTTGACAGGGCTTGTTAGGGAACTACAAAGACTCGTGTCTTAGGAATTATAATATTTATTTCTCAATCTCACGACTATATTGGAAAAGCTAATATAGGAACGGGCACCAACAATATGGTTGAGTTCTTTGCACTCTTTGCTCTATTAAAAATGGCGGCTGAAAAGGAGATGAATGAAATTTATATTTTCAGCGACTCAAAATTATGTATCGACTGGATGAAGGATGCGGTTCAACTTGTCCATTTGGAGCTTCAACTGATTGGTCAAAAATTAAAAATTATCTCCAGACAATTCAATGATATTCTCTTCACACATATTTTTAGGGAACAAAACATAGAGGTCGATTCTCTGTCTAAAGAGGCACTTTTATTAAATACTAATGCGATTCAATGGAAAGAATTTTCACATGGGTCCTTGGTTTCTAGATTAGAAGAATCCTTCTTATAATCTCATTTATGCTGATTTCTTGAAATGAGAACCATATGTTGATGTCTTTTTGTAATTTTGAGATCCTTTTTATCATAAGTAACTTAGAGAAGGATATTTTTGAATAGGTATGTAGACCCTTTAACAATTTGCACGAAAGCGACTTTTGAAAGTACATTTTATCTCTTAATAAAAAGTGCGATTTTTTTTTCTTGGAAAACAAATGTTAAGATGTGAACATATAATATTATATTATTAACCTTTAGATGGTTAAACTCTCCAAATATTTTATATATGTAATGTGACACTTCATATGATGGTGTGATAGATTGTATTTCTTAAATATTTATTTATATGAAATTTCTTTTTATTATACACATTATACGTATTGAGTGAGAAAATATAAATAATGTATTTCATATAAATAAATATAACAACAATATATATTTATAATTTCTATCTGTTAATATATTTTTTATAATTTCTAGTTCTTAATATTTAAGATTATATAATATATAATATTACATTACATATTCAAGGGGCTTCTGCAGTGCAACATATGAGATATCATTTTTGGGATTCACTGCATAGAGTAAGTCATTAATCTATGACTCATATCCATGAGTATTAGTTGCAACTGACCAATCATTCTCATGATTTGAATAGTCCACTTAGCACTCATTACATCGGGTGATGCTCACAGGGGTGAATAATTGGGATTGAAACCAAGGAAATGAATCGCATAGTATCAATCATCACTTTCAGGGCTTGCACCCTGTTACACGTCAAAATTACTCAGCTGGATAAGTGTCGCATGTCCCTCTCAATTGTTGTAAGTGTCGCACTTTCCTTACAACTTTCACAAGTGTCGCAAGTTGGTCACAAGTGTCGCAAATGATGTTCAGACATACTACCATGTCAACGACACTAAGGAGACACTTATAACATCTCATATGCCTGATTTGAAGAAGGAGAACTGGTTTACTGAAGTCAAATAACTCTTGACACCTGAAGAAAGCTCTGAAACAAAGGTTTTGAGGAGGAGCGCTCCCCTATTTCAACCCTAGAAGCGCTGGCGCTCCCCTACAAGGCTTCAAGGAGTGTTATAACGCTCCCCAGCCCCTTTGAAGGAGCGCTGCTCATCTTGAAGGCGCTGGCGCTCCCCTAAAGCTTACTAGGGAGCGCTACAACGCTCTGATGCCCCTTCTAAGGGAGCACTGCCTAATCTGAGGCAGTAGTTGGCCCATTGAGGAGAATAAGGGAAGGATCTTTCGAGATTAGGAGGTATTTGTGTTCGAATTCTTGGTTTCATCAAGAGATACTTGATCTAAGGAGAAGGTTCCCAACTTGTTCTAAAGATAACTCAAGAGGTTAGGCTCCTCTTAACCTATATAAACAGACTCTATGATGGTGGAAAAGAAGAAGGAAACTGAAGATATGAAACTTATGATCTTGGAGGAAACTCACAGCCAGCCAAAGGAGAGTGATCAGTGAAGCTGTTGTTATCCAAGTTGTGGATCTTTCAGGCAAGGGTTAGATGAAGGGGACTTGACGAAGCTATCGCATTCGCATCTACGATTGTAAGTATTGTTGTCGTTATTCTCATCAATATGACACGCTTGGCCTGTTTCTTTCTAGTTTGTGTCTAATGTCACATGAAGTTATCATTAATTGATAGATCTGTTTTCAAGCTAATATCAATAGAGTAGGAAGTGGTCGTATCTTGTTTTGTCCACATAACTCAGTGAGGAGCAAAGGATTGGAGCGCGACTCGGAGCGTGCAGGGACAAACGTCGATAAAAGGTACTTCTGTCATCCTTCCTTCTCATGTGTTAGTTTAGATAGATTTGAAAGGAAGTCAGTGTCCATTTTAAGCATTTTCTGTCTAGAGTTAGGGTCAAGCTCTTAGAGGCGATCTACCTGTCCGCAGGGAGATTTTCCTACAACAGAAACTGGCGACTCCACTGGGGAGATAGCCTCAAATCGAAACTTCTTGTTTGGATTTTTCTCCTCATTGACCTTGTTCTATCCCTTGATTGTTTTAGACCTAGTTCAGTCCTCTTTTGATTAGTTTCATGAGCTAATTGGCTCCTTACCCCATCATACTCAGCATAATTGTCGAATTGAATTGCAATTTTTTGATTTTTTGACATTTTTCGGGAATTTTAGACTATGGCGCCCCTGTCCTAGTGCTAACAGAGCGCCAACGCTCCCTCATAGCCTTGCACAGAGCACTATAACAGTCCTTCCCTTTGGCAACAGAGCGCCAGCCCTCTTTGGCCCAAAAAACCCTCCAGAATTATTTTTTTGGGTTTTGCTTCTGTGTCTCTTCTGCTGAGTAGCCTTATGAGTCAATGTTTCTTCCCTTTTAGCCTTGACATCTGTCTTTTTTGAAGGATGAACATCTTGTTAGTTGGATCTTGTAGCCTTCTTCACTATCTTCATTGAGTTTTTTCCTGTTGAGTGAAGTTTGAAACCCATGCATTGTTTTTCTCTCCTCATCAGCTGAGTAAAAACCCTGGTGAAGGTCATCAAAGGCTTATAGACCTCTTTATCTCAATTTTAGTCAAGGTCATTGTTCTTCAACTTTTTCTTTTGGGTGTGAAGTTTGTTTTTCTCTTTGATTGTTTCTTTTCTTTCGCTTTTCGTTTTGATTGCTACGAAAGGGTGTATTGTTTGTGTGAATTTTGCTTGTGCTAGTTTGGTTTTCATTCATACAAGAAAGATAATTAGCAAGACGAGCATTGTGTTGTATTGATCGTCATTCATACGCAAACAATAAAAAAACATATTTATGATTGATTGTGCATATTAGAAGGCATTTAATTTTTTTTTGCATTACATCAGGATTTGATTGAGAAAAGAATCGTTTGAGGGCATTCCTTATTCGTGCTTGATTAGTGAAAAAAAATTTCTCTCTCCCTTAGATAGATATTCATCGAAAAGAAATGACTGCTTATCATATTTGATGCATTCTTTGGGTCTGAGTCATAATTCCATTTTGTTTCACTCCCATGCACCCCTTTGCGTAAAGAACAACCATAAAATCAACGCTAATTAAAAGTTATCTAGAACTTTTTCTTTTTTAGAATCCTCCACCAACAGTAGACTAGGCTTAATACTTTGGATTAGGGCTGTGGGCATAACTCTCCAAATTTTCCAAAACAAATAGTAGCATCCTGAGTTAGGGAGAGTCAAATCCAATTATCGTATAAGTCTGCCTGGGATCCCCCTCTCACACAGGGGTTACGCACGAGGTCGTATTTGGGTAAGCTACGGGGACTAAACCTCCGTGGTTTAACTGATTGTGGTGGTCGGATCGTATTATGGGGATCACTTTGAGGTAAATCCACAATTACTGCGTGGAAGCCTTTTAGTTGATTTCGGGCTTGATACCCTGCC
>JZKD02S1763384.1:0-10175 GCA_000966675.3 Picea glauca
GATTGTTGACTATATAATCCCCTGGACCCCTGGATGCAAAGAAAACAACAAGTGGGAGAATGTTGGGTATGTGTTATATTATTTTCATGTGTGTGTGTGTGGGTGCATCAGATACAACAACTGTGTCTGACGATCCCTTCACTTAGAGCTATGTCATGTGCGTCGAGCGCTTTCCTAGGGGGGTCCTAGGGGGGGCAGGTATGCCCCCCCCTGGTTACATGCAGCATTCGGCAACGGGCGGTAGCCCGGGGCCGACGGGGTTCGGGGCAGCACCTTGAAATTTTTTTGGGGGTGGTTTTTGCTATTTTTAGCGGATTTGTAAATTAATCCTGGATTAAGGGATTAGGGTTTTGGTATCTACAGAATACCTAAAAACATTGTATATATTGTATGGCGAATGGTGAAATTCAATATAATGAAAATAAGAAAGGTTTTCCTGGTTGAGGGTTTCCGGTATAAAATCTCTGTGTACTCTGTGTATGAGCCATTGATTAATTTCTATATTGCATAAAAATCTATATGCATTGCTTTACTTCACAGGTTTAAAACTTACATCTTCCCTGTCAGAATTACACATTCTCAGGGGGTTTTCTTGAATTCTGTCTGAGTCTTGTTTGCTGGTAGTCCTATCTCAGATTGTTTTTGCCTTATCATTTTTTCCTTACAATATTTGTTTTTCTATTGAAAAGAATGTTTAAGCCTTCAAGGTATCTTGGTTATCAATATCAGTGGTCTCTTCCTGGTTTTGGGTTCTCTGTTTTCATTTTTCTTAGAGTTTAGATATACACACGGCCTGTACAAGATTAGCCCGCCTGTACACGCCCTCTGTCTCTATTCAGCGCGCATTCGCATGCGTGTTGTTTGATTAATAGTCGCGTGCTTGTACAAGATACTTTTTGTTGAGGGTAAGGAAATCATCCTTTCCCTTGCTAAGAATTATTCCTCTCAGGTGTTTGAATCTCTGTTTGAGCAGTCAATAGCTTAGGATTAATCTTACCCTTAGCTTGCTTTTTCTCAGTTAAAAAGTTGTCATAAAAATAAAAGAATTTTTAAGGTTTTTAGACAAGTGTGAGAGTCATTGTTTTAAAAAAAATAAAAAATTGCTAGTAAGTGATTTTTGACCTGATTCTTTGCGATCTGTGATTAGGCTAGAATTGTTTTTCTTGGTTGTTGCTTGTCGGTATTTTTCCTTTCTTGATTTACTAGCATTTAAATAAATAAATAAAAAATCTCTTTTCATTTTCTTGTTTGGTTGAAAAGTGTGTTTATGCATTATTATCCAGGGAAAAGTCGTTTATTTCATAATTTTTTGCAACTCACTTAGATCATAAGTAGCTCGTAGTCGAGTGAAATTCCTTTGAGTTTGCTGTCCAAAATCTTAGAAAAATTAAAAATATTTCTTTAAATTAGAAATTTTGCATTCAGTAAAAGTTTTGTTTCTAGATATTTTATTCATTTTTTTCTTTCATCTTTTACACATCATCAGTTTCACCTTCATACCCCTTGACGTAAGATAAAGCCATAAAATTAATGCTAAATTTAAAATCTACTAGACTTTTATGTTTGTAGGGTTCACCGACTAGTTTAGGACTAGGGCCTTGGATTAGGTTGGAGAGGAAACTCTTCAAGGCCATTTAAAATCAAACATTGGAGTCTGAGATAGGGAGTGTCTAAGTCCAGTGTCGTGAAAGTTATCTGAGACCCCCCTCTAACACAGGGGATAAACACGAGGTTGCGTGCAGAAAGGTAGCAGAGATAACCCCTCCAAAGTTGGACCAATCGTAGTGGAGAACACATATAGAGGGTTTGTTTTGGGATTCCATCGTTTGCATTTGCCACGGGGCTTCATGGGTCTCGAATCCATTCGAGGTCCTCAGTTGTCTTCCAGACCATTTTCTCTCAATACCCTTGACAGGTTTCGGGCTCGATACCCTGCTCATTATGGTCTACCCAACTTTCGATTGTACCCGCCTGGTGACTGTTCGCGCGCTGGCAACCTCGTTGCCAATCTTTTTTAGGGACATACACAACTGACTGTGGGGGTATATAGAAGTACCTAGGACAGACATCGGGCAATGCTTTGCAAAGTATACCCGGAGGGTGCTTCCGTGTTCGAGTTGCACTTGCACCGGTAAGTTGCTCTAGTGTTGGCTGTTGTAACTATTCTTCCAATTAATTTAGTGTTTGCCTATCTTATCTTCTAGGAATTTTTTTAGTGTGTGTTACTTTTGAATGTTTAGACTACCTTAGAGTGTCTTGGATCTTCTCACACAGTGGAGGATCTCGAGCTCCATCGGTCACGAAGGCTTCTTGGCCTGCCGCCGGTTAAACTGGAGCCACCCCCGCCACCTTTAAGGTGAAAGCTAGACCAACAAGGGTCTTTTGCAATGACCGGGTTACAAACCATTGTGCCCGACTAACCCCCGGAGGAATCGACTAGTTTGGACCTTGAAGCAACCGCTCTTGGCCCGGTTGAAACCCCAACCACTGATTTCTTGGCACCTTTCATTGTCCCAATTCAATTTTACGAGCGCCAAACAGTGTCGCACACAGCAATGGAAACAAATGTTGTTACTCCTTCTGGGAATTCTTCAATTCCCACTACGGTTGTCACCAAAGGAGAGCTTTCACCTCGTAACCCATCGTCGTTGGTCCAAGCCACCACGGTATTGACCACAAATACTTCGCACAGTGGTCCGATCCCATCTTTGGTGGCGGTCACAACCCCTTTCACACCTAGTGCAACATGCCCTCCATTCTCATACGGGATGCCTAGTTCGGGTACAAGTCTTGTACTTTCCTAATCCACTTTACAGAATTTGGGTCTGGGGGAAGGGAGCTCTAGCGCTCCTCTGCAAGGTCACATGGGGGGTACTCCTGCTCCTTTTAACTCTTTCCCTTACAGAGGAGGTCATATCCCTCCTTCGTCCCCTTCACTCAGTGGCTCGCATCAGCAATCCACCAGGCAACCTACACACAATAGTTTATTTGGAGCGAGGAGTCAAGGAACACCTTCGCATAGTATGCCGGTAGGTTCGACACCATTTTCTTTGAACGAAACATTTGGTAACAAGACCTTCTCATCAGCCACTTTCCCGACTAGGGGCAACCCCATTTTTGGACAATCTACTCCTATGCAGGGTACTATTCCTGCACAAGGGGAAAACCTAGCAAGACCTTGGAATTCAGGGTAGGGATCCATTCCCTCATCCAGAATGCCAATCTAGGTTAATTCTTTCCACAATCAATGGAACCCCAGACAAAATACTATGCCTATCCCCACGGGACCGGCATGGGGTAATCCTTCCCAAAGTCCTTCGAATATAATGAATGCCCAACAATCTATGTCCTATTTAGGAAATCAGTCGATGATGTCTCCACATATGCAAAATCCATACGCTATCCAGGTCCATAGTTTCTACCAGAATCCGGGCCAGCAGCCAAACTTTTTCTAGCAACCTGGTGCCAGTCAAACTCTAGGCCCCTTTTTCCCAGGTTATCACCAACAACCCAAACTACCTTTCCTGGTGACTTTACACTTGCCAGATTTGACGAGGTTGTTGAATGACCCTATTTGTCACGATCCGCATTGGCCTCCTATGCCGACGAAGTTTCCTTCGGACATTCCAAAGTTTGAAGCCAAGCCTAAGGAAGATCCAGGAGATCATGTGAATACCTTCCATCTTTGGTGCTCATCTAACTCATTGAAAGATGACTCCGTACAGTTGTGATTGTTTCAACGTACTCTCATTGGGAGTGCCACGAAATGGTACATTGAGTTCGATCGCTCAAGATACTCTTATTTTGGTGAACTGGCGATGGCTTTCCTGAACCATTTCTAGTCACCTGTGAGATACGACGCTGGCACAGAGCTGCTCACCAATTTCGAACAGACAACAATGAACCATATCTTTGATCACATCTGAGAATGGAGACGCCAGAAGAGTTTAATCAAGCTATCAGTGCCTTCAGCATTCCTGCTAGAGTGGTTCCTTAAGTCTTTGGTCCCACAGTTATCCAAAGACGTTGCAACGTCAGGATTTTTCTCTGAAGAAGATGCCATCATGAGGGCTCAACAGTTTGAGCTCATCTATTCTCAGTCTGGTTTATTATAAAACATCTTGCCAGATGCGCCACGTTCAATACTAGATAAAACTAGATAGAGAGTTGGAACACATTTCGATGGTATTGTCGGTTCAGCACAAACAAAGCCTGCTGCACAATTGACAAAGCAGTTGCAACAGTTATCAATACAACAAACCGTTGCCAGCCAAACTACTTCTTGTGCTGCTCCCTCTACCAAAACGTCGGAAGTACACACAGTGCATTCCACTAACCCCAAGGCCACCCATCAGCTTGAAGGGAAGAAAAAACAATGAAAGTAGGGTAAGGGGGACAAAAAACCCAACGATAATGCTGGCGGGGAAAAAACTGAAAAACGGAAGGTGAGGTATCCATGCAACTTGTGCGTGGAAGACCACCCGACCCATCTATGTCCTCGACTTGCAGAGGCCCAAAAATTTGGCACGCAGCAACAACAGGCGGTGTTGACTAATCCATTTCAACATGGGCAAAATCTAACTCAAGCCTCTGCAAGCGCAGAAGGAGGCAGCCAAGAAACTTGCCCGCCTCCGAACAACCCTGCATCCGCGAACGTATATATGGTTAGGGGTGATTCTTTTATATTGACTATAGCGCACGACTATAGTAAACCAAGTGCTTCAGAGAAGGGTAAAGAAGTTGACCTCCCATCTCTTCCTCTACAGATTGAGAATACGTTGGGAGAAACAATGACACGCATTCCAAAAGGTGCATTTAAAAAAGCTTCTCATAACCCAAACGCAAGGGCCGCCCAGAACTACTCTGTGGTGGAGGATTTACCACAAACCCCTTGTGCAATGCCTGCTTTGGAGGTCCTCCAACGCTGCCCTTCTCAGAGGAAAACCTTGTTAACCGCTTTGGGCTCTACTGAGACTTGTAATCTGGGTACCATCATGTTAGATACAACCGACTTAAGACCTCATCTGCCTTACCACATAGCGTTTCAGATAGTAGTGGATTATCCCACGAAAACTTTTACTTGGAATATCTTCCGCACGGTGTTCGATGAGGGTGCCTCGACATGCGTTATGTTGTTGGCATGTTGGAAGTCCATTGGCTAGTCTGTTTTGTCTCCATCACCTACTCTCCTCACTGCTTTCGGTGGTCGTTCATTCTGACCACATGGCATCATTCCTTCTTTCCCCGTGCAGTTAGGAGGGAAGACCGTGTGTGTTGAAGTAGAGGTAGTTGATGCTCCCCTCAACTATAACCTCTTGTTAGGAAGGAGTTGGACTTATGCTATGCAAGTTGTGGTTGCTACAGTTTTTTGGGTCTTGTGGTTTCCACACGAGGGCCGGATAGTGACCATCGATCCACGGTCCTGATGATTGATAATCCCCAACTAGGTGTTGTTAACGTAGGATTTGGTTTGTGCCCATCCTTGATGTGTACCTTCGATTACCCACTCCCTCACAGCGACATCAAATTTATATACAATCACCATAAGGTTAAGATTTTTCAAGTTTCATCGTTCTGCATGACTTACTTCGAGGATCCGTGGATACTTCCTTCCCCATCGGCCACAATGGATGAGACAGAGCACCCAGGCATGTCCATGCCCTTGTATGCCACTGAAGTAGCATACTCTTTAGTCTAGCAAGCTTTAGCTAACCCTGATCCGACTCCGACACAGGAGTTAGATCCACTTCTAGAGCCTATTTAGGCTCAGGTTTCTCTCACTAACACTGATTCATTAGACTTAGTCTTACCTTCTGATGAAGCAGTAATCGAAGCAATGACTAGTCTAGACAGACCTTGGGAAGATATTCATCACAGATCATATTTTCTCCCAGAGTTAATCCGAATCGAAGCAGGAGAATTCACCATGACCATGATGGGAGATCAGTCGTGTCCTATTAATCTCTTAGCTACACATGAAATTTATGCTGAGGGCAATATGGCAACTATCGTTGAAACTATACCAATCAACATCTCCTGAAACCCTGGCATCGTGGAGAACATCTTTTTCGTAGCGGATTTCTCCCCCAAAGAGATTCAAATCTACACAGATCTTTTCAAAGAATTCTGTGACGTTTTTTGCCTGGTCTTATGAGAAAATGCCAGGTATCGACCCAAAAATAGTTGAACATGAAATCACAACGTATCCTGATGCCAAGCCTGTCCAACAGAAGCTTCATCAAGTTAACCCTAAGAAAGCAACAACCATCAATATTGAGGTAGAGAAATTGCTAAAGGTAGGTTTTATCTATCCTATCCATTTGACTCAATGGGTGTCAAATCCTGTGCCGGTCAATAAAAAACAAGGCACGATTCGTGTATGTACCGAATTCCATGATTTGAACAAGGCATGTCCCAAAGATAATTTTCCAACACCATTCATCGACCAAATCATTGATGAATGTGCTGGTTGCGAAGCCTTTTCTTTCATGGACGGTTTTTTGAAATATAATCAAATCCAAATCAAACCAGAAGACCAACACAAAATGGAATTCATTTGTCCTTGGGGTACATTCACATATCATAAGATGCCTTTTGGTCATAAAAATGTTGGAGCCACATTCCAACGGGCCATGTATTTTTCTTTTCATGATCTCAAGCATATAGTCGAGGCCTATCTAGATGATTTAGCATCATGATCTCGCAAGATAACGGATCATCCCACACACCTTAGACTTATCTTCGAATGTTGTCTCTACTTTCGGATTCGCTTGAATCCAAGCAAGTGTAGATTCTGCGTAACGTCAAGACATTTGTTGGGTTTCATTGTATCAACAACAGGGATCATGGTCTATCCTCTCAAGGTGGAGGCAATAGTCCAATTACCCCCCCCACGCACAATCCTTCAGCTTCAGAGTCTACAAGGCAAGGCAAACTTTTTACGACGCTTCATCGCCAACTATGCCGAAATCACCAAGGGCTTTATGCACTTACTGAAGAAAGACGTTCCTTTTTACTGGGATGATGCCACTCAACGCTCTTTCGACGCATTAAAACACGCCCTCACAACTGCCCCTCTGCTCCGGCCACCTAACTATAACAAAGATTTATTATTATATATGGCTGCAACAAAGTCAACCATTGGCATGGTTTTAGTTCAGGAAGATGATTTGTTCTCAGAATACGTGATCTATTACCTAAGTCGAGGCCTTGTAGGACCGGAACTCAATTATTCTCATATCGAAAAACTTGCATTGGCAGCAGTTCATGCTATTCAAAGGTTCCATCATTATGTTATGTTTCGCAAGACCACCGTCATTGCTGTCGTGAATCCATTCCAGTACATGTTGACAGGATGGGTAATAGGCGGAAAAATCAGTAGATGGATAGTCATCCTCCAGGAGTTTGACTTGGACTTCGTTTCCGCCAAGTCCAAAAAGTCACTGGTATTCGCAGAGCTTATTTCGAAGCTTCTGGTTGAGTCAGGTGACATTGTGCTTGAAGAATCGCCTATCCGGGGAGATATGTTTTTTATCACATCTTCAAATCCCTGGTACAGAGATATACTTATCTATCTCCAGACTTTGAAGTGCCCCACTTCTGCTTCTCGTGATGAGAATCAACATGTCATTGATGTTATCTTTCGATAAGCAGAAGTGTATACGTCGACATAAATGTTATGGACGTGTCATTGATGTTATCTTTCGTCAATATGGCATATGTCAAGTGATTTGGAGGTGTTCATTGGGTATGCAGACGATGTTAGTCGGCACACTCGGAGGCTTGCCTCCACAGCTTGGGTAATCTTTACACCTCAGGGCCAGTTGTTATCTTCTGGAGGTATATGCTTAGGTGACACCACAAATAATGTCACTGAGTATAGTGCAGTTATTGAGTTACTTCGTGACGCCTTGTCATTGGGTATCTCTCATCTTCGGGTCTATCTCGACGCTCAACTGGTTGTGTCTCAGTTAAACAAAGTATGTCGAGTTCATGATCCAACCTTACACTGACGATTCCTTAGGTTACGTCTCTTAGAATGAAACTTTGATTATATTACATATTTTCATGTTCCTAGGAGATTAAACCAAATTACAGATACTCTAGCTAATCAAATTTTAGATTGGCATCTTGCACACATATGAAAGAACATTGACATAAGCATGTAACTACATTTTTTCACATGTAATCCATAAGACATAAAAGAGCAAAAAAAACCATATATAATATCATAAAGCAACTAGAGTACATAGATGGACGCAAGCACCTCAAAAATAGGACCAATAACGAGTCACAGGGCTTATGCCCTCAAAAAATATATATAAGTGGTGCTTGTGGCACGTAAAAAGTCTAAATAGGTTCAGGGCCTATGAGCCATATTATACTAGTCCATAGCATGGGCTAAATGCCTAAACAATCGGACCCACGTCCGAGGTGCCCCCACTACATGAGGCTACATGGATGGCGGCAGGTCCTCAATCTCTACCATGGGGACTGTGCAAGTGAGTGCAGTAAAGTTTTGCTCAAATCGTCTAAGTACCCTCTTAGCCTCCCCGACTGGGAGGTTTCTTTCTACTACTGGTCCCCCGGTAGTGGCAGTTGCGGCTTCTGGCCAAGGACGATGCATGTTCCGTGCATAATCAATAGGTCGCACTGGTCCCACATCTGCATGCAACAAACGTATATCCGTCAAATACTCTGGCATATAAAAAAAATGATATATATAACAAAAACGACATAAAAATTACATACACAACAAAAAAACTACAAAGGTGGAGACTTACCCATCTCCCCTCGCTCTTCACTAGGAGGCACAGGTATCTCAGGATATCTAGAAAAGTCTATCCCTGCATATGGGTAATCCTCGATCACAGGGATCTGTCGTGACAGCCATGCAAAAAAGTCATCATCGAAGGACTCATTGGTCCTTCCACCACCTTGTCGCAGCAGTAATACTGCCCATCTACATACAGCAGGAAAAGAGGCCTAATGTCCTCGTACCACTTCCCGAGGACTAAAGCTCAGAACTCTCTCGAAAAAGAATGAACACAAAATAGTCCCGAACCCGAAGTTCCTTTGTGTCCACTAACAACAATCTGTCAATTGCCTCTTCATACACTCCAATAGTGTGGTACTCCAGTCAAACATTTGTGCATTCAAGCACTGAATAGAACAGTTCATCTATGCGCGAGACGCCTGATGCAAGGATGATGAACCGGTAATCCACCCAATGAGCAATAAAATCGCTTGCAGTGATAGGTTAGTGATCTTACTTATGGGCACCTGGGAGCTCAAACGGTTAGTCCCAGCATCACAGTGAAGGGCTATTAGTTTTGCTATGTTATGCGACCCCGATGGAAACGTCCTGAAATTGACTGGTTCCCCTCTCCTTGAGAGGCCAGTCAAAAAGTAGATATCCTCGGTGGTGGGCACTAGTGATTGCCCCTCTAGCATAAAGGCCTCTGCATCAGGGTGCCAATAGTCAACCAAGAAATTCAGTAGCCTCAGTTGCGCTCGCATAAATGGACACAAGAAGAACTTTAGTAAACCACATTGCATCAATGTGGCCACGACATTCAGATCTCCCACAACCAACTCACTAACTTCTTCATGCTCCCTTTCCCTCCAGTGGAAATACATCCTGCCAACACAACAAAGTTTAGGAGGGTGAGTGAGTGTTGTTTGATTATTTTTGTCTATAAAGGGGAGTCCACGTGTGCCGTCTCAGTGACAGTTGCATGTACATGTGGGCAGTTTTTACTCTACCCGAGTGTACACGCGGCCTGTCCAGAGACAACCCGCATGGACCTAGGGCCAACCTTTTAAAGGTCGATGCCCACCCAAAAAATGAAATGCAAAGAAAAAATAAAGAATTGAATAGCTAGATAGGGGAGTTTGTACTTACTTGGACCAAGCGAAAGTTCGTTTCATCCACTGTAGCTCTCGAAATCACCATTTTTATCAAAGGGGGTCTTTAGGCTCCAGAGTCAATTTCCAAATCAGCAATGGTGATAATGAGCTGCCAGCTTCTATTTATATGCTTTTTGGCCTCTTTTTGTCACTTTTTTGGCCTCCCTTATCATTTTCTTTATACCAAAAACCATTTAGAGTGATTCAGGAGTTATACGGGAGGGATTTGATCAGGTATTGGGACATTTTTTTTTAAGTTTTGAGAA
>JZKD02S1763384.1:13257-33821 GCA_000966675.3 Picea glauca
TGCATTTACTAAGAAAAGGGGATTTAAATCTAGGGATGAAGGTAGAAAGTAGTTTTTCTTCGGTCATATCTGCATGCAAAGTCTGAACTCTATTTGCTAGTCCATAGGGAGATTTTCCCCACAACAAGAGGAAAATATGCTAATCTTCCAGCTGGCACGACACATGGTAATCTGACCAATCGGGATGTGGTAGCAAACTCCTTCAGATCTATCTTTATATATCCCAGATCAACATCATGCATGCCACCATCACAATGTGGTGCCTAGCGTCAGCATAAGAACCAACAACATAACAACCCACCATAACTAAATTAAGATATGCACACAATGAAAAATGGATTAAACCAAGCCATATTCATATACATACATATACATATACATATAGTTTCAATTCATCATTTCTTACAATGTTATACTTTTCATGTACCTTTATTACTTGAGAGAATAACTATATCAAATAAAATATTAATTAAATAATTCTCCAAGTTTTGTAAACTCCTTCCCGCATAATTTACCAGGAGTTATAATAAAGACTTAATATGGATAAGAATAAAAATCAGTAAATTATACATACACATACATTTTCATCTTACAATGTTATACTTTTTCTGTAGCTTTATTACTCCAAGGAAATAATTATATCAAATAAAATATTGATTAAATAAATAAATCCTCAATATTTCTATAAATTCGTCCATGCATAAATTCAACACATGTTATAATTAAGGGTCCAATCCTATAGATCGAGATTTCGCGGGATCGAGGTACCGAACTTCACTTTTCAACGATGACTAAAACATAAACTTGTCGATTCGATAATACTAGCACACTTTATCTTCACGGTAGGATGAACGATGATCCAACAATAAACGTTATGTCAATCAATAGATTAGATCGAGAAAGAATATCAAAGGCACAATGTTTCAAGGCCGACAGCTTGATGCCCTAACATATGATCTACCTATATCAGTCTATCATCTTCCGGTACCTTGCTATCACGATGGAATTCCCACTGTGAGACACGTCACCATTGTGCATCATATATTGGGACATTCCTTGATGTTCTGTAAACTTTCAAAACTCTCGATGCCCGAAATCCCATCTAAATCCATGTCACTGTGTCGATGTAGCATGTCGTTGGCCCATCAAAATCTAGCATAACCTCATATACTGAATTGTTGGTCCACTTGGCATTAAGAAACGTGCCCAAACCCATGCCTCCTCTTGTAGGAAATCCAAAAAAAAGATGAGGGATGAAGATAAGGGGAAATCTAGATCGATGGTCTACCTTTGATCACGACACCCTCTGCATGTTTGAGGTTTAACAAAGAGAGGAGGGGACACAAAACTCAACGAGAGTTAATCATGCGACAAGTTATCACAAATAAATTGATTGAGGTCCCATTATCCTACTGTTAACCTAACCACACAAATCCACCCCACCCCCCCACAATTGATACAATGGTGTTCCACATTTCACATAGTCCAAAAAGTATGATACCCTACCGAGATGGGACTTGGAACACACAACCTTGTCATTTTAATGCCACTTATCTTAACCATGGCATGACACTTGGTTATCGGTACACCCTCCCACATGCCTATTATACTTATTTTGCACCTTCGAACATTAACACCTGATCAAGTGGTCTAACCGATAACCCAGAAACATGACACTACCATAGAGCATGTGGCACAGTCATGTCTTGAAACGTGGACATTTAGACAACTTCTCCTATTCTATAGCTGACAACGTAGGTATTGTCTCACTTGAACCAAAGCCACGTATGAAATGGGGTATGGATAAACATAGGTACAAGGTAATATATTGCATATCTTTGAAGGATGCGTGGACAATCCAATGACAATTGGGGAATATTTGACGTATAATCAGATAGTTGGCCTCATGGCCCCATCTCTTTTGCACCATTTTTTATCATTGAGGAAAACCGGGAACCATGTTCCATGCACATACATCCATGGGAAACCCATGATCTTTACATATTAGGCTATGCGAAAAGAATTATTTCAACTCTTAATCCATCATCATCGACTGTAGTCGAGTTTCTTTATAAGGAATTCAAAATAATAGAAGAAACCCAACCTGGAAGACAATGGCGATGGAGAAAGTCCCAGATGATGGCCTTCTTGACCCAGGCCTCCATCGAGGAGAAAACAACCAACAATATTGGATATAGAAATCAGGAGGAAATTTTCACCAACACGTAATCGAAGGAATGTACCTCTCAAATACCATGAGCTCAATCCCAAGGGCAGAGAGACATTCGAGAATCATCCTTAAGGTGTAAGTGTATCAACTCGCTAGACAATACCAATAGCTAAAGACAAGAGATTTAAGGGTCCAGTTCTGAGTACACTACTTCAGAAAGATGGAGGATGAGAAGATGACATTGGACGTCCTTGCAGTTAACCTGAACCTAAATCCAACCATGATCGACTACAAGTCTAACATGTGTGTTAGGTTATGTAAGTCAAAGTGCAATTCAAGTTACTTGAAGGGAATCCAAGGTTCACATCCAACGAATTCTCCACGAGAATTTGTTAATCTTTGGATTCTCCCACATCCAATTGTTTCTGTGAGAACAAAAGTTGACTATGGATGCAAAAACAAATACAAGGAAGAAAGAAAGTACACATGCCCATACATTTTAGAAGGCTTATGTTAAGTTGCAACAATTTGACTCTATTCCAGAATCTAAGTGGTAGGCCTTACTGGCCACAAACCTTGTAGAGTCTAATGGTACTGTAACTCAATATATTATTGCAAGAGCATCCCTTCTACTGTGTAAATGGCAAGACAAGGTTGAGAAATATGATAGCTTCAGACAATAAGTTGTAAAAATTGTGCCAGAGTTGGCCCCTCCATTTGAGGAAGAGAAGAGAAAGGAGGCACAAAGTTGACTCGGGACGAGTCAAGGTTTGTGGTCGGGGCCTGTTGGACCCTCCATTTTTCAAAAATACAGTTTTGCATACGCACCAAGTTTTGCAGAAGTATCAAGCAGTTGCGAAGAAGGGAAATACAGTGGCAGATGAACAGAAGTAGCGAAAACATAACAATCAATGTGTCAGCAAGGAGAACAACTCATGCGCCAATTGGATCACTAATAGAAAATATCTACAAGGATTTCACGTATTCCAGAAGGAGAAAAATCAAGAGAGCAGATCTACGAATAAAGAAAGTAATTAGCGGACACAAGAAGCCAAAGAATACCTGCGGAAGAACTATAAAGAAATAAGCTATGTAATGGGTTGGGGTTATTTTATTTTTGTTGATCACTGTCATTCCCTATTATTCATTGTTGTTCATTTTATATGAGTTGATATGAGTTGAGTTGGGTTTTGTCCTAGGTTTATCATTGATTATCATTGTTATTGCTAGTAGTCTTGTGAAATTCGTTGTGATCGGCCTTTGTAATGAGTTTTGGGAAAATTGTTCTTTTGTAGGAGTCTAAGAGCACTATTACTTGTCTAAGTGATAATTCCACTGCATAGGTTATGAAATTCACGCGACATTTTGTATAGGCTAAGCTCATATTTGTTTATATAAGAAGGATTATTTGGGCCCTAAAATTTTGTTGGTACATACATGAATGTTACAGATCTTTTATATGCACAATATTTGTTATTCTCTCTGCCTGATAGTTGTGATATTGTTTATATATCTCAACATACTCAACTCCCAACACACCATTCAATTTTTAAGTTCATGGAACATTTACGTTATGTTACAATATGTGCAATGGAAACCAATGTTTTCATAGAATATTTCTTATGTTTACACATGGTAGTCTGACCACTCAACATGTGGCAACAAACTCCCCTGAATATATGTTTAGATATCTGCCTCACACATGCCACCGTCACAATGAAACACCTGGCATCAATGTAGGAACCTGCAACATAACATTCCACCACAACTAAATTAAGCTATGCACACAGTTAAAAAGTTAAAAATGGATTAAACTAGGCCATATTCAAATAAATGTATGTGACCTGGATGGGTATACATGATACAAACCTCTACTTTATAGCATTCATAATACAAAAATGTAATTCCTAACTTTTAGTTAGTTAATAATATATAATCACAATAATTCCTTTATGACCCAAAAATAACAAAAACCTTCATGTAATTCCAAGGCACATTCGTAAAGTTTCAATTTATCATATCTTACAATGTATACTTTTCATGTACCTTTATTACTCAGGAAAATAAATATATAAATCAAATATTAATCAAATAATTTTCCACATGTTCTATAAACTCAATGCATAAATTCACCAACAATTATAAGAAGCCTTGATATGGATAAGAATAAAAATTAAATTCACCCACCGTTATAAGAATCCTTGATATGGATAAGAATAAAAATTAAATTCACCAGCCGTTATAAGAAGCCTTGGTATGGATAAGAAGAAAAATTAGTAAATTCTCTCTATATATACATATAGTTTCAATTCATCATATCTTACAATGTTATACTTTTCTTGTACCTTTATTAGTCTAGCGAATAACTATATCAAATAAAATATTAATTAAATAATTCTCCAAGTTCTGTAAACTCCTCCATGCATAATTTACTAGGAGTTATAATAAACACTTAATATGGATAAGAATAAAAATTAGTAAATTATATATGCACATATAGTTTCATCTTACAATGTTCTACTTTTCCTGTATCTTTATTACTCCAAGCAAATAATTATATCAAATAAAATATTAATTAAATAAATCCTCCATGTTTCTGTAAATTAGTCCATGCATAAATTAAATAGATGTTATAATTGAGGGGTCAATCCGATAGATTGGGGTTTTGAGGGATCAGGTACCAAACTTCACTTTGCAACAATGGCTGAAACATAAACTTGTCAATTCAACAATACTAGCATACTTAAACTTCATGGTAGGATGGACAATGATCTAACATTAAACATTATGCCAATCAATACATCGGATCGGGAAAGAATCACAAAGGCACAGTGTTTTAAGGTTTGTGGCCCGGTGCCCCGACATTTGGTCTATCTTTATCGATTTATCATCTTCTGGTACCCCGATATCATGGTGGCATCTCCGTCGTGGGGCATGTCACCATCCCACATTGGATATCGAGAGTTTCACCAATGTTCTCTAAACTTCCAAAACTCACAATGCCCAACATCCCATATGAATCAAGGTCACTGTGTCGATTCAGCATGTCGTTGGCCCGTCAACATCCAATGCAACCTTGTATACTGAATTGCAGGTCCACTTTTCTTTAAGCAATGCGCCCAAACCCATGCAACGCGCCTCTTGTAGGAAATCCTGACAAAAGAAAACAAATGGAGATCAAGGAAATATAGATTGATAGTCTACCTTTGATCACGACACCCTCTGCATGTTCAAGGTTTAAAGAACAAAGGAGGGTCCGCAAAACTCAATGAGAGTTAAACCTGTGATGAGTTGTCGCAAATTGATGGATTGCAACCCCATTCTCCCGTGGTTAACCTAACCACATAAATCCTTCCCACATAATTGATACAATGGTGGCACTTTCCACACTTTACATAGTCCAAAAGGTTTGATCCCTTTTTGAGTTGGGACCTGGAACACATGGTCCTATCTTTTTAGTGCCACTTGTCTTAACCATGGCACAACACTTGGCTACTGGTACACCGACCCACAATCCTATTATACTTCTTTTACATGTTCGAACATTAACACCCAATAGAGTGGTATAACTGACAACCCAAACATGTGGTGCTACCATAGTTAGCCAACTGGCATCACACGCAGCCCTCTCATCGACTGCCACCTTTACCGACACATGACACTAATTTCACGTCATGAACCGCCCCCTTAAACTGAAAAATCATTGTTGGCACAAGGGCAGACCTAAGGTTCAGCTCCAAGAGCACACCAACAAGCCCTAGCTACTGGCCCTTTCAGCAGCACCTGCGAAGCAGATGCAGTCTCACCCGAAGCAGCTATGAGGGGGTTGCAAGACAGAGATGTCTACAACCAGGGGAATATCAAGTGGTTCTAATTACAAAAACAACACAACATGCATCTATAATTCAAATAGATAGATCTATCCTTCACATCTATAGATCTGATCTAATACAATAATGCAGATAACAATATAACAACGACAGAGCTCAAAGCATCAATCACACACACAACAACAAATGTACGTGGTTCACCCTCTCTCTAGGGATACGTCCACAGAACTGTGCTTATGATATATTAAGATAAATCTTATAGTTCTAATTTTCACTCTTGGCCCACAGATCCTCTCTCTCCTTCTCTCTTTCTCTCCCCCCTCCTGTGCACAAAGTTGTAGGACTTGATCTTTGCACCCAACTGAAGATCTTACAATACCAGAAGGCTCTCTCTCTCATCACTTCTCTCACCCTTAATACAATATTCTACTAATGAACAGTGATCAATAACAAGTCTCAACTATATTACTGACCCGACCTAGGTCCTTTCAACCTCTATTTATACATTACAATCCCTTACCGACAGCCTTAGGTCAAAACCTAGGTGTTAAAACCCTAATTACCAAAACCCTAGGTGTCTAAAACCCTTGGTCGACTTGACCCCTTTTTCTGAGATTTGTCAGTCTGTCTTTCCTTCTTCATCCCACGGTGCTCCAAAGCATCCAATGCTATATTTTTTCACTTCTTGAGTCGTCCTTGATCCATCTTCCTTGCTGATCTATCATCCTCAATCTCCTCATCCAACAGCTTGTTTTTCCGCACTTCGCTCCATCTTTTCTGTTTTTTTTCTCACTTCGACCCAGTGACAGTCACTGTGTCTCCCATGAAGCTCGTTTTTTACCTTTTCTTCCTCGTTCTTCACTTCCTTCCATAACCAAGGGCCAACAGCCCCCCAACACTCACCTGTGACTCATCCTGAGGCACTTGAGCTCTGATCCTCTTGCTTTACTTCAACTTTTGAATGCGCAATGCATCCCTTGCTTTCTGCTTTATGCTTCCTTTCCATCCTTGTGAAGACTATCTTTTCTGTGTCTGGTACCCAGTTTCAACTGCACCTGGTACCTAGAACCTTGTCTTCTTGATTCTACTGAGAGTTGCAAGCCAACTGGTTGTCATAGTACAACTTCAGCCGACTCCCAATCACCAAGCCTTCCTTCCAGTCTCCTTTCAATGTCTTCAGCTATGCAACTCTTCCTTTTGTAACATAGGCAATCTCATATGGTCCAAGCCAATGCCTTCTAAACTTCCCAGGGTGTTTGATAAACTTACTGTCATATACCAGCACTAAATCACCTTGCCTGAATATCTTCTTCTTGATGTGTCTATCATGGTAGGCCTTTTCTCGTTCCTTCTGAATTTGTTGATGGAAGCCTGCAATGAATCTGTCTTCTTCTAGTTCAACCAACTATGCTAGCCTCTCATGAACAATGACAGTATCATCCATGTCTGTAAATGCAACAATTCTTAAGCTTGGTACCAAGTACTCCATTGGGACAACAACTTCAAGACCATAAACCAACTTGAAAGGGGTCTGCATTGTTAATTTCTTGCAAGTGGTTCTATAAGCCCAGAGTATTGCTGGTACACTTAAATCCCAGCCATCTTTGTTCACACTACAAATATTTGTCAATGTTGTCTCCAAGATCTTGTTGAATGCTTCAACCGTTCTGTTTGCTTGTGGATGGTAAGGTGTACTCTTTTGATGGTGGACTGCAAACTCTTCAGTCAGGGCTTCAACTATCTTATTGATGAAATGTGTACCTTGATCACTCATAAGGACCTTAGGGCATCCAAACCTAGTTATTATTTCATCAAACATAAAACGTGCAACTGTAGTTGCACTACAGTCTTTGACTGCTCTTGCTTCGGCCCATCTAGTTAGGTATTTTTTCGCAGTGATAATATACCTTGCTCCTGTGCACTTTCCTGGAGGGTTTATAGGTCCCACGAAGTCAATGACCCATTTTTCAAATTCCTGCAGGGTCATCTATGGTGCTAATGGCATCTCATCTCTTCGGGATGGTTTTCCAACTCGCTAGCATACATAGCATGCTCTGGTATATTCTTTAGCATCTTTGTGTAACGTAGGCCACCAAAGGCCAACTCGCAGAACCTTCTGCGTAGTTGCTTTTCCTACGTAATGTCCTCCTGTAATGCCTTCATGAGCTTCTTTGAGGATCATAGGGTGCTCTGCCTCCATCACACATCTTCTTAGAATCTCGTCAAGTCCCATTTTATATAGATGACTAGCTATCAGTAAAAAATATGCAGAGCGCACCACTAGCTATTTCTTATAAGGAATCGTGTACTTGCCTAGAGCCATTCCTGTTGACAGGAACTGAACTATGTCTGTGAAGTGGTCATCAATCTTTCTAATGGTGAGAAACTATGCATCCGATAGTGTATCCTCCAAACTGGTAGGTTCTTCGCCATCCTCCAACCTCGATAGGTGGTCTGGGCTTTTGTTCATTTTTCCTGGCTTAACCATGATCTCAAAATCATACTCCTGAAATAGCAGAAGCCATCTATAGATTCGCCCCCCCCAACACTGGCTTGTTGTCTAGGTACTTTAGCATGGAGTGATCAGTAAACATTTTAAAGTGTCCTCCCAACAAGTAGTGGCGAAATTTATGCAATGCATACACCATGTCTAGTCCCTCTCTCTCTATAGTGGTGTACTTAACTTCAGTTGTGGAGAGATTCCTACTGGAAAATGCTAATGGATGATCAATGTCCCCTTCTCCAGTTTCTTCCAATACTGATCCTAATGCAATGGAGGAAGCATCAACATGCACATGAAATTCCTTGCTCCAGTCCGGAAAGACTAGAATAGGCGCAGTTACCATCTTTTGTTTCAGTGTGTTGAAGCTCTGTTGGCATTCTTCTGTCCAACCGAACTGACAGTCTTTCTTTAATAATTTCTCCATTGGTGCAGTATTCTGAGCATATCCCTTGATAAATTTCTTGTAATAGTCAGTATGTCCTAGCGCAGTGCGCAGTTGTTTGACTGAAGTAGGTGGTGGAAAATCAACTATAATTGCAATCTTGGATGGATCCACCAACAATCCTTGCTTGCATACAATATGTCCTAATAATACTCCAAATGGTGAGAAGAAGATGCACTTCTTCAAATTTAAAGAAATTTGACACTGTCTACATTTATTCAACATTAGCCTTAAACATTCAATATGATTTTTCAACAAACTAAAAACAATCCTATCATCAAAGTATACTTCTAAAAATTTATGCAAAAATTATTTGAATGCTTCGACCACCACCCTGGAAAAGATGGTTGGGGCATTCTTCAATCCAAATCGAATTACTGTATATTGGTAGGATCCCCACTCTGTAGCAAACATAGTCTTATGGAAATCCTCCTTGGCAATGTGGATCTAATGGTATCCTAAAAATCCATCTGTAAAAGAGTACACTTCTTGGCCTCCCACGTTATCCAACACTTCGTCTGTGAATGGTGTAGGGAAAGGATCATGTACACAAGCATTATTCAGCTTCCTGAGATTTACGCAAATCTTGATCTCACCTGTCTTCTTATCTTGCACTACCATCGGGCTAATCCACTTTGACTCCTCGACAGGTTCAATAATCCCTGCTTCCAGCATTCTGTCGAGCTCAATCTTTACTTTTTTCTTCTATTTCAGGTTCAATCTGTAGGGTCTTTGCTTGACTGGCTTCGCATCTAGTTTCAAAGGTATTCTCATCTCTCCCATAGGTCCTTTGATTCCCTTCATATCAGTGAACTTGGTTGGGAACAAGTCCTGATACTCGTGCAATAATTCTGTGATTTTGTCAGTGGTAGCAACGTCCCAGTAATATTCGATATTGGCAAGATTTGGTGTCTCCTCTGTCCCGATATTGACTTTCTTTATCTTTATCGGCTGTCCAATGAATGGCAGTTCAACTCCTGGTCCTTCTACATCTCTCCAACCTTCTATTTTTGCGATATTCACCTTCCTTGGATCATTGTTTTTATCGGCATTAATGTTGTAGCAGATCTGCAGTTTCTAGAGGGGCACAATCCACTCATCCTCTTCTTGCTCCAAAGGGAGGCCAGATGCCTCCTTAAATACTTTCTGTCTCACCATCTGTAGTGCTTGATCTACTGAAGGAAATTCACTTTCAAACAAAAAGGTGGTTATTAAATTCTGGATCATACCTTCCCATTCTCAAGTGACGAGGCGCAACTCTTCTTGAAGGTACCAATTAATCGGGGTGGTATCCAGTGTATTGACAAATCTGTGTACCCATTGTTCTCTAGGAATGTCACTCCAGGCCTCTTCGCAGCTTCGTACATGGTCCTTTAGACAGCTTCGACCTGTGTACCTTGCTTCGTAGCTTCCTACTTGTGTTGAAAACTGCGTTGTCATCAAAGTTCGACATTGTGTCCAGTTTATGATGTTTCCCTTGTGTGTTCCCCACCATCTTCCTGGTGTGGCCTTCATGGCCTTATCCATTGCCAACAGCCTCTGTTGTGTTGGTACACTTGTCTCAAATTCTGATAAGAAGTTCTCTAAAGGGTTCATACCATCAAATGTGGGTAGATTACTCATTGTTGTGCCAATATAACGAAATTCTTTGGTTAGCCTAACACATCTTCTTGTAGATACTTCATACATCTGGTTCTGCCAGTTCTCCAGCGCTTCTTCTGACTCAGATGAACATGTGTTGTCACTTCGCTAGCTCAGATTTTTGTCAGCTATAGGGTTGATATAATCATGTTGTCTGGCTGTTAATTTGTAGATGTTTTCTAGTTCAAATGCGTGGTCTTCTTCTATGATAGGCTTTGTATATCGGGGACCCTCATATGGATCTAAAGGTACAATGACCCTAAGGCCAGCTTTCTCAAATTTCATGCATCTTTTCTTTAGATCAACAATAGTAGAATTGTCAAAGGCCCAATCAATTCCTAATAATGCAGGGTAAGGGAAACTATCATCAACAATTTCAATTACCTCAAGATCTGCAGAGGTTCTTACTCCATCAATGTCCACTAGGACATGCTCTAATCATCCAAATGGGCTAACAACTTGCTGATTAGCCATGCGAAGCCTGATAGGGGAATATATCAGCTTGGGTTTTCCCATCAGTGCCCAAGTCTGCTTCGTCATGACATTGACCTCTGACCCTAAGTCGAGGACCACATAGTTTATCTCATACTCTCCTATCTGAGCATTCAACTTTAATTCTTTATTTATCCTTCTCCTTTTTCCAATTTGGTTCACTGCCCTATTTAGTAAGGGGTCTATCTTTCCTAGCTCATACTACTTGATTAAACCTTGTAATTCTTGTACAACGCCTTTATCTTGAATCAACTTAACACAAGTGTACAAAAATTCCATGAGTTTGCTTACCTCTTTCCCTTCTATTGGCGATGCAGACAGATCAAACGCCTGAGGCATGCCATATTCTTTGATTTTTGGTTGTCTCTTTGATGAACATCCTTGATCTCCTTTGAAATATTTTCTTTCCTCCTCGAATATCTATCTTTCTTTCTTAGCATCAAACGTTGGGGTATTTTTTGTAGCTTTCTTGACTTCGTGGTCATTTTTAGTCTTTCCTTGGGCTGCTCTGTCTTCTCCTGTAGCAGTGCCTCCTCAAGTGATAACACTGACTCTAGGATATGCTCCACGAGGTTCAGCATATATCAGTTGTACTTGTGGGTTTTTTTGAGGTCCTCGTATTTCCTGAAGTTTAGCCAATAACACGGGGCATTCCTCTATGACATGCTCGAAGGAGTTATCGTAACTACAGGTTGTGCAAGGATTCTGACAATCCCTTGCTAAATGTCCTAGCTACATGCATTTGTAATAGATTATTTGTCCTCAACCTCAGCCCATACCTCCTCCTCGTCCTCATCCTCTGTAGCCACCGCAAGGAGTGAAATTTCCTCTCCCCAGAGAGTTGTACTGCGGAGTGTTTCCTTCTTGTTGTACTTCACCTTGAATCTTGTATATGTCTCTTGACCTTTCATGCATGAGATCATAAGCTATACAATCTCGATCATCATGCCCCACTAATTTACAGAATGTACAATACAATTTTGTGGGTGTCTGGACACACTTCTGCATGTAGTATCACTCACCTGGGTGATGCCTATTTCTACATACATCGCACTAGGGTAGGTTAACTTGCTTTAAGGGGATCGGTGCCCCTAATTCCAAGTACTCATGAAATAAGGGGAAGTTTTCCTTATCATGGCCTTCAGATCTGCATCTTACACACCAGATATATTCCCTTTTGTCTTTTCCCTTATCTTTCTTCATATCCTCAACCTGTAAAGACAAACTAGTTAGCTGGCTCATGATCTGGCTAATGCCTGAGCTAGATTCTCCCATCAGTGTTGATTCAAGCTTCATGGTGATCTCCAAAGCTTCTGCCTGAGATGGAATCTTCTACTCCATCAGAGGGACTCTTATGTGTGGTAACAACGCAACGATGAACCATTCTTTGTTCTGTTCATCGGGGATTTGAAAAGTTAATTGGCCTGTCAGGGTCTTGAATCTCTGGTCGAACTCCCAAACAGGTTCTGATACCTTTTGTTTAATCTCTTTTAGTTCTATAATACAATGTGAATCTGAATTAGGTTTCTTAAACTCTGCAATCAACACATTCTTTATCTCATTCAAGGGCTTAGGCTGTGCCAGTCCTCGGACAAGTTTCATGTACTAGTTCAATGTGTGGTCCCTTAACGTAGTGTTGAACTGGGTTCTCTTGATGGATTCATCGGTGATACTTTTAATATTCCATATGGCTTCACACAGAAACCAGTGTCAATCTAGATATTCATATCAAACTCCTCTAAATATAGGGAGTCTCATTTCATCTGCCATAGACCTAACTAGGGTTCTTGTCTGAGTAGATGATGAGCTACTAGTAACAGTACTCTGAAGACTCTGGTGGTTCTAGCTATTCTGACTGCTAAGTATTGTTGGGACAACAGGAGGATTGACATTACTTAATTTAGTAGTCTGCATAGTTCCTGAGGTTTCTGGCTCACTTTGGCGCAGTTCTTCAGCTTCCCCTTCTTATGTTCTGGTGGGCTCTGGATGCTCTTCGTCAGTTAGATCTACCTCTTCTTCGTAGTTTTTCTTAAACAAGTTCTCAAGGTGAACTCCTCGAAATACTTTCCCATTGCGCATATGTCATGCTTCTTTGTCATTGTCGCTATCCAAGATCTTGAACATTAGCCTTTTCAGGTCCGACCAGTC
The DNA here is from genome assembly GCA_000966675.3 of Picea glauca. Taxonomy (NCBI): domain Eukaryota; kingdom Viridiplantae; phylum Streptophyta; class Pinopsida; order Pinales; family Pinaceae; genus Picea; species Picea glauca. Next base: position 26,484 of record JZKD02S1763384.1, read on the forward strand.
TATTGTATCTTCAATATGTGGTTTTCATGCAAGAGGATCTTGATTCTTAGCTTCAAGAAGTGCAAAAATTTTCCTTTGGGTCCTTTGAAAAAGTATCTCTCAGCTTGACTATACGATTATGCTCTGTCAACAGCAAACTCGGTGATATACCCTCCAATGGTACTATCAAACCAGTGATATACTGCCCTAGATACATCATTGTTGACTCTCTTGACCTTCTGGATCAAAGCTGGTGTCCAAACCATAGGAGGTCTAGATCTGATTTCAAACTGTGTGTCAGCTAACCTAGCCAACCACTCATATAGCTCCTGATGGATTCCTCCAAAGAAGATCTCGTGAGTGTCGGTGAAGATGTATCTTTGTAGCCAATCTTCAGTAGTCAGTTTAGGGTTCTTGTTCTGGGCTTCAGCGAAGTCCTTCTCTTGATCCTCTATCCACTTCTGGATCTCTGTCTTCGATGGGAACCACCTTGACATTCTCTTAAAAATATTCCTATCCTGGAAAAAAAACCATTTGTTGGCACAGGGGCAGACCTAGGGTTCATCTCCAAGAGCACACCAACAAGCCCTAACTACTAGCCCTTTCGGCAGCACCTCCGAAGCAGATGCAGTCTGACCCGAAGCATATATGAGGGGGTTGCAGGACAGAGATGTCTAAAACCAAGGGAATATCAAGTGGTTCTTATTACAACAGCAACACAACATGCATCTATCATTCAAATAGCTAGATCTATCCTTCACAACTATAGATCTGATCTAATACAATAATGCAGATAACAATATAACAATGACATAGCTCAAAGCATCAATCACACACATAACAACAGATGTACGTGGTTCACCCTCTCTCTAGGGCTATGTCCACAGAACTGTGCTTATGATATATTAAGATAAAGCTTACAATTATGATCTGTGCTCTTGGCCTGTAGATCCTCTCTCTCCTTCTCTCTTTCTCTCCCCCCTCCTGTGCACCCAACTGCAGGACTTGATCTTCGCACCCAGCTGAAGATCTTACAATACCATAAGGCTCTCTCTCTTAGCACTTCTCTCACCCTTAATACAATATTATCCTAATGAATAGTGATCAATAACAAGGCTCAAATACAATACCGACCCGACCTAGGTCCTTTCGACCTCTATTTATACATTACAATCCCTTACCGACAGCCTCAAGTCGAAACCTAGGTGTTAAAACCCTAATTACCAAAACCCTAGGTGTCTAAAACCCTAGGTCAGCTTGACCTACTTTTTCCGAGCTTCACCAGCCTATCTTTCCTTCTTCATCTTGCGGTGCTCCAAAGCATCCAATGCTGGCTTTTTTCACTTCCTGAGTCATCCTCGGTCCGTCTTCCTTGATGATCTGTCATCCTCGATCTTCTCATCCAACAGCTTGCTTTTTCGCACTTCGCTCCATATTTTTGGTTCTTTTTCTCACTTCGACCCAATGACAGTCATTGTGTCTCCCGCAAAGCTCAATTTTTACCTTTTCTTCCTTGTTCTTCGCTTCCTTCCATAACCAAGGGCCAACAATCACCATGAAATGTGGAAAAGTCAGGTATTGACACCTAGACCTCCCAGGTGTACTGATATGATGTACATGTTAGCATAGAATGCTCACTTGATCCATCCAAGTGTTGTCACATGTACATTGTCCATTGGTTGGGTGATGTCATCTTAGAATCTCTGGACATTGGGACATCAACCATCGGATGATCAGCCCTTCCATATTTTTCATATCCCAACAACACCCAACCGAGTATTAGCGAACACATACGACACATGGAACTACCACCATCGTCCATCCACCAAGACACACAAACCTACCAATCTACATGTTGGCATGACACATGGTATTCGAACACTCGACAAAAGGCAACAGAATCTCCTGTATCTGTGTTCAGATATTTGAGATAAACATCACAATGTGACATGTGGCATCAACGTGGAATTCTCTTTGTATGACATGTCATGATATGTGGAATCCCCACCATGGGGCACATCACCATTGGGTATCGCATATCAGGACTCTCCCTGACGTTCTGTAAACTTTGAAAACCCCCAATGCCCGACATCCCATCTGACCATCCATTGGAGGAACAAGATCAAAGATCAATCATCTACACATGTGGACAAATAGAAGATTCATTAAAAAAAAAGGTTATTTTTTGTGTTGCAACCATGGGACACATTTCACGATTTGGTCATAGCAGCCATCGGAAAACCAGCCACTTAACAACTTCATACAAAACAAAATATTTGCTAGTCTCGGGTTTGATTAAATTTTTATCAATGGAGATTTGAAAATTTTCCATAAAAGGAAAGGCAATGGATCTAACACGTGGAATAGTGCTCCCGGCTACCGGACCATCTAGACTTTATACTCATTACCAACAGGGATCTCCCATTATTCCACCGATCCAGTATCCATACTACGCATTATTATTTCTTGTTTCCCAATAATACCCTATGATCAACAATTGGCATTCAAGCATTCAACGATCCAATGGACATAATTTCTAGTGCACTTAAAAAGAAAATTCGACAGCTAAATATGCTCTCTTTGGACAGGTGAAATTTAAGATAGTCATAACTGTCTTTCCCCCATTACAACTCTGTCATGACTTTATGGAAATTTAATGAAATTTAATGAAGAAATTGGTGTCAATATTTAACGCATTTATCTTGTGAAATATTTGCATAAATGGACTAAGGGATAGTTCAATATTTAACGCATTTATCTCATTGCTTAAATCCATGTCTTAATTTAGACAATTTTCTGTGAGCTTGGCTCTAATGGGTTAGTATCAGAACCTGTTTTCTATTATTTTATTTTAAATAGAATTATTAGTTGTTTCTTTTAAAAAAAACTCACACTTTGTCGATTACTTATAGGAATTTGTAGAGAAAAATGACTCCGAAAAGAAAAGAGAAACAACCAACCGACAATGAATATGACACTGAAAATAACCCAAATTCGTCATTCTTCTTTGATACTACATTCAAGACTGGCATGAGAAACAATATGGAGTGGAGAAAAAATTACGAATTCTTCCAACACAGATTTTAGTGACGAAAATGAGTCAGATGTCAATGATTTGGTCGATATTGAAGCATCACAACTTCACAAAATTGTTTCCAGGCCAACAATTGTACCCTATTATGACATGGTATGATGGATAATCTCCCATACTGATATCTCTACATGTTTTGTTGTTAATTCATCACGCCAAGTTATTGGTTCCTTTATACCTAAAGATGTTATTAATATGTATAAGTTAAGCCAACCCACAATCCAGCTTGATGACAATTTCATCAACGAATTCATAAACGAAAAATTCAAAAAGGAAGAAATGAAAATGGCCCATTTGATTAGAGAATGGTGGTTTGAACCTGATTCTTTCAAAGTAATAGGTGACAAAATGTATCATGTTACTAGACTGAAGAAATCCCCAATGTTAGTTTCCATAATTATTTGTCATCTATATGGTGATAAAAATCCCTCCAGATGCAAGTTGCCTTGGGTCCCTATAATCCATGAAGTTCTTGCAAGCAAGATTTTCAATTGGGCCCATATACTTTCTACCAATATTAAAAAAGAAGTGCAAAGTATCAACAATATCCTCTAGGATACTACACAAAGTTTTTTTATGTTTGCCTACTTGGTAGATTCCATCTGTGCAATGACCCCTTTCCCTCTTTTATCTTGGAACTGGTCTCCTGTCGAGGAACCAATTCACTTTTACTATTCTAAACTGTGGGAAATCAATTGCAAAAATAATTTCTATGATATCTGTAATTTTTTCATGATCCCATTGCATCTGCTTTTAAAAAACCTTCCAGCCCCAAGATTCAGTCAAGAGACTATCAATTCCATAAAAAAAAATAGGTGATTAGTTTATAGATGAAGAATTTTCATACATTAGAATCTTTGGCTATGAAGGGCCCCCTCATCTCTTGCTCAGATATGTCCTAGAAAATCTAGCATTAAAATAAATTGCATACTGGATTGTCATTGTCGTCATTGCAGTCACTTTCGATAAAAATTCGAAAAAAAATGGCATGATTTCTCGATTTCACTGGGTATTTATACCTTGTCAAATCCAAAACATGCTCAAAAGGAGCTTGAGTCACTGGATCGAACTTGGATGGCACATGGAAACTTTAAGAGACATGATCTAACAAAGGTTTTCAAAAAACATTATGCTATGGTGAAAATCAAAACATATATTCATGAACAAAGACCTTTTCACCTTGTTTTTCAGGGGGCAATGCACTTCCATGAAGTAAGACAAAGAATTGATTCCATAAGAAATAGTGATAATTTCTTGCACTTTATTGAATGGAAAGTTAACAGAAAGAAATATTTCCTTAAGGAAAAGAACATAATATAGGGAATTGTATAAGTTGAGGAAACTGAAGGAGAGGATAAAAATGAAACAAAAACAGAAGTTCACAAATCTTCACAAGAAAATATTTTAACAAGAAAAGAAGACTCAAGCACAGGAAATACCCAGACTCCTGAAAAACTAACTAAGACAAACACAAAGATGAACACCATCATAGAAATCAACTTTTCCCAAAAAAAACTTGTCCACATTACTAATCCTATCAATACTATTCCCATAACCTCAATTCCAGGAAGTCAGGTTACCAGTTCTTTCAATCTTGACAACATTTATCCTGTGGAAGATATTGTTCTATCTTTAGACAATTTTGTCTTTGATGACAAAACCAAAACTATAGAAAAGAAAAGGTCCAAAAAGAGGAAAATGAACCACCATGAAGAAATCACACAAGAAGTAAGTCAATTATGGAATGTTGCACTTTTTAACGATGAATAATTTGCAGAGGAAGTTGCTAATTGGGGGAATTTTCCATTGCCAATAAATGGTCTGTTATGATATTAACCAACCAACTAAGGAAAGAGAAGAATATAGTAAAGGAACTTGTCGAACAACAAATGATACAAGAACACAATTGGCAACAAAAACATGAAACTCAAGTCAAGGCCATCAAAAAAGAAAACAATATTTCTCAAAATATCATTGTAGAGTTGATAGCAAAAATAGATGCAATTAAAATTGAACATGATAGAGACTTGGCCACATTTGTTGCATAAAAAGAGAAAATCAATAAATACTATGAGAACCAGATAGATACCTTGACCACTCAACTAGAAGATTCCAAAACAAGGAATGAAAGTTCAAAAACCCTAAGAAAAGAAGTAATAGAGCTTAATGCTAAATTATCATCTTCACAAGTATTGCTCTATTCAAGATTGTATCTGATTAAAGAACAACATGAACAAATCCTTCACTTTTTTGTTGAGTCCCAGTCACAATGTAAAAAGAAAAAACATCTACAGGCTATTTTTGATAATTTGAAATTATGGGAGGCACACAACACCACTTTACCACCATGATACACTAAAATGTGTTAAGAAGAAAAAATCCAAACGGAAGATTCCCTTGATTCTTGGGAAGAAACTTGTTTGTTTTCACATGATCTCATTGAAGAAGTAGGTAAAAATTGCTCAGTCTTATGGGATTCAAAAATACATATCATTGAAGAATATGAATTTCCCCATGTGCAATTTCTTGGAAAATTAGTTCCATTATCAAATTTTCTTACAGATGTGCAACAACAGATAGACTCAAGGACAAACAATATCAACAGTTTGAATTTTTGGACCATCCAAAGTGTACAACAACTTGTCAATCGTCCAGCATAATGTTAAAAAAATTGATAGTTTCTTATCCAAGTTTTTAGTTAAACAAGAGGAAATTGCTAGGAAAATTTGTCGATGCATATTAAACAAGGAAATTTCCCATCCCTCTTTAATTGAAACCATGTTACAGAGAGCTTCCCTATGGAAAAAAATAGGCACAAATGCAACCGAAAAAATTCAGCACAAGTGTTATTGGACTTCCCCAGAGTATTTCTCCTTGATATCATTTATCAAATCAATTTCAGATAACTACGCCTATTGATTCCATCCAAGCAAGGAACATGTTACAAAATTTTGAATGTACTCTCCTATTTATTGTAATTCTGTACAGAAAAAAAAGATTGGAGTTTCGAGAGAAAATGTTATCTGCATTCTTGTAAAAGCCTTAATGTTTTAAGTTTTCATAACCTGTAATTGCACTTCTTGCAACACGTTTTACTGGTTTTAGTACTATTCTTCAACAATGGTGAGATGTTCATTTCTGAAAATCATTGTTCTCTTTTTCTGAGGTTTATTTATGAATACAAGTTTTATGTTTTTCATTTCATCACCCTTGTTAGAATTTTCAAAAAATCTTATTGTTCAATCTTTAAATGAACTTGAACATAGATCATGTGGAATTGGACATCGGTTTCTATATTGAGACCCGTTCAACAACTATTTGTTGTCCCTGTTACCGATATGCATAAGTCTAATTTACATTTATGAATATGGCTATGTCAATTTATGTTTTTCTTGCTAGGTATTTGCTATATTAAAAATAACATACATCTATGTTTCCAGGTATCCAGTTGTTTGAACTATTTTTCTAACCTCATAACTTATTGCTATCTCATATCCATCTTCAAGTTTCTTTTTTCTTGTCACTAGGATACTATGAACTATTTTTGGGTTCTACTAAGAACAATGTCGTTTTAGAATATTGATTAGGTTGCTTCTCCCTTTTTATCCACAATAGCTTACAATATCTTGACAATAAGTCCTATTCCCATGACCAAATTTTCTTAATGTAAGATGAGCCCACATATTGGAAACGATCGCCATCCTAAAAGACTATAGGCCTAATTGGATATTTTATCACATCATTTTTGTAGATTGTTTTCCAATTGTTCTTCCATGCATGGACATATGTCAAAGTTCAAAGAGAGAAATACAAAATAGATATAATGAACATAAATTGATTCATGCAATAGATACACCATATTGATGTTTTAATACCCATCTAACAATTAAATAAATACAACCATACAATGAGGATCCAATGCATCTCCAATCAGACTGATAATTCTAGTAACTAAACAAATGTACAACTAACGTTAACTGGAATTGACTCAATGGGATAGCAAGCAACTTAATATATACATATTACATTTAAAAAATTCATTTTTCAAATGTATTCTCTCTTACCATCACATATTTTATTTACTTCATGAAGCATAAATTCCCATTTCTTTGAACAAAACTTGTACATAAATATGCCTATGAACATTCTATCTAAATGGAGTAGTTATAACAAAATGAAAAAAAGTCTCTTTCCAAAACATAAAGCCATTATGTCAATAGTTGGATAAGAAGTCTCCATGTTTCCCTTGATGGATACTGGAATGACCT
>JZKD02S1763384.1:56831-76824 GCA_000966675.3 Picea glauca
AGGAACTGAGAGAGTTCTCTTTTAAGTGTTTTTCCAAACTCTATAATCTTGAAAAACCTTTGAGTTTACTATCTTTGGACTCGTTAAACAAACATTGACAAACCCGTGATGGGACCGAACCACTCCTTCCTAGGGTTCGTTAAAAATACTCCGAGGGACTCGTCCGAAGGATGAGCTTATATCAACAAGCACATGTGATCCTCTTTAAGCTTGTGTAAAAATAAAGAGGTACTTGCCAGAAATGGTGGGGGAAAATTTGGGAAAGGGATATGTTTCACCTTTGTATTGATTGGCAGTGAGTGTCGCTCTTGAACATGACACCCCCTATTCATCAGTTGAAGTTGGTTTGGGAAATCCATCTGTCTCTCTTTCGATTGATTACAAGGTCATTACAAGTGTTGTCTTTGAGTCAGTGCTGTCAAACTGTTGGTCGTGTCATTCATATGTTCAAGAGAAGTCCATCTGAAACCTATATTGAGTCGGCCATCTGCAGTTATCCATTCTCTCTGTGTCGGCCTTCCCTGTGTCCAAAGTCCAATTGCCACATACTTTGTTTCACTTTCAAACTTAGTTACTCATTTCATGTCATTGATGGGGGATACATCAAGGCCCTCCTGTGACGAATTTTGTTCCGTCGACTTCAGCACATTATCCGGAATCAAGACTTAGAAATTATTCAGTACCTTGGAGCTTGCATGCCTCAATGGAAAGTTTCCTCACTTTCGACAGTGGGTTTACATCATTGACCCCTGATCGAAAGATTCCGTTGGATGTTCGACATCAACTCATTTATTCAGACTCGATGGATTGTACTATAGTACCTTGGGAGTCATTGACATCAATGGTGATTTCCCTCGCACTTGTTAATGGTTACATCAATGACCGGTAATCAAGTGGTTTCTACCATGTTCGACTTCGACACATGTAATCACATGGTTAGATTCATACTTTGGGCGATGAGATTGAAGACCCTGGATATTATCTTTGTGATCCAGGTTGCGATGGAGTATGTATAATTTGCAACACATAGATCCACTGTGTATGTTTCGTGGCTATGTCATCTTGCTTTAAAACTTTGTCACATAGATCCACAGTGTATTCAGGTGGCTATGCTATATTGTGATGGCATGGATCCACAGTGTATGATTGGTGGCCATGACCTTTGTTTATGATGTCATCAATCTGTGATCTGAGTATGGGAATGCCTACCTCAGAATTGGTATATATGATATTCTGTTGATGCTTGGATGTTTGTAGGTTTCTGATTAGATGTGCTCTTGGTTCTTAACACACACATGCATCTTACAAAGTCTATCGACTGTCACTGGTTCCACTCTCAGACTTTGGGGGGCATTATGTTATCCACAATTTTGGTCATCGTGATGATGTTATGATGATGGAAAATCAAGCTCTTCACTAAGAATACTTTCCTGAGAAAAGTTACATTTGTCTGCTTCCAGAAATCATACTTTTAAGGGAGGTTCGCAGGCTATCTATATATTTGCCTGCGAGAATGTTTGATTCTCGCAGGCTGCATTAAGCTTGAGTGCGAGGGGTTCGCACTAACTATCAGGGTGCGAACATCTTCTAAAAGAAGGAAAAAGATAAAATCTCGAACCTTCTAGAAGGGAATCTTCTAGAAGGGTGAGTTGGCATTCGAATGGTTATCTAAGTATTGGTCTTCCTGATATCTTGGAATCATTTCCTATCCAAGTAACTAATCTATCTTCTCCTATATATTGAGGAGAGTGCTCATGGAAAAGGAGAGAAGAAAACTAGCAAGAGATTGATTGGAGAATTAGTGGAAGATTGTATGAAGGACTGATGCTACAGCAAGGTTATCCAAAGTGGTTGATTTTCTTCATGCATGAGCTAGTGTGTGTGTCAAAGCTAGGAGCCATCGAAAGGAGATCTACAACATCAAGGCTCAGGTTGTAAGTTTCACTTTCTATCAATTTAATACAGTAATATGTCCCTTTCCCATAAAGATGATGTCACTTTATTACATAACTCCTTGATCATATGTATAGATTAGCTATTGAATATATTGATATGCCTTCACTTCGATTGGTTTGTACTGTTGTGATCTGAACGGCACAAGAGCGTTGGAGCGAAGCTTGGAACAACAGAGACTCAAGGAAGCGTCCATAAGGTATGTCCATGATCCTTGCCTCTTAGTTCATTCAATAGTCTAGATCTAGGGAAAGAGTATCATTATGTCCTGTTTTGTTCTAGATCCAGGTGGATCTAGGGAGATCGGTTTGTGTCCGCACTTACGGATTAATCCTGAAACAGATATCCACCATTTTCTCTTCTTCTTCCTAGTTTTCAAACTTATCTACCTCCTCTGCCTTATCTCTATATAAACTAAAGGTGTGTATTTTGTACTGCAAATATGGATTTCTTCTAAGATCCCTATTCATGTTGTTGTTTTGGCACATTCTATAAGTAACAACAATGGTTCCAATTACAATATTCAACAACATGAATAGAATAATTATAGTGAAATAGTTGAGCATAGAAACCCACGTATGAGGCACAAATTCCATAATTATCCCTAGCATGATTTCTACTTTGCAATATATAAACAATAAGAAAAATAAAACTTTCTTGGCTTGGATTATACATCCTACAAATCCCCTCTAGCTAAAAAAACAAATTGTATAACTTTATTTAATCCTTACATTTTCATCCTTGTTTTCTCTTCTTTTACTACTACATTACCTACCACTTTCTCTTATTCTTCCTGATTTTCAAACTCAGCTACATCCTTGACCTCGTATCTATACTCTTATGTAGAACATAATACATATATTAGACTTTATGGACTCAAAGGAAAACCTCATATCCTCCCAAAATTTGTTTTTGGTCGATTTTTCTTGAATGGGGTAAAATATGGTCAGATGTATTTGATAGAAAGAAAAATAACTAGTTTATCTCCGCCCCTTTCAATATTGTAATAAATTTGATTGAAATTGCTTGGGGTTTCAATTCTTTTGATCTAAAAGAGGATGAGGTTGTGAAGGGTTTTGACACCTAAGGAACTTTCAAACCCATTTAATTTCAATTAGAGACAACACTTGCTTCCTGAAGAAGAGGAATAGGTAGAAGTGATGGGAACAATGAAGATTGTGACATGGTAGTAGATATAGGTGCTAAATTTCTTTCCCCCACGTGAAAACATATTCTCAAAATTAAATATTTCATCTTACCCAATGATATTACTTTAGTCAGTTATAATACTCAATCAAAAAGGAAGATTCTTGAATAAAATAGAAATTGGGAAGTTATTGATGAGCCTAGACACAAGGGAAAACATAGGTGTAATCCCATATCCTATGATATATGGGGGTTAATTTCTCAATCGTCCAAGAAGACATCAACCCATATTATAAATTGATTTTCTCTACCACTCAGTGGAAATGGAAGGAAGAACATCATTGGAGCAATTTCTGAAGATGGTAATGGGGGCAATCTCCATAAAAATAAGCAAGAAATTGGACATGTCACTACCCCTGTCCCCATAAAATATCCTCAAATGATGACAAGGGTGAACAATTTGAAGCACATGAGAACAATTACAATATCATGGGAGTTGACGATTATAATAAATTACTAGATTTGGAAATCATGTTGATTGAAGAAAATAAATTGATAGCTAGAAATATGTTGCAACATAAATAACCCACTTTCGAAGACAATTTTGTCACCTTACATCATACAAGTTATAATAATGAGTTGAAAAAACTCCAGATAAGTAAGGTCAGGGTTGAATGAAAAATAATTTTAGAATACCAAAATGTTGTTGTAGACACCAAAGTATTAAGACATATTGGAGATTTGAAAATGCACCAACAACTTGCGATATTTTAGAACATTTTGTAAACAGGCAATAGAAAGAAAACCTTACGTTGAAAACAAGGAATGCTAAATTGGAGGTTGCCTTGAACCCCAAGCCATTATTCACATAGCCACTTACCTTTAGAGGGCCCAATGATAATTCTGAAGAAACATCCAAGAAATAATCAAAATCTAAAGGAACTCGAGAACTATTGATGGGAGTCCATAAGACTCTTGTTGTTACCATTGAAGAAATAATGGTTTTATTCTTTGAATTGTGGGATATAATCGATAGATATTTTATACTTTTCTGAAGGGTTCATTCTTTAATGAAATTCTTCAATGTTGAGTTGCAAAAAGGTGTCTCTTTTAATGAATTTTTTTTTTATATACATTTGTTATAAAGTTGAATGATATGAGTGAACAAAAAATAAAAAAAGAGAACCTACCATCCAATAATAGATTGAAGAAAATTCATCATAGATGGGATTGCATATTTTGAAGGACATAATGAAGAACAAGAAGACAAAGAATTGGTGGAAAGGAACAAACCAAAATCATTAATCACTTATTATTCATATGATAGTACAATATATAGTATATCCATATAATAACCACCTTTAACAGTCCACACAACTAAAAAAATGTTACTTAGGAAAATGGATATATGCCAAGATAAATATAAGGTGGTTTAGGACTTAATTATTAAGAGAAAAATTCTAGCAATGCCCCCTTTAATCACAAGTCCATACACATATATGATCTAAGAAACTAATACTAGTGAAAAAGATAATAATATATCCAAGGCTTCAACCTGATACTCATGGTTTGAAACCTCTTGAGTGTCAATGAATATTCACCTAAAAAAAACAAAAGTGGATGATGAATACTAAGTGTAGAAAAACTTACTATGCAACAAATGAGCCAGATAACATACAAGTGTTTATTGATGTGAGCCCAAAACTAATTAGATGAAGATTTGCCCAAAAAAACAACAAAAAGTGGATGATGAATACTAAGTTTAGAAAAACTTACTATGCAACAAATAAGCTAAATAACCTATAAGTGTTTAATGATGTGAACCCAAAACCAATGAGAGGAAAACACTAATGTGAAGTGAATTGGTTGCAAGTCCAACACATCCCAAATCATGAAAATGTATGAAAATCCAATGTGCCAAGAAAAAATGCAGAAGAATCATATATCCTATGTAACATCCAAACACCATCCATGTGAAGTCCAAATACTATCAAGTGAACAATTATGTTCACAAAACTTCTCTTGAAAAAATGATACATAAAAAAACTATCAATAATATAGCTAATAGAAAAAAGTGTCAATGGGCATCCCAATCCTAGATCTTCTAAAACCTATGATTGATTCATCAATAAACGAATCAAAATCTTTCCAAAAATTGTTGAGAAATCAAACAAGTGAACTGTTAGTACTATTCAAATATTGGAACTAAATTATCGATCAAAGTGTCAATCAATCATGCAAGTCACAATTCTACAAGTGATTGAATCCTCGAAGGAAAAAATGTGACAAACCATCTATCCATACCAATATCTTGAAAATCCATCAAAATATCACCAAACTCCTGAAAATCCTCAAAAGGCCAAGTGTTGAACTATCTTGGAAAATATCAGGTCAAACTAACCATTCCAAAACTCTAGTTACTTTATCCATTTCATGTTATCCAAAACTCCATGTGATTGATGAATGTCAACATAATAAAATCATAAATCCATCGTGAATCCATCATAATGTCCTAAATAATTCCTCAATCAATCCTCAATCCATCATAATAATCAAAAAACCAAATTAAAGTCTTCAATCCATTAATCATCCTAAAGAAACCATACTCCTGAAAATCAAAAGTAGACTTCAAAACTTGAAATTTGAAAACCATCATCAATATCTTCCCCTCTTTCAACTAAAATGTGAGAAGTCTCGGGATCTGTAAATAAGAAATATCAATATACCACACCTAAAAGTGGAAAAGGGTAACCTAAATTACTTTGACTAAATTCTATAGAATCAATCTTCAACTCAAAACATGACCTCAATTCATCCCTAATCATGTCCTAAAATCATCAATTCTTGAATAAAAAACGCTCACCCTCATCCATTTGTAGATGAAGCCTCTCTTAATAAACATGTATAAAATTGTATATGAATCCAACAATAAAATTGTTCCACTAAGTTGGATTCCAAATTCTAGTGCCAAGTACCTAACCATCCAAAATGTAGCAATTTCTAATTAGTCTTTACTCATGTTTGACACCTTTCTGAAAGGTGATTTCTTTTCCCACATAAACTACATGTGGTAAGATCGAAACAATGCAACTATGCATGGCCAACTTGATAACAATGTTGGCGTCATTTGGGTACTTTATCCAACTCAACCAACTAATTATTATCAATTGCATTTTCATCATCCTTATCATCATGTTCCTCATCATGATCCTCAAGTTAAAGTACTTCATCTAATTTATTAGCATCAATAGTATGCTTTTACAAATCATCATCAAGAAACCCTACACTAAAAAATACAATAGGTTTGGAGTAGTTAGGAATATGAACGAAGTCAAACTCATTTTTTTCATATCTTAATCCAAATTTGTTCCTCTTGAACTACAACGCTTCTCAAGGTTTGACAATGTCAATTTTTCTATCATTAAATTTATTCTTAGTTTCTTTATCCAATTCATCCATGTCATCTTTAATTGGACGTTGTTTGAAATATTCTTGTTGATTGTCACTAACTGCTAATATAAAATAACTTGTTAAGGATTGAAAAATAGTAGTAAAATGATGAAGTATATATTGATTCTAAATATTCCTTAACTCATCCGTTATTAACTTGTTTTGAATTTGAAGTAAATCTTTTTTTTTTGCATGATGTGCATACATGTAGTGGCATGACTTAGTGATTTTTTTTTTTTCTGATTTGAATAGTTGATTTTTTTGCAATATAAATTAAAGTGTGTAGAAGATTGAACAAGTTTTTTATACTCACCATCTTGATCCAAAAAAGTGCTTCAAATAATAAAAACAATGTGTTGCAACAAAAAATGCCAAGTGTTGCAAACAAAACCTTTAAGTGTAATGAACAAGAAAAACTTCCAATTGTCACAACAAAATCCACCCAGTGATGCAGAAAAAAAACAATAGTGGTGCAATCAAAGAACAAAATGTCACAGCGCCAAATATTGACCAATCATACAAACACCTTCATCATCATAAATATTTGATCCCCCTATTCAATTTTGAGCTAAATCAAAAGACTTCACATTGGCATTTGCAAAGTGAAACACATATGAAAAATTGTAGGACCTTCAATATATCATAAGTGCTTCTTGCAACTCCACCCCAAAGTAAGACTCCTAAAAATTCAATGAGAGACTCAAACTCCTAAAAGTGCAATCAAATAATTGATGCAAAAGACATCCAAAGACTTTACAAAAGAAATATTGTAGATGACCTTGTAATGTGAGATACTTCAAAGTTGTGAGAAAAATTTTCTTCAAGTGAAAATGGTTTCTTTCCTCTTATGCTTATCACCTTAACATTATATTACTTTAATCTTTAGTCTTGTTTCTTTGTACAATTATTTTTACAATACTTTCATCTTTATATTATTTTTTATGTGTGCTTGTTTGCAAAAACGAGTAATCAGAATGCACCAATACAACCATAATACACCAATTGTAACTAGGCCACACAAAAAAAGATCCTATGACCCCCTTATTCAATTTTAGGCAAGTCTAAGACATAATATCAAAAAATCAATTTTATTGAGTCACTATCTTTAGAGAGCATACAATGTCCACCTTTAACTCCCTACAAATTTTACTCTTGTTATAGATTTGAAACACCCAATCTCCAAGGTTTCAATGAAACTTAGTACTCCAATTACAAACTACCACCAAAATAAATAATTTGGAAAGAATGAACCCCTTTGTTAATTTGAAATCATATAATCCCTTGATAGTTCCATTAAAAAAAAAACAATAGAACATCCTCATATATACTCCCCTTATAATGTCATTGATAAAAAAATCTCATTATGACACCATTTACAAAAAAAACATCATTCAATATAACACATTTGGTAAATCTTGTTTAACATCATGCGATATAATTCATTTGAAAATGTAGATTTTCATAATTATAGAAGATTTTATGGAAGTAACTTGATTTTTTTAAATGTCCTATAGATCTAAATATTGTAATATAACTAGTATAACATTTCTTCCATGTTTTCTTAATATTTTTTCTCCCCTTATGAATCTCCTTTTCAACCAAAAAAAAAATATATATTTAAATCCTATGTCATCATATTTAATTTAATTTTTCTAATTTCCAATCCTTTATTGATTCTTTCCTTTAATTTTATTTTCATATATATCTAATACATTGAATATTGAATTTTTCATTAGAATTTAACAATAAATTTCTTGAGTATATATGTTTCCACAACTAGTCATAATGTTAGATAATTTCCAGGACACAGTATGGATGTGGTTTTGAAACGCCCAATGTTTTGAGTGGACACTCCACCCAACATTAGGGACAACTGAATTTATTGTGTTGGAAAAGAGTGATAACATATGTTTTTTAAATAGAAGATTGTTGAGAAAATGGAGGCAATTGAGATAGACTATTCAAAATAGTTCTTGAGATAGAATATTAAAAAGAATATTAAATTAAGATGTTGAGAAAATATAATAAATTATTAAGTTGTTGAGAAAAATATAATACATTATTAAAAGAAGAGAAAGTTTGTTAAGAAAATTAATAAAAGATTGAAAGTTGTTAAGAAAGATTAATAATAAAAGGGTAAACTGAAATAATACAATTGTTAATCAACAAAAATAATAATGATAATCAAGTGAAAGAATAGATAGAAAAATAGATTCAAAATAAAAGATTTATTGGTTATTTAATGATAAAGTAATATGAGATAACAATGAAGATAAACCAGAAAATAATTAAAGGAGAAGAGAGCAAAAAGGTATAAGAAGACTTCACGAAATGGATGAAACCAAGGAAAACAAATAGAATGAGAGTAAATGAATTAAAGTGAAAAGAAAAAGAAAGCATAGAGGAAGAGGAGAATCATGTGACTAAGAACTAAACAAAGGAGCTTAGTGATCAAGGTGATGAATGATGGGTTTCCAGGATTGGATAAGTTTGTAGCCATCTTCTTGGTTGAAGTTATTAGGATGCTTTTCAATTTCATTAGCTTCCCGAATGAGGCAGGAAGAGTAAAATGGGGTTGAGGCTAGAATTTTGGTCTAGTCAAAGGAAATGAGGTGCTTAGATTTAAAGGAGTGTTCGATGATGGATAATTTAGATATGTGGTTTTGAGTAGTATCAACAATATTATGTTTAATAAAGAATTTAAAGGATCTACCAGATTGAACAATGTAATATTTTCCACAGGAGCAAGGAATTTGGTAAACTCTTGGGCCAAGCATCAGGTCATATTTTTCTTTAGCAGTTCTAAATAGTTATTTTAAGGTTTTATAGGGTTTGAACAAGGTTTTGATATTCTTCTTAGCCAAGATTTTTGAGATGCGGTCATTAGTGCCTTGGATATAAGGAAGGGAGATGAGGGCATGAGGAGGGGATGAGGTTGAGGGTAATTCTCATTTAGGTTTGCTAGACAAGTGGAAGTCTTGGTTGATTTGGGAAAGAGAGTACCCATTGGACAAGAGGGCCTTGGTTAGGTGGGATTTTTATTTTAATAATATATTATATTTTTCTCAACAACTTAATAATTTATTATATTTTTCTTAACATCTTAATTTACTATTATTTTTAATATTCTATCTGGACGACTCTTTTGAATATTCTATCTCAACAACTAATCTAAATTATTTTTTCATTCAATTTGTTTCGCCTTCCATTCCTCAATAGTCACTTATCAATCCTCTATTTTAAAAACATACCTTGGCACTATTTTCGAACACAATAGCTTCAGCTATCTATGATGATGGGTGGAGTGTCCACTCGAAATGTTGAACGTTTCAAAACCACATACATAATTCTTATCCATAAAATTATCTAACAATAAATTTCTTATCCTTTATTTCCTTATTAATATTGAATCTCTTAAAAAATAAATTAATTCCTAAAATCCAATTTCTTTTCATTTAATGAATTCCTTTCACTCTTTTTGATATATATATTCCAAGAAAGAAAAAAACTTATATTTCATAAATATATATATATATATATATATATATATATATATATAGTTGTCCTTAAAAGCACTGTCATTAACTATCTTTCTTCTATCCACTCATATCATTACAATATCATAAAAAAAACTCTCCATACTCTTCTTATCAAAAACCATATTCCTATAAAAACTTACGTCATCAACAAACAAAAAAATAGATTTCATCTTTTCTATACCCCTAAAGTCTAAAGGTCATCCCATCGCATGGCTTCCCTTCATAAAATTCTTGGAAAGAGAAAACAAATTCAACTGAAAGAAGAGCCTCTTTTGAAAGGTCATCCACCTATGTGTTGAGCTCCATGTATTTGTGAGAAATTGAAAACTATACCAAAGTAGATAAAAATTCTTGGATTTGTTTCAGCGGAGGTTGAAGCCTCATAACCTAGATATTTATATGCCCACTCACCCAATCAAATGTAGTCTTTAAATCTCCCATAATTTTTAATTTTCTCGAACTGAGAGTGTCTACCATGAATAACAATGCCCATAGTGTTGAGATCTCCCCCTTCATATTAGTACCTTTTCCGGGTGTGTATCTAATTTTGTATAAGTAAGAAGTTGAAATATAAAGGACCACCCCTACACCACATGAAGGAGGGTTCCCTTGGGATGCCCCATCAAAATATCCCCAGGGTATAATCTCTTCCACAAGAGGAAATTATATCGACTTGTATTTTGTGATTTTTTACTTCTGACTTCTGCTCCATTGATATTCTAACAATTAAAGTTGCCACAACCTCAGAAGGGGCATGAATATCCTAAAATATTCTGATATTTCAAGCCCACCAAGTAAAATATAAAATAAAAGAGGAAGAGAGATAAAACCATTTGAGTTCACGTTATCTTTCCACTTTTTCAACCAATCGACAAAATCTCCATCGAATTCCTATAACCGAACCTTTAGCCATGATGAAATTGATTCCCACACTTTCTAAGTGAAAGAACATGAAACAAAAAAGTGATGAGCAGACTTCTCATCTCGCATACACAGTCCCATGTTAACACTTTATTTTCTAAAGACAACCAACTCATGATTTTCACCTTTTGGGGTGCATGGATTGACCAAATGAAATTCCACCACCATTTCTTTTTACCATTAAAATGTACTTCTTCTAGTACCCAATACCCTAATTTCACTGTGAATTGACCTAACTTTTCATTTCTAGACCACGAAAGAGTGTCCTCCTCCTCCTCTTGTAAGGAAATTAAGTTTGAATATAGAACATTGATGAAATATTCCCATTCCTCTTCTTTTTTACCCTCTAGGTCCATCATCACAACCATTCTCCAAGAGCTTCTTCCAATATGATCCATCTCCCCAAGCCTTTCATACCATAAAGAGAAAATTCCCCAATAGTATAGATCACCAACCAAGTTATCAAATAATTTGAAACCATCCCCCGAGAAGACCCATGGGTCTTCACCAATCCTAACACTTTTTCCATTTCCCACCCACCACGCCTTCCATTCACCAATCAAAGGAAAGGATTCAACCAAGTATTTCCAATAGATTGAGCTATTGGAGACCAATTTTCTAGGAGATTTGATCCATTCCATAAAGGACTTTCCTAGAATATACTTAAAAGGCATCACCCTGCCCCATAAAATCTTGTTGTGAATTAACCTCCACATAAGTTTTGCAGCTAAAGCTCTGCAAAATAAAAAGATGTTTTTAATCCCCTAACCACCTAGATCCTTAGGAATACAAAGTCTCAACCACTTCACAAGAAGGATTCCCCCTGCCTCCTTCCTTTCGGACTAGAGAAATGAAAGAAAATATTCATAATCTTGGATAAAATCCCTTTCACTATTTTTACTACAGATTCCAATTATACCAGAATGCTTGAAAGGACCAAGTTTATCACGATCAATCGACCGCCTTTTGAGAGACACTAATTAACCCACAGATCAAATCTCCCTTGAATTCTCTTTATAAGCCACAAACAATCCTCATATACATAGGAGTTTAGTTTGAGTTTGAATCCCAAATATTTAAGACTAACATCAATACTTTTCCAGGAAAAGGGACGAACCTCATATAGGTATGCAACTTCTTCATCCTGAACTTCACTTAACAACATATTTGACTTATCATGATTTATTTTCATTCCCGTTGAAATGTAAAAAGAATCCAATATTGATTTGATAACTTGAAATTCCTACATTTCTTGCACCAAAAATAATATCATTGTCAACAAATAGTAAATGTGAAATTATTTATGAATACGATATTTTGAGCCCTTTGAGAAGACCATTCCTTCGAGCATTCTTGATAAGAAAAATAATCTCCATCAACAACTAAGAGGAACATAAAAGGTGACAATGGGAATCCTTGTCAGAGACCCCTAGAGTAATGAAAACAAGGTGAGGGAGAGTTATTTATGAAAACAAAAAAGGAGGGGGATTCAAGACAACTCATAATCCAATTGACAAAAGGCGAGCTCATTCCCATCTAATTCAAAAAAATCATGACAAAGTTTCAACTGGCCTTATCATACACTTTTGATAGGTCTAATTTCAGGAAAAATGAGGAGAGTTTTTTTGTCTTAATAGAATGTAGGGCCTCCCAAGTGACGACAATATCGTCATGGATTTGTCTCTTAACTAAAAAACCATATTGTTCCTTAGAAATGATTTCTCTTAAGATGGAATTTAGGTAGGAAGCGATGATTTTTGCAATAATTTTATAGATCAAATTGCAACATGAAATAGGTTTGTAGTCTTCAAAAGTGAAATCCTCCTTCTTATTTGGAATTAAATCAAGAAAGGTAGAATTTAAAGAACCCCAAATTTTCCTCGTGATTTGAGATTGGCTTTCCACTTTTAGAATGTCATCTTTGAGAAAGTCATAGAAGTTGATGTAAAACTCAACTGTCAACCCATCAAGGCCTGAGATTTTCCATTTTTAAAATGAAGATAAGGTTGAAAGGATTTCATTTTCATAGATATCCTCTTGAAGAGAATTGTTCATTTCATCATTGATGGATTTCAGGAAGAGTTTAATAACATTTAGAATCTTGATGATAGGACATCCATGGGACTATTTGAAGAGGTTTGAAAAGAGTTATTTTCCATCTTGAACTATTTCCCCATGCAAAGACCTCACCTGACCATTAATATATTTTGTTTCCTAGATGGTTGACAACCTAGTTGTGATGTCTTGCATAGTTGTGGAAATATTTGGTATTATTATCTCCCTCCAATAACCAGGTGGCCCTTCTCTTTAAATTCCACTTGGTTCCTCATAAGAAAATAAGTCTTTCTTCTATTTTAATAAGTTTCCTATATTGTATTATTTGTCGCTATAAATGGTTCCATCCTTCCTATCAATTAACAATGAGCCAATATTTGCCTCCACTTCGTGGAGCTTTGAGGACACTTTCAAATAGAAATATTTGGCCCATGAGGTAGCTGCATTTTTAATATTGGAGATTTTTTCTGTAAATTATTCCATAAACAATATCCCCTCCATTTCAACAAAAGGGGCCCATGTTGACAGCACAATCCTTTGATAACCCTCTTCCCGCAACCATGCATGATTAAATTTCACAGGGGAAGGTGCTTTAGGTCCTTTATTGGCTATCTCCAACAATATAGGCATGTGATCGAATTTTCCCCCTACCACCACCTTTGACTTGAAAATCCACGGGTTTTCAAACATCTTTTTAGAAATAAGGAATGAGTCTAACGTTTTTTCCATCGAATCCTTGCCTTTTCACCCATTCCTCCACATTTGCACCAACTTTGTTGTCTCTATATCTACTAAATGATGTTGTTCGATCTGATGAGAGAAAAAACTGCTTTGAGGATATTAGTTGGGGGAGATTCCCCGCACCACTCTCAAAGAGATGGAGAAATTTAAATCCCCACCCCAAATAGTATTTGAATCATTAAGATACCTCGAGGCACCCAAGCCTTCCCAAAACTTTAACCGATCCACATATCCGCGATACACATTTATCAAACGTAGAAAGGTGTTTTAAAAAGGGTCTTTCAACTCAAACACAATGTCAGAGAGAAATTGGGAAGAGGAAGAAGATTGAAATAGAGGGTTCCACAACAAAATTAGGCCCCTCAATAAACCTAGAGAATCCTAGATTTAAAAGACTAGTCTTTTAAAAACATGCACAAAGTGATAGTCGCCTTTTTACCACTACACATTGTTTCTTTAAGCATGATGAAATCAACCCTATTCTCTTGCACTAACCTCTTTAAAGCGTGGAATTTTGGGGCACCCCTACCCCTTTAATGTTAAGGGAGAGAATAATCATTTTGAGACTCTAGCTTGGGATGTCCCTACTCTAGGGGTCAGAACTATGGTTGTTTGTTTGTCGTTCCTGATATATTTCATAGATTGAATTTAGGAAAGAGAAATCAGATATCTCCTACTCACTTGACCCGCATAACCCTTATTCAGGGACAAAATCCCTACACAGAAACCCTCACCACATTTTTTTTACTTAGACCTCAAAAAATAATCCAACATAATGGGGTATTTGTTATTGGAACCTTTAGAACCACCACTCGAGCTATGAGCCTAAGAGGGAGAGATCCATTTTCTAGAGAGAGACTAAAATCTATATTTAGGGAGAGGGGAAATAGACCCTCATATAGAGCTATGTTCCTCCATAGAAAAAAACTTAACCTATGTGTCCCCAACAAAATTGTTAGGAGAGATGAAATCCTTATTGGAGGAAATAGGTGTTGAGCTCGTATTTTGATTGTTTTGTTGTGATGGTTGAATCCTTTTTGCACTAATATTATATATGCTATTGACCATTTTGAAGGAGTTTTCAAAGGATTTTGTATCAATTCATCATGGATTTATACCAGGTATGTGTAATCAATGTTTTACAATGATTTTGAGATAAATTTAGTTCGGTTTGATATTTATAAGGACCTAATGCATGATCTGTGTGTAACAGGGTGAATTCACAATTTGATCCTCCATCATGTGCCTCATCTGAAACTTCATCCACCACCCCATCCGGTACGGGATCTGACACTCCATCTGGAACACGATCCAACACTCGGAGCGCAGGGGAGTTAGCAGTTGGTATATTGGCGGCATGTGATGGGTGAATCAGATACCTGGGTTTTGTGCCCCCTCATGGCCTCTAGCTACAGAGCTCATGACATCTCAGATTAGGCAGTTATGCTAATCACTGAGTGACTGGAAAATTTTATAGAAGCCAAAGTTGTTAGAGCGCATTTAATGGGATTTCCATTTTTAGAGGAGGTCAACCCTTCCAGTGGTCGACCTCTCGAACTGTAATTCATCTATAAATACCACTAACAGTGGAAAGACCACAGACATAATTTTTAAGAAGAAGTTTCATTGTGTAATTCAGACTTATTTTGCAAACTTATGTTCCAGACTAAATTTTTTAATTAATGACATAATCGTGTTGATTTGAGCCTGTGTTTTGTTGTTGAAGAGTAGCCAAGACCTGCTGGGGGGGACACCAATGGTCTCGGTGACTGTATAGATAGATATATCGTGTGTTTCATTTGCTTAGTTATAATTTACTTTGTTTCTTTGTTGTATGTATTTTGTAGTTTTAATTATTTTGCATGTTGATTGTAATCTTATTGTCTAATTCTTCTTTTGCAAATTGCGTATAGGAGCTGGTTATTTGTTAAGCTATGTTTCTTATTTCTTAGCAATTGGCCTACACGCTACTAACTTAGATGATGTATTGAAGTTTTGAATTGGTTTCTTCAAATTAAAACATAGTAGTATTTAAACAGAGGATTAGTGTAGACAAAGTTTCTTTTGCAAACTTCGATGGATTAATAGTTGCAAGTTTTCTTAGTTGTAGTCAAGCTCGATTTAATTCTCAGTTCAGTTATGTTTTCATAGATCTATTTGGTTTATTAATATTGTTCTAGTATGCTAGGATAGAAATACATTTTGGGATTATGTTTGTAAAAGAATTCTAGTTTGAAATATGAGTTTTAATGATAGGATTAGCCCAATTTAATTTATAAAATCCAAGTTCTAGATTTGAATTGCAATTTTAATTAGAAGATTGGATTTGAATTAAGATTTTTAGTCATAAGTTTATAATTTTGTAAATTTTCTTGAGTTAGTATAAGAGTGTTTTTAATCATTGATGATTGATGTATGAAATTTAGAGATCACGTGGATTTTCAGGATACTTAGTGTTGCTTCTATGATGGCAAAGATTTCGTTAAATTGCTTGATTCACACTTTCCATTTCTCTGTAGAATTAAACATTGAATTATTCCCTCTTGAGCTATCATTAATAGTCAGATGCTATCGTGATGTTATTTGACATCGAAGACATAATCATCATCTTTGAGTTATCTTTTCTTGTTCTTGCAAATTAAGAATAGTTTTGATTAATTAGAATCTGAATACAGTCCTGATGCTTTTTTATTAAGTAGGTTAAGATTTCTCCTTTGCAAAATAGAAATGATTATGAGTTTTGTTTTAAGAATAGAGTGTAATTGTTGAAATAGTTTTGATAGGTTAGTTGTTTGTTTGATTATTTGCTTAAAGATAAAAGATCAAAAGTAATTTACTTCTTGTTGTTCATTAGGTTGAATAGATTAACTTGTTTAAAGTAGGTTATGATTTGCTTCTTTAGAAATAATCCATCAATCCATTGTTTGAAGCTGCTTAGGGTAAATAGTTCAAGCTCATTAATAGGATTTGTTAATTGATAAAAATAAAAGAGCCATTTCTTAAGTAGATTGATCCTTAGATAGACCATCCCCTTAGTTAGACAATAATTCCATTAGATTTTTTTCCTTGGCTCATACAGTGCCACAACTCTAATTTTACTTACCTCGGGTTGATAATTTAATTGAGGGATTTAGTCCATATAGAATACCCATGATTTTTGGCGTCGTTGTCGGGGACTTGTCTTAAGGTAGGAAATAGTTAGGGAGTAGATCATTTCTGAACCTTATCATTAGTTTGGTGGTGGGGGAACTTTAATACGAGAGGTAAGAACCTGCACATCTGTTATAGCAGGTTCCCTCGAACCCAATGGTAGTTTTTCTTTTTATTTTTCTTTCATGAACAAACCTAGGGACCCAAAGCGCAAATACATTAAACCAAACCAAACCTTTCAACCAAGGTTCCTTCTAACCTTTTTGGAGGAAGGAACACTCCACCCATAAAATCCATAGACCGATACCAGAAAGTAGGGGTTTTATCAACCCAAAGAGCTAAAGCAGTCTCTGAAGAGACCAAAACAGGGAGCACTATAGAGCAGAATATTGAAGCATCAATAATAGTGGGACAAGAGGCAAGACCACTCGAGCCTTCTGTAGAACCAACCAACACAACCTTTGTTTTTTCACCACCATCAGGAGATCCTAACTTTGTAGACATCATTGACCTTGAACAGGTGAATGCTTTGTTTTGTAGTTCATCCAATATAATTGTTTCCCAAGTCGAAACAAAAAATTTGGAACCAATAGTTTCAACCGAATCGAGTAGAGTCCCGAACATCCAAGCAGTAGAAATAGCTTCCCATCAAAGGGATACCTCTCCTAGAAAAGAACCTTGGGATACCTTGTTATCTTCAAGGATAAAACCAGTTAGGTATTCTCTATTTGGAAACAAAACCAGTATGGATGATCGGGAGGATCACAACCATGTAAGACATGAGGAGGGAGAAGAAGTTGGAAACCAAATCGAAACCACCTTCGGGTTTCCAATTTTGGATACCACACAGAATGTCAATATGAAGAACATTTCACTCTCGGCACTTCCCACTTTTTACGGTAAAAGAAGTTAAGAACCGGATACCTTCCTATTTGAGTTTGACATCTTGTGTAGGGGCTACAATTACTTACAAGATGACCAAAAACTAAAACATTTTCCTGCCACCCTAAAGGATTCTGCACTAAGATGGTTCATGGGGTTGGGAGAGTCCAGTATTAGGTCTTGGGAAGGCATGAAAGATATATTTCTTAAGAAATAACAAGACTGTTGCAAGTCCAAGGATTCTTGTAATGATATTTTCAAAATCCAACAGTTAGAGGATGAGAATATTAAGGATTATATGGAACAATTTGTGTATATCTCACAGAAATCAAATTACCATGACCTTCGAGATGATGCTATCAGGGATCTTTTACTTAAAGGGATTTTGGAAGAATACTTAGAGATGCTTAACCTGATGGCATTAGGTGACATCTCCCATAAACCATTTACCGAAATCTGTGAAATGTGTAGGAATTACTCGAGGAGTAGAGACAAAATAGGGAAGAGTGTTTGGGATCCTTATAGTAGAAACCTAAAAGAAGTTATTGCAGGTGGTGTCACAAGGGTAGATATAGGGAACCTTTTAGAGAAATTCAAAACATATATCTAAGTACAATAGGTTCCCAGTTGGACACCCTAAAGATAAAAATAAATAGGAGGAGGAAAATGTAGGAATGAGCATATTTTTCCCAAGATGCAGGAGGAAGCATTCCTCAAGGAAATGTCCATTAGATAATATTTCAGTTTTTGGCTTCTGTACTGAAGACCACTCAACTGAAAAGTGTCCATCCTTTCCCTGTTTGTTAGCCATCTACAAAATTCAGGATCCTGTAGAGTCATCTTATGCACCTAGGAAGCCATGGTAGCCTAGGAGTCAGCCTACATACCTGTTTCTATAGCCTCAAGTTCCACCCTATTATCAACAACCAAAATAGTGGAACTCACCCTGTTGGAAAAACTAGTCTACATGGTATCACCATCCTTGGCTTCAAGGATGGAGAGGATGGAATAACCAAGGAAACCCTCAAGCTCCACCTATTCCTATGCCCACTCATCCTAAACCCCAATTTCCACCGAACATCCTGCAGCTTCTACCAGGTTTTGTTCCCCCACCTTTACCTCCTATTCAACAACAACTCCAAAAATACCAGAATGCAAGCTCCCCTAGACTGACATTACTATCGGCACAACTAGTGCCCAATCCCAATAACAAACCCACTCAAATTCTTCACAATGTTAAGATGCAATCCTTTTCGACTTATGTTATTTCTCTTGTTCTGTTGCAGGAGATTCAACTAAGGTCGGAAAAAGTTATGGACAAGAAGATTCCTTCAATAGTCATCCGGGAAGAAGAAGAAGAGGAAACCCCCAAAAAACCCATGGATGACACTAAGTGGGAAGATGTTATCATTCCTAAGGACCAGGAACCCAAGCTTCCCCAAAATGAAACTTCACAAATTACAAAGGCCCCTCCTTATCCAGAAATATTAGTGATTGATAAACCTACCACTCGACCAGAATTTGACATCTTGAATGAATTGAAGAATATATTTGTCAAAATTACCTTGCTACAAGCCATAAAGGACATTCCAATTTACAGTAAGGTGGTCAAATAATTTTGTATTAAGAAGCCAAGAAGGAAGTAGAAGGATCCTCCAACAGTACATTTGATAGGAGAACTCTCTGAGTACATATCATAGCAGCCTAGGGTCGCAAAATATAGGAACCCGGGAAACCTCGTAGTGACCATAACCATTAATGGGTTTCCCATTAGGAACACTCTCATAGACCTAGGGGCAGCCATCAATGTTATGACTGTTACTACCTTGGAGGAATTACAGTTAAAACCTCTTCTTAGACCTAACCCAACTATTTTGGAATTAGCAGATAAGACAGAGGTTGTACCTGAAGGAATCTTGGATGAAATCATACTTACATTAGCCTCATGGGAGTACCCAATAGAATTTCTTGTCATTAATTCAAAGGATCCTACCAAATGATATCTTGTTATTTTGGGAAGACCTTGATTGGCATAGCCAATGCATGTATTGGTTGTAGAGAAGGAGAAATGACCATCTCAAATGGACTCTCTATACAGAAGCTCACTATATATCCACCAGCTCAACCTATCATGGAAAATATATGGTGGCTTGAAT
>JZKD02S1763384.1:97808-109025 GCA_000966675.3 Picea glauca
TCATGAAATGAACGTGGCGCCCATGAGGAGCTACATCGAAGAATGGTTGAAAAAGGTTGTCGACCAAATTACCAATGAAGTTCAAAGCCGAGGAAAACCATAAAAGGACATCAGCGAACAAATGACAAGGCATGGGACACCATCATAGTAAGTTAATATTTATTACATTCTTTTGTCTTCATCCACTTATTCTAACAAATCTTTAAACCAGATCTGGCAATTTATCTTTCTTCTTGTCAGGTTTTGTTGTTTTGCATCGCCAATTTTATTCTTTCTACAAACTTCATTCTTGTACATATTTGCTTTGTATTCCACGGCAGTCCCAATCAGAGTCATTCTGGCAAAGACATTTTTATTTCACAGAATATGTATTGAACTATAGTTTTTTTTACAAATTCGAAGACATCTTTTTTTGGGAAATATTCTCAAATGTATTTTGTGACCCAGTTTATCTAAATATAAATATTTAGGGTTATTCTATGCTAATATTCAATGCTTGATGTTGTTATTTGGAATTTGTATTTCTTCGTAAAATTAACTCATTTCGTTGTACATGTTCTTGTTCTATATTGTGCATATATTACAACTTCCTATATTTCAGAATATTCTTCGATAGACAAAATGTAAAGTCATATATTTTTTTCTCTGTTCCTTGTAGGTTTGAGCAAAAAAATTTGAGCCCAAAACACCATTCAAATTCGAACATGGTTTACATTTAGACCACAAATAATCTAGTAAGATACATTAATATGGATAGCTTTTAAATAAACATAAACAAAATCTCTTTAAACTTGAACCTGACTTTCTCGGGCTCCTGGATTGTCCGCGGGTTGATCGGTTAGCAGACTGTCAAATCCTCATTTACATCTATATATTCACATCAGGAACCCGACCGACGACCGTCCCTTTCAACACTTGGCCAAATATCTCACCGTGGCATCCCAACTTAGCGTTATCGCATTCTTATCCTACATGTTCTGTTATATACATCTTGCACTCAACACTTCTGTCATATACATTTTGCACCCAACAATTCCGTGATAAAAGATATAGTATAGAAGACAGAAAAGAAGGGTTAATATATTGACATATGTGATAGATATCTCATTTTCTCGCAAGATCTTTTCTGCATGTTTTTGGAGAATTTATATACTTATTGCATATACTTGGAAAGAAGTGAGAAGGTGGCAGGCATAAAAATACTTGTGGAAAGCGGTCAGATGAGATTCAAAATAGGGTGAAAAGGGTTCCCGAGGAGATGTAAGGCCCCGACTGTCAAATTGTATATATCGGAAAATTTCAGTGCAAAATGTGTAACATGAAGAAGGTGTTCCTGCCATCGTCAATTTAAATTAATTCTTCTTTCACTAGTGAAAACTCAGTGCACATCTTTTCTTATTGGCATTAACAAGCAAATAACATATTCAACAGTGATTTACGATAGCCCGACCGACCCTCGGGTTGGGGATTGGTCTTATATCGTCACATCATGAGCTCGACCAACCGCAATTCCTTTCAACACTTAGTCAATTATCTCTCTGTGGGGTCGCGACTTTGCGCTATCGAATTTTATGCTCCATGTTCTGTGATATACGTATTCAACAATGATTTACGGGAATCCGACTGACCCCTGGGTTGGCGTGTTAGGTAGCTAGAGAGGTAGTTTGGGGGGGGGGGCAGAGGGCCCATAATGATAATAGGGGGGGCCATTCAATGTAAGGGGGACTAGGTCCACTATATTATTAAATAAGGCCCACTATGGTAGTTAGATATAATAAATGTAAGAGGACTTCTTAGAAGGTTCTATTTCTAGAATATTCCTCCTCTAGAATGTTCTTAGGTGATGGTAGCACTATATAAAGGAGTTCAAGCAATGTAAAGAGATAGTAAGAGAATTATTGTATTGTGAGCTATAGCTCAATAAGAGGATGCCCCCTCAAAGAGGCAAGTGAACAGGAGAGGATCCCTTCCATAATAGGATCCATTGTACGGTGTTTCCCTACCTCAAGGGTTTGATAGTAATAAAAGAGATTTTGCATGTTGTTCTTGTATATCTGTTGTGGTGCTTTTGTATTCAGTATTGGTTACTTAACAAGTGGTATCAGATCCCATAATGTTAGGTAGCTAGAGAGGTAGTGGGGGGAGCGGGAGCAGAGGGCCCATAACGATAATAGTGAGGGCCATTCAATGTAAGGTGGACTAGGTCCACTATATTATTAAATAAGGCCCACTATGGTAGTTAGATATAATAAATGTAAGAGGACTTCTTAGAAGGTTCTATTTCTAGAAGATTCCCCCTCTAGAATGTTCTTAGGTGATGGTAGCAATATATAAAGGGTTTCAAGCAATGTAAAGAGACAGGAAGAGAATTATTGTATTGTGAGTTGTAGCTCAATCGGAGGATGCCCCCTTGAAAAGACAAGTGAATAGGAGAGGATCTCTTCCATAATAGGATCCATTATACAGTGTTGCCCTACCTCAAGGGTTTGATAGTAATAAAAGAAATTTTTCATATTGTTCTTGTATATCTGTTGTGGTGATTTTGTATTCAATATTGATTACATAACAAGTGGTATTAGAGCACTTTCCTTAGCAGACATTGTGGCCAAATATTTTTTATTTTTTGCAGATGTTTTTTCGGAGAACAAAAAGAGGGCCGAGACATTACAGAAATTTTTGGTATATTTCTGTGAAATATTTGTAGAAACAGGTTGTGTATATAATTTCCTCTCAGAAAAACACCCAATTTGAAAAAAAAAAATCGTCCGAAACGGAGTCCAGGAAGTCAAGATATTGAAGTTTTAAAATCTGCAATTTTCAGGGTTTTTTCCGCGGATGGCGGCGCGATTTTGTTTTATTTCTGTAGCAATTGGAGACTGAATTTGCCCAAAAAAATTAAGTATCTAAGTTTCTCTCATAATTTTACCCAATTTCAAAAAAATAATCAGCCGAAACGGAGATCGAGAAGTGAAGTTATGAGCATTTTAAATTCAACGGTTTTTCAGGGTTTTTCCAGAAAAAACTGTGATTTTCTACCGTAATTTATTGTTCTATTTTTTGGAATTTTTCGTGATAGCAGCGGGACTACAGAGTTCATAAATTTTCATATGGTGATCAGATGGCTATTTCTTCTCAAACCCTCAAAGAAATTCTATAGATTATTGAAGCATTCAAAGCCCAATTGTTTGACACATTAAATGACTTTGCAAATGGCTTCAATGATAGTTTTCGTAGTATTCAAGATTCATTGGATAGCATGCAGTAGAAATTTCTTATGGCGGACATCAGGGATGAATATAATCAATAAATATATTCTTGGTATGATTTGGAGTCCGATTGCGATGATTGGTATACGGATAGTTGTCATTTCTGGGATGACAACCACTTTCATATTTTATTTGATGACTCTAATTCACCTTCTGTAAAGAGCATCAATGTGACAAAT
This sequence comes from Picea glauca, assembly GCA_000966675.3. Classification (NCBI taxonomy): domain Eukaryota; kingdom Viridiplantae; phylum Streptophyta; class Pinopsida; order Pinales; family Pinaceae; genus Picea; species Picea glauca. The sequence continues at coordinate 101,254 of JZKD02S1763384.1, forward strand.
TGGGAGCCAATGATTATTATCAGTGTCCATCCTGCATATTCTATAGTGGTGTTATTCCTTCCAGATTCTTCTATGACCATTTTCCACTATGTGGATGGATCTTCTTATTTGGATCCACATGACAGGTGTCAATCTTTGGAGCATCATTTTGAGTTGGTTATTGGGTTCAAAAATCTTCCACGGGGAGTTCACTTGAGCACCTGGACATGGGGCCCAAGCTTACAATGGTGATTGGAATACTTCAGCATGGTGGCTTTCCTTTCTACATGGGACCTTAGTTCTCTAGTCTTCTTCAGCATTATGGTCCACAATTATCCATGGGACCCTGGTATATGGTTGTACATCAAGCGTTAAGGACAACGCTTTCATAAGGGGGATGGAATGTTAGGTAGCTAGAGAGGTAGTGGGGGGGGCGGGCAAAGGACCCATAATGAAAATAGAGGGGTCCATTCAATGTATGGTGGACTACGTCCACTATATTATTAAATAAGGCCCACTATGGTAGTTAGATATAATAAATGTAAGAGGACTTCTTAGAAGGTTTTGTTTCTAGAAGATTCCTCCTCTAGAATGTTCTTAGGTGATGGTAGCACTATATAAAGGGGTTCAAGCAATGTAAAGAGACAAGAAGAGAATTATTGTATTATGAGCTATAGCTCAATAGGAGGATTCCTCCTCGAAGAGGCAAGTGAACAGGAGAGGATCCCTTCCATAATATGATCCATTGTACGGTGTTGCCCTACATCAAGGGTTTGATAGTAATAAAATAGATTTTGCATATTTTTCTTGTATATCTGTTGTGGTGTTTTTGTATTCAGTATTGGTTACATAACAAGTGGTATCAGAGCACTTTTCCTTGGCAGACATTGTCGGCAAATATTTGGCAGAGGGCCCATAATGATAATAGTGGGGGCCATTCAATATAAGGTGGACTAGGTCCACTATATTATTAAATAAGGCTCACTATGGTAGTTAGATATAATAAATGTAAGAGGACTTCTTAGAAGGTTCTGTTTCTAGAAGATTCCTTCTCTAGAATGTTCTTAGGTGATGGTAACACTATATAAAGGGGTTCAAGCAATGTAAAGAGACAAGAAGAGAATTATTGTATTGTGAACTATAGCTCAATAGGAGGATGACCCCTCGAAGAGGCAAGTGAACAGGAGAGGATCCCTTCCATAATATGATCCATTGTACAGTGTTGCCCTACCTCAAGGATTTGATAGTAATAAAATAGATTTTGCATATTTTTCTTGTATATCCGTTGTAGTGATTTTGTATTCAGTATTGGTTAAATAACAAGTGGTATCAGAGCACTTTCCTTGGCAAACATTGTCAGCAAATATTTTTTATTTTTTGCAAAAAAAAATTCGGAGAACAAAAAGAGGGTCGCGACATTCCAGAAATTTTCGATATATTTCTGTGAAAAATTTACAGAAATAGGATGTGGATCTGAGTTCCTCTCAAAAAAACACCCAAGTTTAAAAAACAAATCGTTTGAAACGGTGTCCGGGAAGTCAAGATATTGAAGTTTTAAAATCTGTAATTTTTCAGGGTTTTTTCCGCGGACGGCGGAGCGATTTTTTTTTTTATTTCTGTAGCAGTTGGAGGCCGAATTTTCCCAAAAAAATCATATATCTCAGTTTCTCTCACAATTTCACCCAATTTCAAAAAAATAATCATCCGAAACGAAGTCCAGAAAGTGAAGTTATGAGCATTTTAAATTCAATAGTTTTTCAGGGTTTTTTCAGAAAAAGCCGCGATTTTCTGTCGTAATTTATTGTTCTATTTTTTGGCATTTTTCTTGATGGCAGAAGGACTGCAGAGTTCATATATTTTCATAGGGTGATCAGATGGCTATTTCTTCTCAAACCCTCAAAGAAATTCTACAGATTACTGAAGCATTCAAAGCCCAATTGTTTGACACATTGGATGACTTTGCAGATGGCCTCAATGATAGTTTTAGTAGTATTCAAGATTCATTGGATAACATGCAGGAGAGATTTCTTATGGCGGACATCAGGGATGAATATAATCAAGAAATATATGCTTGGTATGATTTGGAGGCTGATTGCGATGATTGGTATATGGATAGTTGTCATTTCTTTGATAACAACCACTTTCATATTTTATTTGATGACTCTAATCCACCTTATATAGAGAGAGCATGAATGTGACAAATTGGGAGCCAATGATTATTACCAGTGTCCATCATGCATATTCTATAGTGGTATTATTCCTTCCAGATTCTTCTACGACCATTTTCCACTATGTGGATGGATCTTCTTATTTGGATCCACATGACAGGTGTTAGTCTTTGGAGCATCATTTTGACTTGGTTATTGGGTTCAAAACTCTTCCACGGGGAGTTCACATGAGCACTTGGACATGGGACCCAGCCTTACAATGGCGATTGGAATACTTCAGCATGGTGGCTTTCCTTTCTACATGGGACCTTAGTTCTCCGGTTTTCTTCAGCATTATGGTCCATAATTATCCATGGGACCCTGGTATATGGTTGTATATCAAGCATTGAGGACAACGCTTTCATAAGGGGGATGGAATGTTAGGTAACTAAAAAGGTATTTGGGGGAGCAGAGGGCCCATAATGATAATAGTGGGGGCCATTCAATGTAAGGATGACTAGGTCCACTATATTATTAAATAAGGCCCACTATGGTAGTTAGATATAATAAATGTAAGAGGACTTCTTAGAAGGTTCTATTTCTAGAAGATTCTTCCTCTAGAATGTTCTTAGGTGATGGTAGCACTATATAAAGGGATTGAAGCAATGTAAAGAGATAGGAAGAGAATTATTGTATTGTGAGTTGTATCCCAATAGGAGGATGCCCTCTCGAAGAGGCAAGTGAACAGGAGAGGATCCCTTCCATAATAGGATCCATTGTACAGTGTTGCCCTACCTCAAGGGTTTGATAGTAATAAAAGAGATTTTGTATATGTTGTGATGCATTTGTATTTAGTATTGGTTACTTAACATGGCGCTATTATAAATCTTGCACCCAAAAATTTCGTCATCTACAAGTGTGTGATATACATCTTTCACCCAAAACTTACGTACTCTACAATTTGTCACGACTTAGCGCTATCGATTTCTTATGCCTCTTGTTTCGTGATATACATGTTGCACACAACACTTCTGTGATATAAATTTTGCACCAAACACTTGCATCATTTACAATTTGACCCTGGTTATAGAGCCCACCTACCCGAGAATCTGCGATCTGAAAAGTGGTTAGGCATCGAACGGCTAGTGGTCGGTCAGAGTCACGATATAAAAGCACAAAACACCATTCAAATTTGAACATGATTTGCATTTGGACCACAAATAATCTATTAAGATACATTAATATGGATACATTTTAAATAAACATAAACAAAATCCCTTTAAACTTGAACCTGACTTTCTTGGGCTCCTGGATTGTCCGCGGGTTGATCGGTTAGTGGACTATCAAATCCTCATTTCCATCTATATCTTCACATCAGGAACCTGACCAATGACCGTCCCTTTCAACACTTGGCCAAATATCTCACCATGGCATCCCAACTTAGCGTTATTGCATTCTTATCCCGCGTGTTCCGTTATATACATCTTGCACCCAACACTTCCGGCACATACATTTTGCACCCAACAATTCTATGATAAAAGATAAAGTATAGAAGACAGAAAAGAAGGGTTAATATATTCACATCTATGATAGATATCCCATTTTCTCACAAGATCTTTTCTCCATGTTTCTGAAGAAGTTGTATACTTATTGCATATACTTGGAAAGAAGTTCGAAGGTGGTTGGCACAGAAATACCCGTGGAAAGCGGTCAGACGGGCTTCAAAATAGGGTGGCAAGGGTTCCCGAGGAGACGTAAGGCCCCAACTGTCAAATTGCATATATCGGAACATGTCATTTCAAAATGTGTAACACAAAGAGGGTGTTCCTGCCATCCTCAATTCAAATTCATTCTGCTTTCACTAGTGACAACTCAGTGCACAACTTTTCTTATTGGCATTAACAAGAAAATAACGTATTCAATAGCGATTTACGGGAGCTTGAATGACCCCTGGGTTGGCGCTATTATAAATCTTGCACCCAAAACTTTTGTCATCTACAAGTGCGTGATATACATCTTGCACCCAAAAGTTTCGTACTCTACAGCCCCCCTATTCCATGATATACATGTTGCACACAACACTTCCATGATTTAAATTTTGCACCAAACACTTGTGTCATTTACAATTCGACCCTGGTTAAAGAGCTCGCCTACCCAGGAATCCACAATCTAAAAAGTGGTTAGGCATCAAATGGCTAGCGGTCGATCAAAGTCATGATATCAAAGCACAAAACACGATTCAAATTCGAACATGGTTTACATTTGGACCACAAATAATCTAGTAAGATACATTAAGATGGATGCATTTTAAATAAACATAAACAAAATCCATTTAAACTTGAACCTGACTTTTTCGGGCTCCTGGATTGTCCGCGGGTTGATCGGTTAGCGGACTATCAAATCCTCATTTCCATCTATATCTTCACACCAGGAACCTGACCGATGACCGTCCCTTTCAACACTTGACCAAATATCTCATCGTGGCGTCCCAACTTAGTGCTATCACATTCTTATCCCACATGTTCCGGTATATACATCTTTAACCCAACACTTTCATCATATACATTTTTCACCCAACAATTCTGTGATAAAAGACAAAGTATAGAAGACGGAAAAGAAGGGTAAATATATTCACATCTGTGATAGATATCCCATTTTCTCGCAAGATCTTTTCTACATGTTTCTGGAGAAGTTATATACTTATTTCATATACTTCGAAAGAAGTGTGAATGTGGCGAGCACAGAAATACTAGTGGAAAGCGGTTGGATGAGATTCAAAATAGGGTGGCAAGGGTTCCCGAGGAGACGTAACACCCTGACTATCAAATTGTATATATCGGAACATTTCAGTGAAAAATGTGTAACACAAAGAGGGTGTTCCTACCATCCTCAATTCAAATTCATTCTACTTTTACTAGTGACAAATCAGTGCGTAGCTTTGCTTATTGGCATTAACAAGCAAATAACGTATTCAACAACGATTTACTGGAGCCCGACCGACCCCTGGGTTGGGGATTGGTCCTATATCATCACATCATGATCCCGACCGACTGTAGCTCCTTTCAACACTTAGCCAATTATCTCTCAGCGGGGTTGTGACTTAACGCTATTGAATTTTTATGCCCCATGTTCCATGATATACGTATTCAACAATGATTTATGGGAGTTCGGTTGACCCCTGGGTTGGCGCTATTATAAATCTTGCACCCAAAACTTTCATCATCTACAAGTGTGTGATATACATCCTGCACCCAAAAATTTTGTACTCTACAATTTGTTGTGACTTTGCGCTATCGATTTATTATGCCCCCCATGTTCCTTGATATACATGTTGCACACAACACTTTCGTGATATAAATTTTTCACTAAACACTTGCGTCATTTACAATTCGACCCCAGTTATAGAGCCTTCCTACCCGGGAATCCACGATCTGAAAAGTGGCTAGGCATCGAATGGCTAGCGGTCGGTCGGAGTCACGATATAAAAGAACGAGCACAAATGTGAATGGGTGTGTCCGCCAATGCGCATTGGGACATTTTCAAAAAAAAGGCTAAGTAACGAGAAAGAGAGAGTGGAGTGGAAAAAAAAACGGGAATTTGGTTGAGTATAGAAGAGGGAAAAGAAGGTCCAATATATTCAAATCTATAATAGATAATCCATTTGCTAGCAAGATATTTTTTGTATGTTTCAACTGTGGAAAACGGTCGGACGGGCTTCAAAATAGGGTGACTAGGGTTCCCGAGGAGAGGTAAGGCCCCTCCTGTCAAATTGTATATATCGGAACATTTCAGTGAAAAATGTGTAACACAAAGAGGGTATTCATGCCATCTTCAATTCAAATTCATTATGTTTTAACTGGTGACAACTCAGTGCACAGGTTCTCTTATTGGCATTAACAACCAAAAATCGTATTCAACAACAATTTTCGGGAGCCCAATCGACGCCCGAGTTGGCGCTATTATATATCTTGCACCCAAAATTTGTGCCATCTACAGTTCTGCCATAAAAATCTTGCACCCAAAAATTCTGTGGTCTACAATTCGTCCACATATTGGAACATGGCTTGCATTTCGACCACAAATAATCTATTAAGATACATTAATATAAATACAATTTAAATAAATATATTTAAACTTGAACCTGACTTTTTTCGAACTCATTGATTGGTCCTATATCGTCACATCATGAGCCCGACCGACCACAATTCCTTTCAACACTTAGACAAATATCTCTCTACGGGCATAGAAATACTCGTGGAAAGTGGTCGGACAAGATTCAAAATAGGGTGGCAAGGGTTCCCAAGGAGATGTAAGGCCCCGACTGTCAAATCGTATATATCGAAACATTTCAGTGCAAAATGTGTAACACAAAGAGGGTGTTCCTGCCATCCTCAATTCAAATTCATTCTACTTTTACTAGTGACAACTCAGTGCACAGCTTTGCTTATTGGCATTAACAAGAAAATAACATATTCAACAACGATTTATGAGAGCCCGACCGACCCCTGGGTTGGGGATTGGTCCTTTATCATCACATCATGAGCCCGACCGACCGTAGTTCCTTTCAACACATCATGAGAGTTGCGACTTAGTGCTATCAAATTTTTATGCCCCATGTTCCGTGATATACGTATTCAACAGCAATTTACGGGAGTCCGACCGACCCCTGAGTTGGCGCTATTATAAATCTTGCACCCAAAACTGTTGTCAGCTACAAGTGTGCGATATACATCTTGCACCCAGAAATTTTGTACTCTACAATTCGTTGCGACTCCACGCTATCGATTTCTTATGCCCCCTGTTCCGTGATATACATGTTGCACACAACACTTTCGTGATATACATTTTACACCAAACACTTGTGTCATTTACAATTCGACCTCGGTTATAGAGCCCACCTATCCAAGAATCCACGAACTAAAAAGTGGTTAGTCATTGAATGGTTAGCGATCGGTCAGAGTAACGATATAAAAGCACGAGTGAAAATGTGAACCGGTGCGTCTGCCAATGCACGCATTGGGACATTTTTGCAAAAACGGCTAAGTAACAAGAAATAGAGAGTAGAGGGGAAAAACAGTCGAACGAGCTTCAAAATAGGGTGACAAGGGTTTCCAAGGAGATGTAAGGCCCCGCATGTCAAATTGTATATATATTTTTCTTCTACTCGTGACAACTCAGTGCACAGGTTCGCTTATTGGCATTAACAACCAAAAAATGTATTCAACGGTGATTTACAGGAGCTCGACCGACCCTCGGGTTGGCACTATTATAGATCTTGCACCCAAAACTTGTGTCATCTACAGTTTCACCATTTACATCTTGCACCCAAAACTTCCATGGTCTACAATTCGTCCACATATTGGAACATGGTTTACATTTGGACCACAAATTATCTATTAAGATACATTAATATAAATACAATTTAAATAAATATATTTAAAATTGAACCTGACTTTTTTCGAACTCGTCGATTGGTCCTATATCGTCACATCATGAGTGTAAGGACCATAAATTAATTAAGCCCAAAAATGTCATAATGTTTAAACAATAAGATTAATCAGCAAGCAATAGCAATTTCATTCAGCATAAGCATATAAGCAGCATAAATTAAATAATGAACAACAATCTAATGAATTACATAACAGA
>JZKD02S1763395.1:13865-27748 GCA_000966675.3 Picea glauca
CAAGGGGAAGACCGAGGAGGGGCTCTCCCTGGAAGCCCCGTCGTCCCTCGGTCACGCCTCCTGACTCATCCTCCACTTGTTCTTCCTCCCGTCTTCAAATTGAGTCCACCGCTGCTTCCTTGCCAGCTTCACAGAGTGTGCACTTCAACTCCATGGCCATAATCCCTCGATTTTCGGCCTCACTTCCACGACACCTTCAAGACCCCCTAGTGAATTCCGTTGTCCCAACGCCTCTCCCTAGGCCTCCGAGCAACCTGAGCGGCGAACCACCTACACACGGCGAGCCTAAGCAAGCGGGACTCCATTCCACGGACTCCTTCGACAATGCGCATTTTAGAGACCGACTAGTTATACTGCACGACCTAGTCTTTGAACTCAAGCAAGAGGTGGCGGATCTTCAATTTCGCCTACAGACCACAGAAGAAAATGTGGCGAGCTTTCTTCAAATCCTCTCCTCCATGCATGCAGAGCTCTCCTCGGGCCCGGTCGAACCTACTCCAATGGAGGCACCTGCTGCTGCTACAGGTGAAGGTATGGACAGGGCGCAGCGACCAACAGAAGTGGAACGGGAGAAGGATGAGCGAGGGAGCAAAGCTGAGGAAACTGCACGCGACGAGGGAGAGGAAAAGCAATGGGCAGACCAGCCGATGTATATTGAAGAAGAGCCTTGGAAAGAGGACCTCCGAGCCACATGGATAGGCTATATGCTAGGTGTTTAGATCCTTAGTGTTATTTTTCAAGTTTTATCAGGCCCGTAGTCTTAGATGACAATCAGTTTGAACACTGTCTTTTACTTTAACTTATGACTTATTAGACATATGAGCTGGATGGGCTGGCTGGACTGGTTTCCCCTTTGTTGGGGCAATCCGGTAAATGCAGCCGGTATATCTCTGTATTTTGCTACTCTACATTAGCTTTAGCAGGCTCTTAATATACATATACTTCTTATTTACAATTTTTTTTTATCCCTATATCTTTAAAATTGGAATTCAACATAAAGGACGAGGAAGAGGAGTTAAATTGTAACTACTTCTTTCCCATTGGAGTTGTTAACAAAAACATTTGCTTTTATTCTTATTTTCTACCTCTTCTAGAAACTGAATTTGTTACAAGTCACTATTCATATGAGAAATCAAGGGTATCTTGTCCAAGCTGACCTCTATCACCCCATCTTGTTATAATAAACAAATATTTCATTTGTAACTTAACTCCTATGAGTTCTTTAACATGTCGGATGATAAACAATTGCCACTACAAAATTAAACGGATGATATTATCCCAAATTAAACCATGTAGCTTGAGAAGAAGAGACACTTCTCATTTCAAAAGCCTAAGAGTGAATGCAAAATTTACTCCAAAAAATAAGTTGTGTTTGTTGAAAACATACAAGTTTCTATAATAAAAGTTGTTTATCATTATTGGTAGTGTTGAAAACTCATGAAAGAGACTTATAATTAAGAAAGTTTCAGAAATGGATCCAAGTTCAAGATGTCCTTGTGTGAGAAAGGGTTATTGTTGGCTTGTAATATATTGTGCACCTCCATTCTAATCAAAGCTACTTGTATTATGTAAAAATGGTTACCATTTGAACAAATTTATGTATGAATAGGAATTATTACCATTTTGATCAAAACCATGTAAGAATAAAAAAGATTGCTATTTGAGAAAAATAAATAATAACCAATATTTTTTTTATTTTTTTTAAATGAATACATTTCCAAGTGATATTAATGAGAAAGTCTGAAATAGACTAAGTAAAAGTGATGACAAAGATATAGCAAAGAAAATCTCCAAGATATTAGTCCATTCCTTTGGAATCATCCTACATCTACAATATAAAAATGTCTAATTCTTTTAAATAATTCCACACATGCATAAAAGTTTTACCTTTAACCAACAAGATTCTCTCAAATTAATGTAACAGCATATTATCATTTACAATATAAAAATTTCTAATTGTTTTAAATAATTCCACACATGCATAAAAGTTTTGCCTTTAACCAATAAGATTCTCTCAAATTAATGTAACAGCATATTATCATCTACAATATAAAAATCTCTAATTCTTTTAAATAATTTCACACATGCATAAAAGTTTTACCTTTAACCAACTAGATTCTCTCAAATTAATGAGAAATTAATATTATATTTTGTAAATTTATTTTATTTTTAACATTATTTCCAAAATTAATATTCTATCTTATAAGTTATACAAAATTGATATTATATTTTGCAAATTTATTCAAACTTATATTTTAAAAAACAAAAAATTACTCATCTATTAAATTTTATCAACAACAATATGAAATTAATTTTTTTATATTATTTTCATTTTATAATAATATTTAAATTAAATTTTATCAATAACAATATGAAATTAATTTTTTTATATTATTTTCATTTTATAATAATATGTAAATTAAAATTAAATCATGTGAACAAAATAAAAAAAAAATCTATTCATTTATTCATAATCTCAAAGCATCTAATATTTTATCACTATACCTTTAAAATAAAAATTACTTGCATTATAATATAACACCATTACCAACAAACATATATTTATTTTATTTAGAAATGAAAATATATAAAGCAAGAAACATAAAAGTGTATAAAAAAGATGAAACTCCTTTGTCTAAGTGTAGAAAGGTTTGTTTGACCAAATTAACAAAATTGCACTTGGCAAAAGATCATTTGTTGCATTAAAATAAGATTTGAAAATAGACAAAGTTGGGTTGCGAGTGAATATAAAAAGGCAAAAAACACAAAGGGAACATTTCCATTTGTTTTGATAAACATAAAGGGCATAAAGGGCATAAAGGACCGTTACAAAATCTACTGATACAGTAACATTGAGAGTGACGGAGGCATTAATTGGTTGTGTATATTGAATTGAATCAAGTGGGACAGATTTGCAGCCACACAAAAGAGAGAAGTCCTCTTTGAAGCTACAAAGGGGCGTAGAAAAATTAATAAAAGGGAAAGAACGGGCAGGGCAGGGCACACAGCTGTTTTCCAGTTGCAAATTGCCTGCCCGCCGGCTTGAAAAAGTGGTGGGTGGGGGGTTACACCCTTACAGAAAGTGTGGTCGTAAATAATGATGAAAAATGAAAATTATATGCGATGCCTGCCCTTGTTAAGACAGAGAAGGTCGAGGTTTCGAGTTTCGAGAATAAAGGCGACTGACTAAAAGTAGCAGCAACAGCTCTGTGCAGTAACGCCCAAGTTATTTTTCTGCACAGCAGTCATAACAGCTGTAAAAATTCTGCTGTTTTCTGACGTGGACCCATTGACACACCACATATATCTCCAGTGCGCATAATTCAAAAACAACTATTTATCTATTAAATATTTTTCTCAACTTGGAAAAACGAGCTCCGTGACTGCCTGCCATACCAGTTGCAGCAGTCGGGTACAAAAGAAAAGAGACAACGACAATACAATAGGCCTGGACATACATTCATACTCGACCACGAATACACGCATTTACTTATTCCAGATATGATTTCTTACTCGTCACGCAAACTGGAAGAAAGAGCCGAAACCCAAAAGGGAAAACCATAAAACAAATAATTGCAACTGGAATGGAACGCCTGTGTCTGAAAACATATAAATTCCCTTTTAAAAATTGGAGCTTGGAGACTGCCCTGCTCCAGTCACGGATTTAAAAATACACATGAAAGCATAGTTTCCTGCTTGCTATCGACCTTTGAATACACCAACAATAATACATGTGCTACATACATGTATATGAATAGATGGTTTTTTCCATGCCCAAAAATTAAATAATAAGAATAGAAACCAGTCATTGGAAAGAAGAAAGAAGCCAGGAAAACCAGAATAATTACCTGGTGTGGTATAGAGATGTATACTAATATAAATATGTTTATATATCACTATGCAGCCCTTCGAGGCAGCTGGCTTTTGCGCCTACTTCCCCTTGTTATTATGGGTTTAGGCTTCGTTTCAGCGCTTCCTTCTTCTTCCACAGGAGGAGGTCCTCCTGCTGATGCTTCTGCTGCTGTTGATGGTGGCTCTTCTTCTTGTGATGGTTTTGCGACTTTCCTCGGCTGGCTTTCCTCGGTCTCTTCTTGGGGTTTTCCTTCTTCTGTTTCCATTTTCTCTTCGATATATTTCTTGGGCCGTCCACGCTTCCTTGGGGGTTGCGGAGGGATTTCTTCTGAAGCGCCAGCGCCAGCGGCCTCGGCTTTCTCCTTTGAAGAAGAAGCAGACGATTTCTTCTTCGTTTTTCCCATCTACACAACCAAAACCGTTTCAACATGTAAGGGGGAAATCACAGCATAAAATTCCAAATACATGCTACGCTACGAGGATCCAATACAAATCAAACATTTGGACTGTTGTTTTCATTGAATCAACGCAATCTAACGCACACTATTACCGATTACGGATTTGTTTCAAACCAATACCTGATGATGGCTCAGCTCAGCTCAGCTCAGCCCTCCGAAATATATCTTCCAAAAGATTCAGGCGTGTATTCAACAATCAGGTCCCTTCGATACAAAGCTTTCAATCCGTTTATAGATGTATCCAGTCTAATAATCTTATAAAGGGGAATCATCCAAGATGAATCTCAATGTTTGCAGACAAAATAAGAGAACAAAACCCCACAGATTTATAGTCGTTTAATGGCGAAATCCGGAATGGATGTCGGTAGCCACCGATCGCAGACGTGATAGGCAAATGGGATTATTAAAACAAAGTCGAGGTTGCTGCGTTAGATGCTGTGTGAATACCAGGGGGGGGGGAGCACAATCAACGCGGTACGTTGCCCTATCAGAGGAAGGAAGAAAGTAATCAGGAAAACCATATAAATGAGATATGAATAGGGGGTTACCTGTACCCGGTCGGGTCAAAGAAATTTTGACTATTCTTACACGGCAGAACCGAACCAAACCGAACCGACCCGCGGGCGTAGGAGGCCGAGAAGGCGGGTTCTTGCTGCTGATTCACCGACGCTTTTGTAAATTGATATGCTGGGTATGGGGATGGATTTGAATTGAATTGTAGGACTGCGATTTGTGGTTTCACAGGCGCGCGGCGCCGCCACTTGCAGCTGTTGACCGACCGCGACGCGGTAATTCAGACCCCGTGTAAAGGCCCCCCTGGCGTGAGCCGTCAGATGGAGGGAGCACATGTCAGGATGCAACAGGAGCCTTCGATTCAGGATCCTGTGATATCCCGAGGCTACCGACACGGACGCGCATCCAGCAATGCAAACACCGTATTCCGAGGCGACTGCCATCGCCGCACTGACGTTGCACGTCTCCAGTACGAACACGTGGAGCACTTTTTCTCGTTGAATGTCTGGAAAGCTCGCTAATCGGAGATTGACACATGGAAAATGATTAGTCAAGAGAAGGGTAACAACAGGAGGGAATGGTAAATGGCACCATCATCATTATCATCATCAATCACAATCTTATAATATCCCATATTTTAATCACCATGGACTCACTTTTGAGCCCTCACCTTCCCCATCATGTAACGCCAATGTTCACGGGTGCCCACTGCCCAATGGGATTTGGGAAATAAGGGAATTGTGGGTTAATTCTTAATTCAAATGTCTTGTTTTTTCTGCTGTTTTTACCACTTCTTAAATTGCATTTAAGAGTATTTTCAAGTTATTAGAATAATAAAATGATCAAATTACAAATTGTTAATTCAATGAAAAGTATGGTAGAAATAGCCATTTTATTTGATGCTTAAATAATTCCTCTAAAGTGGGAATTAAATAGGATATGTGATGATTCAAGCATGCTTATGCCTATTAAGAAATAGGCATTTTATTTAAGGCTTAAAGAATTCTTCTAAAAAGTGTAAAGTAACTCAACCAAAGATTTATGATTATTCACGCATGTTTATGGATATTCAGTGCATCACACCAAAAAATGCTTATCCTTCATGTTACCTTCCTCCAATTAGGTTAATTCCTTTTACAAGGTCAAGGGAAATGTTTTAAGTGGCCTCCCATCATTCTTATTGGCATAGAGTCAATGGGTAGTGATTTAAGGGTAACCACGGTTTCTTGGTGACAACCCCTTACATGCTAAGATGCAATTATTCTCTATGTTGACCTTGTCCATCTAGACCACTTTAGCACCCTGCACATGTGTGTACTAATCCAATATTAGGGCATGTAATGTCTTCTTTTGTCCTCCAGGGTTCATGGTGCGACACCCTTGGCAACATCTTATTAGCATTAATGGGTGAAGTTGGGGGGCAATTCCCTAAGAGCTCATAGAGCCTCTCCAACATTTACCACTATTGTGTGTGCCAAGCTTCACACTGCATATGCACACCTCAACATCCTACACTTGCACGCTTCAACAATGTGTAAACATATCCTTTAGATCCCTCCATGTGCACACCTCACCAGCAAGCACATGTCGAGATTCACGTGGTGCATTAAGAGACTGACAATCACCAACAGTTATGAAACCAAATCACCTTTAGACATCGAAAGGGCATTTTATAACCCATATGTAGAATGCATGATAGACATAAAATGTGGAGCAACTTTTCTATTCCATGCTCTCTGTCTCATGAAGCAAAAAGATTTATTTTACACATTGATACATACATTGTTTAGATCTATTTTCTTTGTGCCCATCCATGTTATTTGTTTCATTTATGTTAATTATGCTTCTACTCATAACTTAATCAATTATATATTGTTTGAGTAGCTTTCTGATTTGCATCCTATAATTAAAATAGGTAGCACCTCTACAAGATTTAGGGTAAGCCCAAAAAACTAGATAGCCTTTGGCATATAAAACACCACACACTCCATGCACACTTTAACATCTCACACCCTAAGTTGTAGACCCACACACACACTAGGAATGCCAATTAGTGTTGTAACGGCCATTATACATGCGCATCAACAACGATAGGCAACACACCAAGAAGACAAAACAGTGATCGACCGTGATAGAACCAAAGCACCTTTAGCAACTAAATGTTGATCTTCTAACTGAAATATACTTAGTGTCTATATTATGTATGGCACTTAACTTAGCATAGAACAAGTTAGCAAAGAGTTAGTCATCCTCTCTTATATTTCACGCTCTCTTTCATAGAGTAACACAAGACTTTGGCATAGTAATACAAACATTGTTACGCTATACTTTGTTTTTGTGCCCATATTGTTCATTATTTGCTTCATTTTTGTTCATGTTAATGCACACATAACTTAATCAGTGCAATTTGTTTAAAGTTATTCTACAATTTACATCCTAGGATCAACTCATATAAGGAAATATGGGAAGAGTGGTCTCTTATTTGAGGTTGAGAGAGTGTGAGTAATACATTGCAATGAACTTGTATTTTGAGTGGAACTTGAACTCTACATTATAGGAGCGATATGACATGGAGTGCTCATCCAATGGTAGACATGATCCATGTGTCTCTTCCTATTTGCATAAATAAAGGGGCAATGAGACATGGTTTGGACGGGGTTGGATCTAAGGGTGTGTAGCAACTTCCTCGAGAACCATGTAAACTCTCTAATGAAAAGTGCAAAACACCTCTAGTTTTCATAATGAATCAAAGATAATCTCAAAGTTTGAGGATCTCTAAATAAACAATAACATCTACCATAGATCCCATTATAGATCTAACAAGAGAAAGTGAGGCGTTTCTTTCAATCCAATCTCCCTATTATATAACATACATATATGTCGATCACAAGTACTCTAACCTTATCTAGTGGAAACAAAACCCAAATTGTGCAAGATGAAGCAAAGGCTACGTAAGAGATGACGCCTAAGATAGATTGGAATGATGATAGAATCATTTTTCAATATTAATAGAGAAAGTGTAGTGATAATGATGAAGTTTAAGAGTGTAAAAAAGCATTGTAACCTTTGCACAACAAGAGTGTCAATAAACTTGCTTTACTAGATGTATGGGCACAAAAGGACACCACTACTTTTTTTTCCACAAAAAAATACGCTTTATATTTGTATTATAAATATAAACTAATCAATTACATGATAATCATTCACACTAATGTCAAAAAAAAAAAGCCCACCAGTAGTACCTTCCCGCCCCAAAGCAACACCTAGATATAGGACCTCGAGAACTAGAGCTATTTTCCATTGCAAAAACTAGTAGACATCCACAAGGATATCTCTAGAAATAACGTTCAATATTCCAATCCAAAAAAAGAGCAATGACAATACAAAAAAACCACAAATCATCCCCCCCAAAAAAATTGGGCAATCATGACTAAAGACCAAAAATCTAGTAAAGGTCTAGAAACATATGGGGACCCTCATGTTCCTCTACACATTGGAAATAGATGATCTTCCCTGAATCCTTGTTGAGCGTGTGATTTGATAAGATATTCGCAGCTTTGTCATCTTCTATGAACACATGTGCGAAAGTTATTTTATGGAAGTGTTTGATTAATGCAGTGAGTCTATCCTTCCAATAGTCCAATGTGATCACCTAAAGACGACCCTTTTCCCGCAGCCAATCAATTATAATCTTGGAGTCTCCCAGAACATGAATCTCCTAAATGAAAAGCCGAGAAACTAGGGAGAGAAGGGCCCATGCACCCAACAATTTCGCTCTTACCACTACTTACCAAAATCAAACTTAATTTAACAATTAAACCCAAGTAAAAAAATAATTATATGAAATAACAACTTTTCACTTGCCTATATCCATCCTAACCCTAAATCTATTAAACACTTTAAAATTTTGTAAATTAATTTATTTATTCAATGCATAAACCAATATGATTCTACCTACATTGTAAAAACATTTTAAAGTTTTTCTGAGTAAAATTTAGTTTGAAAAAAAACTAATTTCAATATTTAAAAAATGTAGAAAAATAATTTTTATAATTTTTTCCTTTTATAAAATTTAAAATCAATTTTTATTTTATTTTATTTTTTCACATCACGCACCTTTCATCCCTAATATGTTAAATCATTTATCTTTTTCAAATTAATTTCAATATACATTCAATGCCTAAGTAATATAATTCTACTGCGGTGTAAAAACATTTTAAAGTTTTTCTGAGAATAAAATTTAGTTTGAAAAAAATATTAAATATCAATATTTAAAAAAAAAAAATGGTGAAAAAGATCTTTCCTTTTGGTGAAGGAAACATCTTTAAGTTTTTCTTCCACAAAAGATTTGGCTGGCAGACAAAGCACATATTGACAATAGTGTCAAAATAGAGTTTGAGTTTTGTCATTCCATACATTTAAGATAAGGTACTTGGTGATTAAAATGAATGCATGATTGCCCCAACAGTGTAGTAGAGTCCCCAACAATCTTAAAGTATCTTCAAGTTGGACAAACCAACATTATTGGAGGCGTTATCCTTGTCTGGTTCGTTTAGCTTGTGGTTCTTATCAGTCTTCTATATTATAAAGCTCACTTTGTTCATAGCTATGTTGAATTCTAAAAAAATATATAAAGGTGACTTTGTTCATAACCATGTTGTGTTTTTTAAATATATTAAAATAACAACAAAAGTGGCACTTTCTTCCAAACTAAAATTCTGACACATCTTAGAACACTGAATTGAATTGAGTGTATAACAAGCTTTATTATACACACAAGCATGACACACTTATTCGTATGCACTTTATACTAAAGAGAAAACTTTATATCCAACTAAGCAAATGTACCTTGTATTGTTTTTCTAATAAACGTTTTTTTTTCCATTTTGAAATTATATATATATATATATATATATATAATTTCAGATATGTATATATAATATTATTATAGTAAGAGGTTAAATTGTAATAGCGTAGTATCTTGTTTTATGTATAAAATTAAGATTATATATTTTTAGAAAGTATATAATTTTATTGGGAAGAACTTCAACAATAACCACAAGGGATATTGGCTTTCTTGCAAATATAACATAGGAATATGGTAACGATTGAAAACCCAGAGACATTTAGCAAGAGAGGAAATCTACCCCTTACGGAATATCAACTAATCATTTCAGGTGGCGTGGTTTTCCTTGAATAATGGTGATGAATCAACCTATATTCGTGGATAACAATCAATAATAATTGTCTTCAATACCAATTAACAATTAAATTATGATAAATTTTGCCACCTTTAAAAAAACATATATATTGATATTTAATAATTAAATCTTAAACAACTACTTTTATTTAACAATTAATACCCATTTTAAATAACCCATTTTTTAATAGCTTGCTGAAAGTTACAAAAGAGACAATATATGGGTTTGAAATTGGGGATTATGAGAGGTTTATGGATTTATCTTATTTTATTATAGGATGCATGGAAAAAATTAAATATGTTGAATTGATTAAGTTGTGGGTATTTAGTTGTCTTATCAGGCAACTTGTCTTATCAAGGCAACTGTCTATTTTGGGCATTAAATTTCAATTTGCTTGGATGTTTGTTAAAGTTAAAGTTTTGTAATGGATTTGGAAGAAGTGTAATGATGTTGCTTTTTAATTTATTTGTTTCATAGCAAAAAGAATTTTGATGTGACAATATACTAACTTGTGTTAACTTTTCTTTGTAAATATTAGGCAACTATCTATTTTGGAGAAGAAAAATGTAGAGTAGACATATTTTCTTTCACACACCCAAAATTTATGAATTATCTATTAATCGTGAATTGTGTATATATAAATACATCACACTTTGGTTTAAGATAGACAAGCTATCTTAACCATATTAAAAAAATAGTTGAGAAAATATCTCAACTATACACTAAACTAAGAGCTAGCTAGTTGGAGAAGATCTCTCACATCCAACTAGATCTACAACAACCACATAAATAATATAATGAAACAACTTACATAGAGATAAACCCTACATTACAATAAACATTACAACAATGAATCATAACCATATGATATGATGAATAACCATGCATCAATTAACAAGACAAGTAGGAGTTATTCCAACACCCCCCCTTAACGAGTACTTGTCATGATCTCTAACAAATAAGGTATTCATCAACATCTCTTAACATGTTGAAATCTTGCAATCTACAAACTCAATTAGGTTGTCACCTATTTCTTTGAAAGGTGTAGTATCTCAGTTATAATCCAAGTTTCCCAACATCATTGGACACCATTAGCATTTGCAATGTCTCATAACCCTCGTAAAGGTAGATGTCAAATTTGCTTGGATCTATTTTGAACTATCTTGATAAGCAATCCCCACATGCTTATCTTCCAACCCCAATAAGGCATAGTTTCTTCGATCCCTACAACATCTCGGACTATCTGAACAACCATCCATCTGAGTTGAACTTGAACTTGATTTCCCTCTGAAGATCCAAATGTCATTGTTGCGCCTTTCATTTTGGAGAATCACCATCATTTATTTTTCAAAATAATAAGTTGAACACGCTTACAATAATAATAACACAACAAAATTATCTGCTAATAATTACTCATTGTCTCTTCTTTGCACTATTGAGTATCACAAAGAAAACAACTTGCTAGTGATTCGAGAGAAGGGAGTAGGAATGAAAGTTCGCAGTAAAAGTAAGAAATATATTTTCCTTTGAACCATTCCCTTAATGCTTTCTGGTCTTGGGAGAGCTCAGAAAAATTAGAAAGGGAAGTCATCGAGGTTCTATCAGCTATGCAAGAGACTATGGGAAACTAATCATGGGGATCAACAGTGCATCCTTCCAGGATAAGATTCGATAGCGTGACAATGAAAGGGGAATACTTATAATTGAATTTATATCTCCCTCCTTTGGTGGCCTAGTCAGAACCGTCCCATACGATGGCATACACAGACATGGGCTTTGTCGGATAGTACCCACCCATGGCCTCTATTTTCGGAGTTTCTCTATTCTTAAAATAAAAAAATCCATCCAAAAACATATGACAGGCTTCCATTCCCATGCATTGCACCTTTCATTTTCTGTGTGGGGTCACGTTGAAAAGATTTTGTTCCATCCTAAGATGAACAGGTCTGGTTTGTGGTCTAGAGGAGCATATCTTGCAATGCCACAATCTTCTCCATATTTTGCAATGTCGGGCTAACAACCTCTTGTTCCATCTCCCTTCTTTTTTTTCTTCAGTGACTTGAAAATAGGAAGAATGGAAAGGAACCGACTGCTCTCAGGTGAGGCAGCCCCTGGAGGCCATATGAGCAAAGCCACACCACATTTTATTAAATCAATTGAGTAGTACATTATATAGGATGATATTCGGTTTAGACGGTTGGAACCATTAGACAGTTGGAACCATTATTCGGTTTAAAGGAGTACATTAAATCACAACTAATCTCCATTATTTCTAAGTCTCCCCTTTAATGGAGAAAGGATTGACATCCACACCTAACATATCCCTAAACAATTCAAATTTTATCTTCCCAAGAGGCTTAGTGAAAATATCAGCAACATTTTCACTAGTATTACAATACATTAAAGAAATGTCATTAGACTGCATCTTTTCTCGAACAAAATGAAACAGGGTATCAACATGCTTTGTCCTTGAATGGTAAACTGGATTATTTCCGAACTTGATTGAGCTGTGGTTATCACATTTGATTATCATAGCTTTCCTTTGTTCTTCTCCAACATCTTGAACTAGTCTTCTCTACCAAACATCTTCACAAGTTGTTGCACACAATGCTTTATATTCTACCTCAGTGGATGACAAAGATACAGTAGGTTGCTTCTTACTGCTCCATGAAACAATATTGGATCCAATGCCAAAGGCATAACCTATAGTAGATCTTCGATCATCCGGATTGTCAACCTAGTCTGAATCTGAGTAACATGTCAGCTCAACATCAAATGAATCAATATATTTAATACCATAATCAATTGTGCCTTTGAGATACATGAGTACCCCTTTCACTGCATTCCAATGGTTTTCTAGAGGTTTTTCCATAAACTGACTTAACACACAAACAAAATATGCTATGTCAAATTTGGTTATAGTGAGATAGTTCAAGCTTCCCACCATCTGTCTATACATTGTACCATTTACCTCCTTTGAACCATCATCACAATAAAGTTTCATGTTCTGCTGCATTGGAACATAAGAAACTTTACACTGATCCATTAAAAACTTCTTAAGTACTTCTCTGACATATTTACCTTGAGACACAAAGGTTTGACCAACATTTCTCCAAACTTCAAGACCTAGGAAGTAATGTAACTCACCAATATCTTTCATTTCAAATACCCGTGACATCTGCTTCTTAATTCCACTAATCAATTTTTCTGAAATTCCTATAATAATTAAATCATCAACATATAAGGAAATCAATACAACATGCCCCTTTTCATCAAACTTGGTATATAGATTTGGATCACTTTTTCTCTTCATAAAACCCTGTTGAAGAAAGAAGGAATCTATCTTCTCATACCATGACCTAGGTGCATGTTTCAGTCCATACAATGCTTTCTTTAATTTACACACTAAATGTTCCCGACCACTTTTCACAAACCCCTCTGGTTGAGTAAGGTAAACCTCCTCCTTTAACTCACCATTCAGAAAAGCATATTTTACATCTAATTGGTGAAGCTTTTGATGGTACTTTGTAGCTAATGCAATTAACAATATTATAGTATTTAATTTAGCTATTGGTGCAAATATTTCTACATAATCAATGCCCTCCTTCTGTGAATACCCTTTTGCCACCAATCTGGCTTTATATTTATCTATACTACCATTTACTTTGAATTTAGGTTTGTATATCCATTTGCATCCTATGGGATTTTTATCTTTAGGCAATTCAGTCAATTCCCAAGTTTTTTTTTTTCATTATAGAGTCATATTCTTCCTCCATTGCTTTTCTCCACTCTTCATGTTCATTAGCTTCATTAAAACTCATGGGTTCTATGACATTTGAAATATTACTCATCAAGGCAT
>JZKD02S1763406.1:0-21909 GCA_000966675.3 Picea glauca
TGTTCAATACAATGAATGAACATAAGATGTCTTTTGATATAGGAAATTCTATAAGAAAACAATAATTTTGTCATGTTATTTTCTTCTCAAATATATAATACAAATTATAAAGAAATATGAACTCATTCTGATGTTGTAATAGACTTTGTGGCCTATGATTGATTGCTACATGATATTTTTCTTTCTTTAATGTATTCAATAATCCTACTCCTTCCCATTTATATGCTTAGATATGGAATAACACATCATTACAATAAGAACATAATTGTTTTCTTTCCTTGCAGTTTAGTTTTTAACGTGTTAATTATCTCGAGTTAGGGTTAGAGTTTTGCATACCCTAACACTCGAATAACATCTTAGTCATGTTGATTGACCTCAACATGTGCAAGTTAAATCCTTGAAAAAAAAATCCAAAAGATTATTTGAGTCAAAACTTCTCTAAAATTAAATAATAATGTCCATTTAAATAAATAATTAGTTAGTGTCCACTAAATTAATATAAATCAAGAATAAATAAAAAGTTAACACCATCAATGTTAATCAAAGTTGTATTGGGGAATTCCAATCATGAATAACACAAATCAATTTAGATGTTATAAAGATCAAGAATATGATCCTTCATATGTTCCCCAATCCTTTCACGTACTCAAGTGTTTGTGATGTTGTGATGGTGTATTCATAGTAGTTGCTTATATATATGGTTAAGGTTCATGTATCGACCTTGTTACTTTCAAATTTATCTTAATTCTCAACTCTTACAAATATATTGAACTTATTATTTTCAAAATATTTATAGACTTTCAACTTTTATGAAGCTGCATTTACATATTCATGGGCAAGGGCCATAACATCCTTCATACTTTTGTTCCTTATCACATAGAAATCATTTAAACTTGTTATTTTCAAAGAAAAATAATAATATTATCAATGTTGGTCAAACGTTGATGTCAATAAATGTCAACTGAGATTTATAATGAGGAAGTATCAATCACAGATGACAAATCAGTTTTAGATACGATGGAGATCAAGAGTGAGATCCCTCTTATAGATTCCTTCACGAGCTCAAGTTTAGGAGTTATATCTAATCAAAAAGTAGGGAGGACTTGTGACATTGTGGTGGTGCCAACAGCGCCAATGTTTCCACTCAACCCTTGACCCCATACATACATAGATATATATATATATATATATATATATATATATATATATATATATATGTATGTATGTATGTATGTGTGTATGTATGTATGTATGTATGTATGTATGTATGGGGTCAAGGGTTGTGTGGAAACATTAGCGCTATTGACTTGTAGTGTCTATTTTAGCGGCATGTCTGATTTGGTGATTTGTGGTCCTGAAATTTTTGAAGCCTAGTTGGCACATTAAATGACCTTTTTTTGGTCAAAACTGTGTGTACAAAGTTCCTATCCCTTCGACACTCTTCAACACATCAAGATACTTTCAATGGTGCAAATATCACCTCAATCGAAGTCTGTATAAGGAAAATGCATCTCTCACAAGTTAACCTATGATTTTGACCACCATGGTATCAAGTGGATGCCATGTCAACTCTCAATACTCATACATGTGGATCTAGTCACATGTGGAATTTTAAAAATATTTTAGAGGGTCCAAAACCGTAACTCTAATTTGTAGTTAAGGCATGAAAAAACCAATCCCTGACCTTAAACAACTATTAAGATGTGTTAATTACTGGGCCACTAGAAAAGGCAGAGTTTCATTCTTGTTGTATTGATTTATTGTTCCATAGTTTGAGTAGAGCAAAGGAGTGGGATATTCTGAGAAGAATAAAATAAGTAGATGTAATGTATGTAGGGAGGATAATATGAGATAACTAGGAAGGATAGGATGTGGTACTTAGGGAGATACCCAAGAGAGATAATGATTGTAATGTGGTCATAAACATGGAATAAGCTCACTTGGTAGTTGGTGGTAATAAATAATCTTATTAGATAATTATAAGGAATAGTATAATAATGAGGGGTAGATGGCATAGACCACAAGGAATACTCATGAGAAAGTATATAGACACATGAGTATCATTGTATTGATATGTTGAGGATTGTATTGTAGACAACATGGCTTGTGGATTGATTCCTTAAATAAGGAGTAATTGATGGTGTTACCCAAACTGAGGTTTGGTTATCTTTATATTCTTGAGTTATATATTATGTTCATTGGATTTTATATATCGTTGATTAAAAATAAGATTTTATAGAATGTTTTTGGTGGCAGTTATAGATAATGTAGAGGAAATATATTTTGACAAAGCACCCAGATTGAAACTAGATCAATGCCATTTTATAGGGGATTTCGGGGGCCTTGATTTGGTATGTTATATAATGTACTTCCACTTTATATTAAACATGTTGCAATCATTTCAAATTGTTTCCTAAAAAACCTAGCCACAAAATGGAGCTCCATTGAAAAGTAATCTATTTCTTCAAAACCCTAGTGTTATTTTCAATTTTTAACAAGGAATATGTTTTTAATGGGAAAATCAAATGGTTCTAGTATTGAATAATACCTAGAATATCACAAATCAAAGATCCATTGTTTTGGAAATGCGCTCTACAGGATCATGTAAGAGGTGAAGTGGCCATATGGGGTAATTCATTTTACTATAAGTAGATATTCACACGTTTAGATGAAGCATATGTGCAAATATTTTTAGGTAGACGGTCTTAGGCCACAAATAAGGATAAATAGAGGCAATTTTAATTTTCATGTGACAACTTCCTATTAAAGGTTCATGGATGTATTCAACAAGAGAAGATCATTATGTCTGCTAACCCTAGCCACAAGAATAATTTCATCAATGTTGTCTTGGCTAAAGATGGCAAGTGCCAACAAATCTTATTGAGAGCACACAAGATGAGGGTGAAAATGTTCAAATCTTTAAATATTTAAATATTACAACTAAGAAATATGTTTTTCACTTAGATTTTCATGCTATAGTTATGGATGATGTAGATATTTTTATTAGCTATCCTTGGATGGACTTAGTTGGGATGGTTAATATTAATGTGAAAAAAAGGTTATGAATCTTAGGTATAAGAAAAAGAAAATAACTTTGCAGGATATTTCTATTAGTTAGCACCAAGGACAAAAGATGGCACATGAATAATTCCTTGTAGGGTACTTAATTATAGTACCAATATAAACATTATATGTAGAGTTAGAGGGTGAATCAAAAGTGGAATTCATAGAAGAACCTGAAGGAGATCCATGGGAAGGGCATGGTAAAAAGGAAGAAGAATATATAAAGCATCATTCCCCAATGGAATCACATGTTGAAGAAGAAACAATAGCCAAGGTCATTGTATATTGGTACCCCAACCACCCTAAGAAACAATAACCATCAAGGAAAGGTCATGACCACCATCAAAATTATTATGGACCAACATGAAACCATAAAGACACTCAATATAGAGGTACATGGAAGAATAAAGGAAATGAATAGAGATATCAGAGTAGCATAATGACAACAAAGAACCAAAAGATCAACCATAATCAAGGTTCAAATGATAAGTCCAAGTTGGACCCCATGTCCACATTTCACTATGATGGATGGATGTTAGTGCTTGGTACCAATGGACTACATTGCTTAGTAGATCATATTATATGGCTTCCACTCATGCTTAGAGGATGAGACATGTGAATGGGATGGAATGTAATGTACATAGGGAGGTACCCAAGGGGGATAACGAGTGTAATATTTCTATTATCATGGAATAGGCCCACTTGGTAGTTAGAAGGAATAATATAATAATGAGGGGTAGTTTTCATAGACCCCAAGGAATACTCATGAGAAAGTAGGTATACACATATTTATCATTGTATTGTATATGTTAAGGATTGTATTGTAGAATGCATGACTTGTTCAGTGATTCCTTCCTCAAGAAGTAATTTATGGTGTTACCCTACCTTAAGGGTTCTCTCTATATTATTGCATTGTCTATCGTGTGGATGCATTTTATTATTATTAAGTTAAGGGTTTATATTTTATCTTTTAAGACTTGGTAGATAAAAGATAAAATAAAGACCCTTAACTTTAGAATAATAAAATGCATCCACACAATGGACAATGAAATAATATAGGATAACCCTTAAGGAAGGGTAACACTATCAATTACCCCTTATGGAAGGAATCACTCCACATGCCATTATTTTTAAAATAGAATCCTCAACATATCCAATAAAATGGTACTCATGCACATATTTAGTTTCTCATGAGTATTCCTTGGGGTCTATGCTAACTACCTCTCATTATTATATTAATCCTTCTAACTACCAAGTGGGCATATTCCATGATCAACATTACATTCATTATCCCCCTTGTGTACCTCTCTAGGTAGCCCATATTATCCTCCCTAGGTACATTATAATATAAGATTATATAGTAGCCATATAGGTCACAATGTTTATGGAAACTACATAGTGAGTTTGCATCTTTTTGTATTTTCATTTCACACCTCAGAAGAAAAGAGAAAGGCCTTTAGGTGGGGTTTTTTATATTGGGTTTTCTAGGGTATATCATGTGTTCATTGTGTATATGGTGTGTCATTTATTATTTTATCTCCTTTTATTGCATTCTCAATTTATTTCCATAATTTGAGTCTCAAGCGTATAATATTAAATTATAATACTAAGTAAGAATTGCATAATTGATATTTTGTAGAAACATATAAGATCTATTGTGATAAATTGTTTGAGTGGAATATCCATGATAGTTTCTAGATCATTTTCAAAAAGTTTCTATACTTTCAACTTTTATCAAGTTGCATTTACAAATTTATGGATAGCGATCAAATCATCCTTCATACTTTCAATTATTATCACATAGAAATATTTTGAACTTGTTCTTTAAAAAAAAAAAAAACTTCTTTCACACCCAATATTGTTTTCAAAGATCTAACACTCAACGCTTTTAAATACAATTATCACATGCAAATATATTGAACTTTTTATTTACAACCAATGGCAGAATTTCAAAGATATTTTAAAACAATGTCTAATTCACAATTTTTTGTTATTTACAAACAATGTATTGACTTAATTTTGTTTTCAAACAAATTCTAAAAAAGGAAAGAGGATCTTAGAATTAGAGATAAGATAGCCACTCGAATGTGAGGAAGGAACTCAATCTAAGAAGTTGCAATTTTATATAGAGGATCAAGGTAATGGCACCAAATGCCAAATATTTTAGAAGAGGCTTATCTTAAAATACTTTCTTATACAAGTTGTAGAAGTTAGAATTGGACCTATTTTTATAGAATAAGGAGTGTTGAAACTTAAAAAGCTGTCAAATTTGTTATATAAGTTGTAGAAGTTGGCAATGGACCTATTCGTACACAATAAGGAGTGTTGAAAATTAATAAGTTGTCAAATTTTGAAAATACTAGAAGATAACACAAAGTGTCTATTTTAGGCAAACTCATAGAATTCGTGAATCTCTTTTAATGGGAAAGACAATTAAATAGTAAACTACTTGAAATATAGTTCTATATTATTAAAAAAATGCTATAGAGCATATCCTTTGGGATTGATTTGAAGATAAATACCGTTTGAACTAACAAAAACTACTTGAAATATACCATTGGTCATAGGGACAAAGAAATACATTAATAACCATGAAAAATTATGAGAGGGTGCAATGAGAGAATAATGGAAATTCAAAAAGGAGAAAAAATAAAAATGAATTTATTTGAATATTGATGGAAATGCAAAGACAATTTTACCTATCCTAAGTGTCGAGGAAATCCTCTTCTCATTTTATCTACCACCCTTCTCTAATACAATTTCTAGTCGTGAGTATGTATCATATGCATTTCTTGATAGATCCCATTCCTCTAGGAGAAACCACAAAATAAATATATCCAACCATTAGAATAATTTGTAGGGAGAATTTTGCATGGAAAATCCATTTTCCTTTGGTGGTGAAGTGAAGACTAATATGAAGTATAATATTGGATGGTTTGATACAAAGATATTACTTGAAAATTATATAGGAACCATGAAGGTGAGGATAGAGAATTATAATATTTTTGGTAAGTCATCTAGGTAGGAGGATGAAGGATAAGAAAATGAATTAGAAGTGGTTCAATAAGCACTTTGAATAGTTGGAATGTCGAGGAAGTAAGCCTATGATTTTACAAGAGGATCATATATGGTTTAGGAACAAAGTCTCTTTGTGGATATTCTATGGTAGTGGAGGAGGATTAAGGAAATAGAGGGATAAGGTAATGTATTTAGGTTCAAGATGGTGGAAGGAATATCTCACTACCAAATGAATGAATTATAAAAGGATTTGTGTAGTTGAGGAATAAGGATTTGATTAGATAGTTTTATGGTTGGAAGTATCCTCTTCAAAATATTATTCATTAGATTGGGAAGGCTTGGACTTCAATGGCCAAAGGTGAGGTAAAAATCTCACCTCTCGATGAAATTTAAATTTTCTCTTTATTCTTCAAAAAATTGGCTAAGAGGAAGGTGGTTCTTGGAGGTTTCCTTGATTAATGCATGATATTAGGTTTGTATTACTATTTTGGAGTGAGAATTTCAACTCCTACTATGCAAGTAGATATTTTCACTATCCATGGGTTTACCTTGTGGGTTTTCCACTCCACTTATGGAACCAAATAATTTTAAAATCCATAAGTGATTCTTTGGGTAAATCCTAGTATCGAGTGTTAAATATTGTCAAGATGAAGGGGTGCCACACATTTTGGTCTTAAGTGTGGAAAAATGGAGTGGGTCCAAGAGATTGACTGTGAAAAGATTCATTTTTGTTGTCGATACTATCATTAAACCATGCATATCTTATATATTTTTCTTAGAAAGTTTGCAACCTTTGAAAAGATGAAGGGATATAGTAGCCCATTCAACAATCATGGTGCGTTTACCTATTGTTAGGATAAAAACCCCTAGATACCATCAGTTCAAAGTTTTTAAATGAAATAGATTGAATATTGAAGTAATCATTAATGGATCCTAATCTTAGAGTCAAAGAGATTTTTTTAATAGGTAAGGTGTATTTGATTAGTTCAAGATTATATTACCCTATTATTGAATGTTTAAATGACCTATCAAAATCCACAGACACAATTGAAGCCTATTCTTGGTGTTTTTGGAATTGATTCTAGGGTTCTTTAGGGGATTGCATATATTTATAAAAATTCACAACAATCCCTTTAATTTAGGGTAATACTAGTAGAGCCATAATCCAATTAGGTGGGTGGTTAGGATTTGGCTCCTTTAAATAGAAAAAATTGTCAATTCTAGAAGCTGGTTTCATCTGAGGGATTGAAGTGAAGGATTCTCTAGTTCATTTATAGTTGGATGAGGTGAACATTTCTTCTTATATATCCTAGGAGTTCTCTAACTCTCACGTGACAACATTAGACAAATCCTTTTTTGTCAATACCAATAATAGTTGGATTCACTCAAGGAAAGTCCCCATGATCATTTTTGTATTTTATTGATTTTTAGAGTCATAGGGAATTGAGTTTCATATTATTTTTATATTTTAGTCTTTACCATCCATTATTTTTGGAAATACTCCTCCAATATGCTTAGGGCCTCAAATAGGACATGCATGTAGTCCAACTGCTTAAGGAAACAACGAGAATCCTTAGCAACAAGTAAAAAGGTGTTGGACATGGTGTTATGGTATTGGAATTGATGTAAAAGAGGGCCAAAATGATCAATGTTTATTATGGAATTGATGTCAATAAGATCAATATGATATTATCATTATATGTCTTTGAGATCTTAAAATCTCAGGAGAATTAACGTAGGAATTTGCGTAGAAGACATAGCACGAGGTGTAGAGGAGTCTACCTAAAGCTCGGGAGAGGCATCGTATTAGATTACACGAGATCAGAGCATGCAAAGATCCATGTATAGAAGGAATCTAAATATCAGGAGAATTAGAAACTGAATATCAGTGCATAAAATAATGCACAAACAATTATTAAAAGCTTAGGAGAAATAACAATGAATAGATAAAAAGGAAGAACATTAAATCGAAGATCAAAAGAAATGACGCACATGAGGTGTTAATTCTTATTTCAAGAAAATCCAGGATTGTTAGATTGAGGTGAAGTCAGAGGTTGGGAAGGATTAAATATAAACCATTTGATCTGAAGCAGGAGCTTCAAATGGTTTCCCATCCATTAGATAAAGAATTGATCTAGAGTTAAGTATTAGTGATCGATCCGGAATGGAAAATTTGAATCGTCAGATCATAAGGTAGTCAACTCTGGTGGAAATTGGAGAAACAATTACTTGGACCTCCAAAGCCCCGAAGTTTTGAAGTCATGTCGACCATCGGATTAGGAAATCAAGTCAACCATTGATCTGGAGCACCTACGACTGTTAGATCTAGGAGGAGGACATGTGACACATCATGAGATCCATGTTCGCAAGGACATTTGGTGCAATCAGATGATGACAAGTGTCAAGGTCCAGTTGGAATTTTAGGTATGTGTATGTCACAAATCTAAGTCACATGTGGTATTCACTCAGCCAGTGTCAATTTGGCAGTGACGTCAACAAGTTATGCACTCTGGGAGTATGTCCTTCAGGGGAAACCAATGTCTACCACCAACAGTAGCCCGAAGAACCAAAGCGCAAAGTCAAGAACTAATGTTGGTCATTAATCTAAGATCCTCCAATATGAATCATGATCATTAGATCAAACACTTGGAATGGTTAAGCCCACCTTCCTATCTCCTATACTTGTGGAGGTTATCAAGCAGAAAGTGCTACTAAGAACTTCAACGAAATTCTCTCCAAAAGAGTTTAATGATTGAAAATATTGGAAATCGTCGAACGTCAAAGTTCCAAAGTGAATGAGGACCATTCATCATGCAAATGAAATATCAACCATTCGATCTATTTTGGTGAAATATACTCCAGGAGGTTTAATGATTTTTCAAATATTGGAAATCATTGAATGCCAAAGTTACGAAGTGAATAATGGTCGTTCATATCAACCAATGATTAAGTCATAGTCATTGTATTAAGAAGTAAAATGATGAGTAAGGATTGGATTCATACTATTGATTTGGTTCTGGGAATCATGCTATCCATCAGATCAACCCTTGTGAGAGGTAACCATTTCGGGAAATTAAAAACTCTGAAAGATTAGATGATCTTCAAAGAAAAATCATTGAACGCCAAAATCCGGAGAACTATGTTCCAGCCCTCGGTCATGGGTTACGAACACATAATCCATAAGGCGTTGGGAACATCACTTAGACAATAAGCCTGTGGTTTTGTGCAGATAGTCACATGTAAATGGTTTGAAGGAAACGCCTCTACAGAATTTGATTTCTGCAATATTTGTAGAGACATGAAATTAAGTTAAATAAAATCGATCCATACAAGTGATCGATTAATGAAAATCATTTTCATTAAATTGAAAAGGATTCTCGATAATATTTGAAAAAGAAAAAAAAAACGAGATTATAGTTAACGAAGAGGTGTGATGGTCCAAACTAAGGAACACAATGATTCATAGCTCACACCAGTTGAAACAGTATATAAATGAGGAAGAATGGTGAGAATAAATTGTCTCTGAAGTCGATATCAGAAGATCAAAAATGTAGTAGAGTCCAAGAAGAAGGAATGATGATTCTTATGAAGTGAGGGTGGAAGGGAGGAGCATGGAAGGTTTCATATCCTTTAAGTGTAATTTAAGGGAGTTGGTGCTTCCTAGGGTTGGTTCCCTAAACAAACAAGGGAGTTGGTGCTTCCTAGGGTTGGTGCCTTGAAGAAGGGGATTTGTGTCTCCTAGAGTTGGTTCTTTAAAAAGGATTGGTGTCCTTCACTATTCTTCATATAAGCCTTGTAATTTCTATTAATTATGTTTATATAATTGATTTTACAAACAAGTCTATTGTTGATCTATTTTGGTAATTAACAAAACACAAAAGTAACTGCTAATTGTTGAAAAAGGGTAATACTGATTCACCCCCTATCTCAGTATTCCAACAAAAGGTAAGACATATTCCTCTATATTTTTCATCAAGTGGCTCCCATACTAGATGTAGTTAGCCTTAGGAGTCCTAGAGATGAGGGTTTTCATCCTCCCACTCGTGGGATGCTATTGACATAGGTTTTTTTGGACTATGGTTAATTTTTTCCTAGTCTGTGTATTAATTTGTATTTTCTACTTTCAAAAGGATTATTTATTTCTTTCTTGGTATAATGATATATCCAATCAATATTTATATTACGTAAGACAAAATCCTAGTTCCCTTTTCAGGTTTTATGACTTATTTCTCTTTGGTTTGTTGTGTATGTTTCAAGTTTGGTGATCTCCAACAGAAAGATTTGGATAATCATATGAGAAACTATGTAGATCCAAAGCATTGGATTTTTATTGATTTTTTTTTCTTTTTAATATTCAATCTTTAAGTCCTTTCAGGATTGGTTGTAGTCATTGTTAGAAACACTAATCCAAATAGGAGAGAGAAGACATAATAAACTTGAAATTAATTAATGGAAAACACACACAATAGATAGAGATTTACCCTGGAAACCCTTAACCAAGAAAACTAGCATTCCTTGACAACTCCCACTCCTTGTTGTCTTATTCATTTAGTTAATAAAGAGTTACATGATTAACCTTGGTCCACACCTATGACATAATTCAATATCCTACTCTCTTTATTTACCACAAGGACAATCCTACAACCATTTGGCTTACATCTTGATGAACATTACAAAATCATGACTCTCTCTACCAAGGGATAAGCTTATCAAGATCAATCTATTACATAATTCACTATTTATAGGCCTCTACGACATGCAAAAACCTAATTTTTGGCACCCAAAATGGTTACAAATCCATGAATATGATTGGTTGCGATCTTGCAAATCTCAAGATTCTGCTATAGGTTTTGATCATCAGTTGAACACCAGTCAACTATAAACCATTCAAATACCAATTGGATACCAATTGACCATCCAATAAATATCTAGTTGGTTACCCTTTTTACCTCTTATCAGATACCAATCAAACTCATGTCATATCATCTTTTCAACCATACATTGACAATCAACTTCACTTAAACATCAACCAATTAATCTCCTAGTCAATCATTGTCGATTGGTTAATCGGTAGATCGAATTTCCACTGCAAAGAATATAACATTCCCAAAATTCTCCCACTTGTTTTATTCTTTTGATAAAATAAGAGAACCTAAACTTTTGTTCATTGACCTAGGACATCAATGTCATTTCCTCTCTACACAAATATAAATTCACATGACTCACATAATTAATCAAGGAGTCTTCTATTTTTTCCAAAGTGTCTACCTTCTCCAACAACATATTTTTTCTTTCCACCATATCTCTCACAAAATGGTATTGTACATCAATATTTTTCATCTTGGAATGGTAAGTTGGGTTCTTTGCCAAAAACATTTCAGTTTGATTGTCGTAATTTATCCTCAGAGCTTGTTACTCAATCCCAATCCATGGACACAATCTATGCAACCATACTAATTCTTTTCTTGCATGGGTGGATTTCATGTATTCATCATCTATTTTCAACAAGGCTAATACCACATGTCTCTAACTCATCCAAATGATTTCTCCACTGAACATTCTGAACACATATCCACTAGTCAATCTTGTTTGATCAAGATCTCCATCCCAATCAACATTAAAAAATCCATGTGCATTAACTTCCTTGTCAGTTTCAGATTTCCCTTGGTAATTGATTGCATACTTTGTTTCACCACGCAAGTACCTGAACACTCTCTTGACAACAATATATTTCTCTTTCCCGAGTGTCATCATATACCTTATTATTACTCCCACTACATGGGAAATATTTGGTCGAGTGCATACCATTTCATACATCACACTACCAAAAACAATAGCATAGGGAACACATGCCATGTTCTCTATTTCTTCCTATGTCTCTGGACACTATTTAGTGGTCAGTTTTACCCCTACGAGAATAGGTACCTTGACTGAATTATAGTCCTACATGTTGAAATGCTTTAATATTATTTCAATTTACTTCCTATTATTTAACCAAAGTTCTCTAACTTCCTGATCTCTCTTAATATCCATTCCCATAATGATTTTACCAACACCAATATCCTTCATGTTGAACTTAGAGGATAGTTGCATCTTCACCTCCTTTATTGCATCTATGTCATTTCTGACTAGCAGTATGTCATCAACATACAAAGCTCCAAATATGAAATGAACACCTTCTTTCTTGGAATATACACAGTGATCAACCTTACTTCTCAAAAATACCAAACTAAATATGCAAGTGTCAAAGTTTTGGTACCACATCCTTGGTGATTGATTTATACCATAAAGGGATTTATTTAGTTTTCACACCAACTCTTTCTTTCCTTTGACTGCAAATACTTCAGGTTGTTTCACGTATATTTATTCTTCTAGGTTTGCATCCAGGAGTGGTGTCTTCACAACTATTTTATCTATCTCAAGATCAAATGATGCAGCTAAAGAAATTGGTACTCTAATGGAAGTTAATTTTGCAACAGGAGAGAAAATATCACCGAAGTCGACTCCCTCGAATTGGGAATACCCTTTTTCTATCAGTCAAGATTTAAATGTATTAACTTGACCTAATGTGTTCAATTTCTTCTTGAACACCCACTTGCCATTGACAGGTTTCCTTCCATTAGATAGTTTGACAAAATACCATGTCTCATTCTTGTGAAAGGATTCTATTTCTTCAACCATGGCATCCTTCCAGATTTTACCCTCTTTCAAGTCGACTTCCTCTCTGACCAACCTGGGCTCATCATTAGTGGAAAATAATACAAATGCAGAATGGAAATCAGGTGGACTATACCTTTCAATTGGTTTCCTTGCTCATTTAGAACTCCTTACAACTGGAGTTGGTGGTCCACCTCTTCAATTGATCCAATCAACTTGTCTGAATCATCTCCTTGTTCTTCAACTCAAACATCAATTTCTTTTTTTCTTTCTCCATTTGAGCAGCTTAAATCCTCAAATTTCTTTCAATTTCTGTGAAGATCACATCTCGATTGTTGGGTCGTTGATTTGACACCTTTTTCACCATTAGAATTACTTCTTTTATGATCATTTCACCTCTTCCATCCATTCATCCATTACCATTTTTAACTTATTTCCTCATGAATGCACCAATACAAACATCCATGCATTAAGTGGTTATTTTTCATTAATTTCCTTGTTTTTAATGAATTAAAGAGGATTATAATTGGTTTACTAATGACGATTGATGAAGTAAGTAGACACTTAATAATTTTCTGTGTTAGAATTTTAGCTCTGACTAGTTGTGCGCATTCAGAGTTGGGATTCAGACTTGCAGAAGATTCCAAACCAGCATCTGAAGCCAATCCACCTATAAACTTATCCCATAGAGCCTCCAAATCAACACATGTAAAACCAAACCTGCAGTTAAACATGTCCAATTAGGAAAATTGTGTAAGCTAAGTCTTCAACAAATTAGCATAAAATAGAATGAGATCGCATGATAGGAATTCATGCATGGATTTCTCTATTACGTGGATGGAAAATCTATTCCATATACCCACAAGTTGTTAGATGCACACATGTGTTATTTTCTTTGTAAATAGTTTATGAAAATCCATGCTAGAATAGAGAGATGGTTTTGTGAGGTCAATTGAGAGTAGATGAAGGAGACTTGCGAAAATCAACCACATGGGTTTTGTGCCAACGAGCCCATTTAGGTTCCTCATGACAAATTTCTTCAAAACATGAAGGATTTGGGAGATATGATTGATTCGTTAAACCGGATTTTCCCATAATTATAGTTGTTTCCAGCTTTGAGATATGTCTGATCTCATTTGTATTGTATAAATATGAGTACTCAGATCTTCATAGGGATATGTATACACTTCTTGATATAATATCATTGTAATCACATTGTTGTTCAAGTTAATGTAGAGTTCCGGTAACCATTCTCTTATATGAGTTTCAATTTATGAGTTTCTAAGAGTTTTAAGCTTCATACAACTTTTCCAAATAGTCCTCCTCCAGCGAGGAGGCCCCCTTGAGAATGAGCAGGCTATTCATGTACTTTAATTTTTGGAATTGATTTTTTTATTCAATTTTGTTCATTGTCATTTATGTTCAGTTCCTTTATGCAAGATTTATTTATGTTTACACAAAGATAACTAATATAGTAGACATCAGTTGAATAATTGAATGTTGTGATCAACATGAACTCTCATTGCTTCAAGTGATT
Source organism: Picea glauca (assembly GCA_000966675.3). NCBI lineage: Eukaryota > Viridiplantae > Streptophyta > Pinopsida > Pinales > Pinaceae > Picea > Picea glauca. Next base: position 14,276 of record JZKD02S1763406.1, read on the forward strand.
GAAAGAATGTCATTAACAGTCTGATAGACTGGTGATCTTAAATAATTGGAATTATCTTTGTGTTCTTGTAACTCCATTTTTTCATCAATAATATTACTCTGTACTTTATGCAACTAAACAAAAATATGTTTCTGCAGCTAAGGCAGTGAAAAAATTTCCTTTTTGCTTGGTATTCATTTAGGGATAGATTGGAATCTAAGGCCTACATTTATTTTGCATGCACTTCATCAATTTATGATATACATGTTGATAATTTAAGGTAGCAGAGTTCACCTAATTGAAGTAACTGACATCAACTATAAAACCAAAATTTCTTCAGTACCAGGTCCCACAACTTGTATCCTTTCATTCGAACCTTGTAACTGATGAAAATACACTTGAATGCATTATTTTCCAGCTTCTTCCTCTTTTCCTTGGGAATATGCACAAAATCATCACATTCAACAACTATGAGATGTGTGAGAAAATGCTTCTTAAGAAACCGTACATCATGTTTGTATTGTGTAAATATGGGTACTTAGACCTTCATAGGTATATGTACACACTTCTTGATATAAGTTCATTGTAATCACATTGTTGTTCAAGTTAATACATAGTTCTGGTCACTATTCTCTTATATGAGTTTCAAATTCTAAGTTTATAAGAGTTTTAAGCTTCATACGACTTTTCCAAATAGCGTTCCTTAAGCCAAGAGGGCCCCGTGAGGAGGAGCACGCTATTGGTTTACTTTAATTGTTGGTATTTCTTTGTTTATTCAATTCTTTTCATTTTCATTTATGTTCAATTCCTTTATGAAATATTTATTTTTGTTTACATAAAGATAACTAATATAGCAGACATCAGTTGAATAATTGAATGTTGTGATCAATAAGAACTCTCATTGCTTCAAGTGATTGAAAGAATGTCATTAACAGTCCAGTAGACCAATTAACTTAAATAATTGGAATTATCTTAAATAATTAAAATTAACTTTGATTTCTTATGACTCTTTTTTCTTGCATCAATAGTATTACTTTGTTTTCTGCAACTAAACAAAATTATGTTTCTGCAGCTAAGGAATTGAACAATTTTCCATTTTGCATAATAACCATTTAGGGATAGATTGGAAGTTAAGGTATGCATATATTTTTCATACACTTCATCAGTTTACAATCCTCAGGTTGATTATTTAATGTAGCATATTTCACCTAATTGAACTGACTGACATTTTTGGCATCGTTGTCGGGGAAGTGCAAAAAGGAATTAGTTTTTCTTTTTATTGTTTTAAAATCATATAGGAATGAATGCATGGGAAGAGAGACATTAAGATGAGAGGTAAGAACATGTGCATTCACTAAGTAGAGTTGTAGTAAGTCTCTCTTCAACCATTTAAATCATGTTGAGTAGAATGCATAGAAATAATAATTCATGTCAAATGACAACCTGGTGACAACAAGGTCTTAGTAGCACGAGGTATTCAAGACGTAGTGTGTTTCATTTTTTTTTTGTAGATTTCATTCAAAAAATAGAAAAGTTTCCATCATTTTGGGTGTTGTAAAAACCCCCAAACACTAATCCATTTGTGAGTAGGAGATCTAGACCAACTTGAAAAACTTAAATATGCTCAAGAATTTGTTGAGAAAAGGAGGATGTACTACCACAAGGACCTTTTCAAATCCTTTTCCAAAGCTCAGAATGGTCACTAAGAATGAATTGTTGAAGAGAAAATTATCCATGATCCAGATACTCAAGAGGAATACTCGGAATAATTTCTCAATCATCCTTTCAAGCATATAGAAGACTCATGGATAACATCCAATGAGGGGAATACATTAGATCCAAGGATCAAATAATTTATTGCATTCCTGTCACTAGATCCTTTATGCATTCAAGAGTGTAATAAGAAAACTTCAGAAGATCTGCATGGTGTGAAAAAGAATGGCATGCAACCCATTTCCAATACCCTAGAAAACTAAATGAAAATTTACTACATTGAATATTAGTTCTAGACAATCAACAGTCAAGAACATTCCTCCATTATTCAACATTTCTTGGCACTATATCAATCAGAGGAATTTATTTCCCATATCCGACTATTTATTAAGGTACGCTTTTTAGATTTGGGTATGAGTATATACTCAGGATCCTATTATTCAAATGGCTCCATTAGAAGTATTCCTATACTTGAAAAAGATTTTCTTTTTTCAACCAAAGTAGGATACAGTAGAAGAATACATAAATAAACAAAATAGTAAAGATAAAAATAAGTCCAGTTGTGAACTGGTTTACTGGCACAACTGGACATGAGTTTTGCTTTAAAACCGGGCATTTGGAAAGAAAAATTATTGATAAGTTATGCATGTTGGTTTAATCTTGTATTCAAATCATTTTTTTCTATGCTCATACTGGATGATGTGGGATCCCTTAAAGCCTTTCTTCTAGTAGGTATTTTCCCATCGACTTCAACACTCTATAGGGGATCAAGATCAAGAGACATTTATAATTCCTTGGAACTTGTATGCCTCAATGACAGGTTTCCTCGCTGATAGTAGTGGGGATGCATCAATGCCTCCTGACTATCAGCTCCTATAGGTTACTCGACACCAACACTTTCATTCATTTCTGATAGGATGCATTAAGGTACCTTGATTATTAGTGACATCAATGGTGATTGATATCACATTGGTTAATGACATAAATTAATGGTCAATAATCCAACGATTTATTTCCATGCTCAACGTCAGCACATCCATTCGCATGGTAAGAATTGTACCTCGGATTTAGTTTTTTAATGAATACTATATGGTTTAATGGTATCAACACTTGTAGCCTTTTTTTCATATTTTTCAAATAAAAATGGGATGTCATTCTTGTTACATTAACTTTCCCTGTAGTAGAGTTTTTGGTTCCCTATAATAGTATTCATGATTTTTATTTGGCATTAGTTCCAACAATATTTGTTACATCTAATAAATGTGATAAAAAAAACAAATTTCAGATCGAATACAATAAATAGATCATTTCAGTAGATGTATCTCTATTGTAACATCCCGCTCTTGTGCACACTGAACGAACTTATTCTTTGAGGACACTTGCTCGCAAGTGATTTAGATTATTATATTATTAAGCATTTGATTTTGATTATGAGGCGTTATGGGTTGATGACATGTTTTTTTGCTGCATTGACATAGACAGGTGCTATTGACTCGGTTTTACTGAGTGTGTAGGATTTTGGACCTCGAGGACGCAGAGGCATCAATGGAACCCCTTAGGATCCGGATCGAGTCGAGGAGTGAACTATTTGGGTTTGATTGTTTTATATGTGATATTAGTGAATATCATTAGTTGATATGATTATGGATATATTTTTGACATGATTCGTTGATGATGCATGCTAACGATATCTTGCCGACCAGACTCACATGTGGAGTAGAGGGGTCACGCATGACTACCAGAGATGTTGAGGGAGAGGTGTGGATAGGAGCCCTGCCACAGCCTACTAGCACTCTCGTTGTGGCTCAAACTGTAGGTTAACGATTACCTATTTCGAGAGGACCCATGATGTTGTGAGGGTAGACTGCGACAGTCACTCATGATGATTCTAAAGGGTGCACAATAAGGTAAGGGCCTTATTCCTTGGTGGCTCTTAGTTTCCCACAAGATCACCTGGCAGAGTATTGACTCCAGGGGTTTTTGGTGTCTATCAAGTAATTCAAGAGTTGAGTGGCACCCTTGGAACATGTGGTGCGTCTTGAAGGGCACGTCATGCAAGAAAAATGGAAAAAGGCGAGTGGAACCCTTGGAGCACATGGTGCGTCCTGAAGGGCACGTCGCATAAGAAAAATGGAAAGAGGCGAGTGGAACCCTTGGAGCACGTAGTGTGTCCTGAAGTGCACGTCACATTGCTAATTAATAAATAAATAAACCTAGATGGACTTAGGATGAATAACGTGAAAAGAAAAATTTTAAACAATTTCCCTAATAAAATGCCGCCCAGCCTCGAAAATTAAAATCTAGGTCTAGGTGAAACTTGCGGTAAAAGAAAAATATGTTTGTAAAAATAAATAAATAAATAAAAATGATAATTATCATTAATCATTAATCATGTGTCGAGAAGGGGGTGAGTAATTCTTTTAATTTATAAAAATCTTTTAGGGAATAAATTTAAAAAAAAGGGGAAATAATTGTTCTGTCACTTAGACTAATTAAAATTTATTAATTAAAAAGGGAAAAGGGAAAAAGTTAATTTTCTACACGTTCCAAATTGAGTTTTAAATAAAAAGGGAAAGAGGGAAATCTAAAATAATTAGGAAACTAGGAAAAAGGAGGAAACATAAAAAGAAAGGGGAAACCCAAGGAAAATGTGGAAAGTCTAACTTATTAAGGTATCTAGCATTTAAGAACTTTATAAATTAAACTCAACTAGTAAATTAATAAGGGGGAAAGTCATTAAAACTTGTAAGGGAATATGGGTACACCTAGGAGTGATTCTAGGAATGATTTTAGGTGGGTGAGGGAAATAGGGGTAATTAATTAATTAATGAAATTAATTTATGGAGGAATGAAGGGGATAGGTGACACATGTATGAGGAGGATTTTTATGAATTAAATTAAATGGGATTTTGGGAAAGTAAAGGACTTCGAAACTCTATATAATTGAGGGAGGAGAAGGATGATGGATCTCTTCTGTTATGTGTAACGTTACACTACAGAAATTTATACTTGACTGACTTAGCTTGTGGGAGTTGGGATAGCCATCTCGGTGAGGAGTGGTAGCTTGGCCTTGCAAGGCGAGCTGGGAGCTATTTGATTCTATGGTTAGTGTGTGTGGCCCCTTTGTGGCTCGGGGGGGTAAGGGGGAAGTAGAGTACCCCTAGTGTTGGCTGGGAGGTACCGGTGAAGTCTCATCAGTCAGCAAGCAGGAGTTGCACAGAGCGTACGGGACATCAACTCAGAGTGGGCGACTTAGGCTATGGTACGCTTCCTTCATTTTTGCATGGTAGATTGTTAGTATGATTTATGCTTTTAGTTCTGTATGTTTAATTGGGTAAAGAAAATGATTGTCTTAGCATTCTAGTTGATGACTGAAATTTCCCCCATAGCCTTTAGATCGATGTTGATTGATTCCCATGGCCTTCGATCCCTGCCTATCTTGATCGTCCTATGGTTTATTTATTTGTGATGATTGTGGTTTATTTTTTCCTTCGTCCCTAGCTCATCAATCCATGCCTGAGCAATTGGCTAGGAGCCGGATCTACGATCGTCACTTCGGTGTTAATAGACCTATGGATCCAAATGCCTTGCTTTTCTGTGTGTGGATGATGAGTGAAGGATGTTCCTACCAGTCGTCTACCCTTGTTGATTGTTCCAGGTAGTGTGTAGTCTTGCGTCTTGATGCGTTTAATTAACCCTGCAATTTTTTATTGATGGCGAAGTTTTCTTTAACTCTGCGTTTTTATATCTTGCTAGACATTCCCTACATTTTTTTTACCTATGCACTCTTCTTTGAAGATGATTGAGACTGTGTTTTTCACCACTAGTTAAGATTGTGCTTTTTCCCTTGCCAAACCGCATTCGTCGGTTGATTAAGAATGTTATCCGTTTTGTTTTCCTGGTGATTGCCACTTCTTCGGCTGCATTTTGTTTGATTTGGGGGTGAAATTTTTACCTAGCGGAATTTTTAATTCTGATCGGCTTGTTTAGATTGCTGGGAGCTCAATCTGCTACACGCTTTACATTTAGACAACCAGTGTATAATTGATTAAGACGAGTTATACTTATGGGTGTTTATTTTTTAGGTTATAAACTCAGTGAATTAAATTGTATGCATGTTATAACCTCTGTGAATGTTTGATGGGTTAAAATCAACAATTTGTTGTAACGCCCTTCCTCTACGATATGTAAACATGATTTTGTTGTAATACATTACCTATGTGATTTGTAACTGTTGTGACACCATACCACTGCAATTTGTAACCATGACTTTGTTGTGACACCATACCATTGTGATTTGTAACCACGACTTTGTTGTGACACCATACCACTGCGATTTGTAACCATGATTTTTCTATAATACATTACCTCTATGATTTTTAACTACTGTGACACCATAACACTACGATTTGTAACCATGACATTGTTGTGACACCTTTACCTCTATGTTTTTGGGCCACCAAAACCCGGTGGGGATATCTGCAATCTTCCCTGTGAAAGTTGCATTACCTTCTCTATGAATTTTCCCCATTCCGTTTTTAGTTGACATTCATTGCGTAATTTTGATCAAAGACACATTATATTTTCAGCTGTAATTTATTTAGATTACCTAGTGACTTATCAATCTACATGCATCCAATTTATTTTTGACAGTCAATGTGTAATTACACCATAGTTATACATCAATGGTAATTTACATTTACCTTACACAACAACTTCTCACCTTTTTAAACAACCAGATGTTGAATTCTACGTTGATGACAATCGAATTAGCAATTGTTAGACGGATAACTAAATGCTTCGACATTCTTACCCTTGAGTTTTACTTTTAACCGACAACGTTTTTTATTGGTAGTATTGGTTGGGACAACTTCCCTCTATTTTTTTAGCAGTAATAATTTGTGGTAGGATATCGTTAACAATGGCATTGACTTCATTAAATGGATATGAAGGACATTAACTATGACTAGGCATTTGGCATTAAATATAATTAATGGCATATGGCAACAAATCTCATTGAATGTATATGGCTCTAATTTCTCATTGACTATATATGGATTTAATGGCATTGTCACTTCTTAGCAGATTCTTTTTAACATTAATAGACAACTGTCATTTTGGTATGGTTAGTATAGATAGACAACATGTTGTCATTTAATGTGTTAATAAGTGTTTCATTGTAGCATTTTGAATTGATATGGTTAATGTTGTTATATGATGTCAATTTCTAGTTAGATTGTAATTTTGGGATTAATCTAGAATTGCCCAAATTAAATTGTAATTAATGATTAAATGAGAATGGTGAGTCTTGACTAAAATGTAAATTAAACTTACTAAATTAGAGTGCAATTAATGTTAAATTAGATTTGTAATTATTAACATTAGACTTGATGAATGGGTTGGGTGGTTGACGAAGTCGTGTATTGGCTTGTGTCTTTCCTGGTAGTCGTCCTATGGTGTCTTGTCGACCTATTGTTGGGGTTGGGAATGGTTTTCTTATCGGTATTTTCCCCCTATCATGTCAGAATATATAGAGTCCTCGGTCCAGATAGGATTTGTTGTGCCATGGTTATTGATGTGTCTATCACCTGGGGACGACATGATTCCTGATGAGGGGATCATGATGCGCCCTATTCGATAGCGACGAACGAGAACTTGGTTGGAGCCGATGCGTTCTGTGTGAGGGTTGTTGAGCATTGTATGTTTCTTTTGGTGCATGGGCGGAATGCCTTCATGCATTGGGTTCGTGCACCTTAAGGTTCTAGTCTTGTTCGTTTTTGGTCGTTGTGTCGGGAGGGGGATGTTTTCCCTTATCTTGTAGGCGTGTCTTGTTGTGTCAGGCGGGTAGTCATTCCTCCTTGTTGTTCTACGCATGTTTTTCCCAATTTCCCTTGTGCCAGTGCATGGATTCATAGTTTCCTATTGCCTGGACTACATGCTTT
>JZKD02S1763406.1:21959-36979 GCA_000966675.3 Picea glauca
ACTCAAATATCATATCTCAAAAGGATGCATGAGGACATGCAACATCCTCAATGTGGGGGGGAGAGAGAATTGAGTTATCAATGACATTCTATGGTTCCATATGCAGATTAATATCTCCTTCAGACAATGTTCATCATATTCTTTGTCCCAAGCATCCAAGCATTCAATACTCATCTTCTTCTCATCATGCCAACAAAGAGGTAAAATATAACAAAATAATTTCAAGTTTTTCAGTGTTTTATTTTTTCCTCAGCCTCAGGGTTTCTTTGAAAACAAATTTACATAGAACAGTTGCAAAAGATCATAGCTTACGTTTTTTTATGAATATGTTTTATAGCAATTCTACAGTTTTTTAAAACTTTTTGTAGCTACCGAACCTGTAGCAGAATATCTTCACTATCTTCAGGAATGATTTTTGCATGGAATTTGCAAGTAGATGAGGATGAGTTAAAAACTTTTGATACATGGATTTTGAAGAGAATATGATCAATTGATTAATCCATGAGAAAAAATTTCATAAAATGCACAATAAAGGATGTACACGCATGTTTTAAAACTGATTTAATAAAAATTACTAGAATTTCTGCAAATGGTTACAGTTATCTTTCTGTAGATGATTTGTAGTTTTGAAGGTTGCACGCATCCCAAGACTACATCATGGCTTGGATATGGTTCCAAATCAACACCAAAATATCATCCACCTATCCTCCTAGGTCAAGAGTCCACTAGGTCAACACATGAGTAAGGTCAAAGTTCTGGTCAATGCATAATGCACTAACAAGGTACCTGAGTTGGATCCATTCCAAATCAGCCATAAGATCATGTTTTATTATACAGTTCCTACTTCAACGTGCATTTTAATCAGTACCACTATGAGCTCTTAGAAAGGTAAAACTTGAGGTAAAACCAATTTTAAGTCTTTTATATTTGTTAAATTTTTGGAAATGATGATAAGCAACTACTGAAGCTTGTAACTTATCCTTCATTATCATTCATTTTGTCTTCATTTCCTTCACAATGTCATATTTTCCATCATTCCACTTTGTTGTTATATATCCATTCCTTTCACTCTATACTTTCTCTATTTTTTATCCACCCCGATCCAATGAAACAATACTTCGAAAAATGGGCTTATGGGAGCATTGTAATTTTTGTTTTAAAACAAATTCAAAATACAAACAATGTAGATTGTGACAATGTCATTAATATCCACCTTTAGCTATGTCAAAGAGGAATCATTATATATAAGAACAAATATAGTATACAATGGTTATTCAACATATAAATAGATGCAACAATCAAGCATTAAAGAGAAAGTTGTAGGTGTTTTAAAAGTCTCTAATTTCAAAGAAAAGAGCTTTGTTTTCTAAACATGAGTTTCATATTAACCCTACTTTAGTTTTGTATACATCATTGTGCCTGCTACACATGATACATGAATTGTGAGAAATACTAGGTAGGTGGGTTACTCACATGGTGATATGTGGCAGTGGTTAAGGGGATGTCTATAGATAGGTTTTCACATGGACCAACTTTGGGATCACAAATTATTTGTTGGTTGACTTTTCAAAATATTGTATTAACTCACTTTATATATTTCCAAGAAGAGATGGGTTATAGTTTCCTTGATGAGAGTTGGCAGTCTTGCTTAAACTTCCAAGAAAGAAAGCTTAAAAATCCCTTTAAAGAAAGACTCTTACATTAAACTTGTAAGAAAAGAAAAGCATTAAAGTTTGTTATTACCAAAATAGTTTAGAAAGAAAGGATTATTCTACCTCATCCCTTGAAGACATGAGAATGCTTTGTCAAATTCATTTTTATCTATCTCTAATGAAAATATTCCAGCTTCCAAAATTTCATTTCTTTAAGGAGAAATTCGTTGGGAAAGGAGAAAAGCAGTCATACTAAGAACAACATTGATAAGGAGATCATTCAAGTCATTATAGGTGACACACAATGAACTGTTGATTTTTTGGTGGATAAAACAACAACAAAAGATTGGTGTTGTCTATTTGGAAACAATTTTACCTTATCCACATGTTGTAGTTTGACCTCACTTTTCATAATCAACTAATTTCAAGATTTGTCGAACCTTACCCAACAATTTTCTTTTGTAATGGCAGCGCTTGGCATGGATTTTATTATTGGTAAGTGTGGTTTCATGAGTAAAAGTAGCAGCCAAAAAACCATAAACAAATACAATATATTTCCATGTCATAAAGTCCTAGTCAAACAATAGTCAGGTACAATTGGCAAGATTGCAAGAGATGGGCAATTTAGGTAGGTTTTCTTCCTTTCTTCACAGGTTCAATGTCACGTTTCTGAGCATGAAATGGTGGGGTTTTTTGTGGTTCTGGTTGGTGACGAATGACTTGACCAATGAAAACCTTCCAAGTCACCATGAGCATGTCATTGACAGTAGATTAGTCCACCAAGTAAGCATAGTTATCTAATTTGGAAAGATTAAAAAGGTTGAAATTTTTTCATTTTATTGGCCCGATATGAAGTCTTAAAAGGAGACAACACATTTCAGATTTCAAAATGAATAATTGTTCAGGTTTTCCAGAAATGGTATAAGAAAGCTAACTTATTCACTTAGCATAATAAGACATTGATAAAATAAATTAAAATATAGGAGGATACATTATGGAATATTTTAATAGATGTTGCTACATATATCTCATATAGTTAATGGATCACTTTTCTCTAATTTTGGAAAAATTAGTTGCCTCTTTGACTTGCATGAGGACATGCAAAATATTTGATGTTAATGGATCAGTTCTAATTAGTTTCCTAATTTATTGGCATGAGGACATGCCAACCCTCAAGTGTGGGGGAGATGTTGGGTCACTGATTTGACACCTTTTTCACCATTAGAATTACCTCTTTTCTTATCATTTCACCTCTTCCATCCATTCATCCATTACCATTTTTACCTTATTTCCTCATGAATGCACCAATACAAACAACCAATCATTAAGTGGTTGATTGTCACTATTTTCCTTGTTTTTGATGAATTAAGAGGATTATGATTGGTTTACTAATTTCGGTTGATGAAGTATGTAGCCACTTAATAATTTGTTTTGCAGCAAAATTGTAGCTCTGACTAGTTGTGTGCATTCAAAGTTGGGATTCCAACTTGTAGAAGGTGCCAAATAAAAATCTAAATCTCATCCACCTATCAGCTTAGCCCATGGAGCCTCTGGATCAGCACAAGTGTAAAATAAAACTTGTAGTCAAAATGTCCATTTGGAAAAATTGTGTAAGCTAAGTCTTCAACAAATCATCATGAAATAGAACAAGATCACATGAGCAGAATCCATGCATGAATTTCTCCATTAAGTGGATGAAAAATATATTCCATATACCCATGAGTTTTTATATTCACACATGTGTTATTTTCTTTGTAAACAATTTATGAAAACCCATGCCAGAATAGAGAGATGTTTTAGCGACGTCAATTGCAAGCAGATGAAGGAAAATTTTGAAAATCGACCACATGGGTTTTATGCAGGTCTGTAACATCCCGCTCTGGAACACTAAGCAAACTTATTCTTTGAGGACACTTGCTCGCAAGTGATCCGAATTATTATTCTATCAAAACTTTTGATTTTGATTATGAGGCGTTATGGGTTAACGACATGTTGTTTTACTACATTGACATAGACAGGTGTTATTGACTCGGTTTTACTGAGTGTGCAGGATTTTGGACCTCGAGGATGTAGAGGCATCGATGGAACCCCTTGGACTTTGGATCGAGTTAGGGAGTGTGCCATTGGGGTTTGATTGTTTACTGTGATATTAGTGCATCTGACTGGATGATATGATATGGATATTTTTGACATGATTTCTTGATGATGCGGGCTGACAATAGCTTGTCGAACAAACTCACATATGGAGTAAGGGGGTCATGCACGACTACCAGAGATGTTGAGGGAGAGGTTTGGAAAACAACCCTGCCATAGCCTACTAACACTCTCGCCGTGGCTCGAACTGTAGGTTAACGATTACCTAGTTCGAGAGGACCCATGATGTTGTGAGGGCAGAGTGCGACAATCGCTCATGATGATTCTAAGGGGTGCGCAATAAGGCGAGGGCCTTATTCCTTAGAGGCCCTTAGTCTCCCACAAGTTCACCTGGTGGAGTGTTGACTCTAGGGGTTATTGATGTCTACCAAATCAATCAAGAGGCAAGTGGCACCCTTGGAGCATGTAGTGCATCCTGAAGGGCACGTCGCGCAAGGGAACAGATGAGGCGAGTGACACCCTTAGAGCACGTAGTGCGTCCTGAAGGGCACGTCACGTTGTTGATGATTGAGGTATGAAACTAGATGGCCTTAAGACAAATAACATGTTAAGTAAATTTTAAAACAATTTCCCTAATTAAATGTCGCCCAGTACAAAATTTAAGATTTAAGTCTAAACTATGTCAGTGGTGAAATTTTGTCTCTCTATAAAAATATATATATAATAATATTAATATTAATAAAAATAAAAACCACTTGAATAATAATTATGATCTTCATTAAATCTTGTGACATAAAGGAATTAAGAAATTAATTGTTTCAAAAAAAAAATATATTGGATTAAAATTTAAAAAGGGAATTAATTGTTTTAGTACTTGATAATTGAAAATATACTAATTAAATAAGAAAAGGGAAAAGGGGTTAATTTCCACACCTGCCTTTTTGAGTTCTAAGTAAAAAGGGGAAAGAGGGAAAATCTAAAATATTTGGAAACTAGGAAAAGAGGTAAACACAAAAGGGGAAAAAGGGGAACTTAAGGGAAAAAGAGGAAAGTCAACTTAGTAAAGAATCTACCATTTAAGAGCTTTCTAATTTAAACTGAATTAGCAATTTAACAATGGGGAAAGCCTTTAAAACTTGTAAGGGAATTTGGGGACACCTAGGAGTGATTCTAAGAGTAACTCTAGGTGGGTGAGGGAAATAAGATAATTAACTAATTAAAGAAATTAATTAATGGAGGAATGTAGGGGATGGGGGACACTTGTATAGAGAAGAATTTTTAGGAATTAATTTTAAAATTTTAATTAAATGAGATTTTAGGAAAGAAAGGAAGTTTGAAAATCTCTATATTGAAGGAGGGAGAAGGATGAAGGACCATCTTATGTTTGCGTAATGTTACGCTGCAAAAATATCTACTTGACTGATTTACTTGTGGGAGTTGGGATACCCAGCTCAGAGAGGAGTGGTAGCTCGGCCTTGCAAGGTGAGCTGGGAGCTAGACGAAACCTCTGGATAGTTTCTTTGGCCCCTTTGTGGCTCGGGGGGCTAAGGGGGAAGAAGAGTACCCCTAGCATTGCTGGGAGGTATCGGTGAAGTCTCGATGGTCGACGAGCGGGAGTTTCACGGAGCACGTGGACGTCACTCAGAGCGGGCGATCAGGAAATGGTACTCTCTTTTTATTTGTATAATAGATGTTGTAGGTTTTATGGTTGGATCTGCATGTTGATTAAGTAAGTAGATTGGATGTTTAGATTGATGACTGAACTTTTCTGAGCCTAGCTGGACGATTGTTGACTCTCATGGCCTTCGTTTACCTGCAAGTCGTGACCTCCCTGTGTGTTGATTGTGACCTTGAGGTTGTTTAGCCTTCGTCCCTAGCTCACCAGTCCTAGCCTGAGCAGTCGGCCAGGAGCCTGATCTACGGTCATCGCCTTAGCGTTAAAAGATCTATGGATCTCAATGTCATTCTTTTCTGTGCGAGGATGGCGAGAGAAAGAAGTTCACGTCAGCCATCTACCCCTTCTAATTGTTCTTGGTCGGTTGATGGTATTGTGCCCTCTTGCAATTGTTTTGTTCATGCTACGATCTTCTACTACTTTTCCTTTTCACCCTGTAGTCTTCGCCCACACTCTTCTTGACTGAGTGGTTATAGTTTAAGGGTTATGGCACCATGAAGCCCATCCAGGTATTTTAATTGATGAGAGTTTGATTTCGTTTTTGTCGAATGACCCGTAATGAGTCGAGTTTTTTTTTAGTTTTTACCACCGATAGAATCCCTAAAGTAAGCCTTTCGTGTGATCCTTTTGTTAGTCCTGTCAATTTAATTCTTGAACCCTTCAATTCGCATTCATCCTTTGAAGAAAGCAGTCCGTTGTTTTCTTTTGTTGAGTTATGCCTTGAATAATCGCTCTCCTGGAGCTACCCCTGCCAAGGTGGTTTACTCGCTTTTGTAAGTCGCTCAAGCCCTTCGATAAAGAGACCTGTTCAAATCGTTGCATTTTCAAATTTCTGGATAGTCTGCGATTGCCTTTAAGGGCATTTTTTATTACATTACTTTTTGTTCTATCATTTAGGGTTTATCTTCCTATTTTTGTTGTTATATAATGGTGGGAAGGTTCATGATTTAATTCATTTTATTGATGGCGGGTTTGTGATCTAAAGGTATATTAATTTCATATTATTGTTTCTCGTTTGAAATTCATGAATTCAATTCTGGATTCATTTCAGTCAGATTTTTATCTCCTTAAAACCGTCCATCCTTGGATTAAACTCTTCAGTAGCACCATTGAAGTGATAAATGATGTATAAACTTGGTTTAGTTTATATGATCGTTTCTCTATGTGATGTTAAACTTGTTAAGAGAACATTACTGGAATAAGCTTTACTTATTTTATGGCTTATGGCCAAAGGGTAGCGGGATGGATCTCCATGAATGATTTGCTGAGTAAAACCCTATCTACTTGCCACTGCCATTTTATTATGCTTTAAATTAGGTTAAGAGAGAGTTCAACTTATAATAGTTTATATTCCTTCCTTCTATCACACCATTGTATTGCCTCCTTTATTGTTGTGGATCGTCATGAGTTGCTCTTTGCAAACATGAGCATTTTTTTAATATTATCCTTTGCATCCCGCCCATCATCATTGAGTAAAATTTGATTGTGGTTTCATTTAATTAAATAATAAGTTATATAGCCTCAACGCTGCAGGTTCGATTCCCATTGAACCATATAGATTAAAAACTTATATTCGTCCTTAAACAGTTTTCGATATAAGCGGGCAATGCAGATTTTGATTCCATTAATCCATGGAATTTGATATCGTAATTAAGTGCAAAAGATATTCTCCCTAGATATTATTTTATATGAATGGTTATGATTTGTTATTTTATACGAATGGTTTTGATTAGGGATTTTGTTTATAACATTTTTGTTAATTTAAATATTTACTCAATAAAAATTTTAAGATTCATGGACTAATTTAATCTTAGCTGGCGTTAATCAACATATAGTAAATTTAGATTCAATTCTATTTTTAGCTTGTCTTAGTTTACCTTGCACAATAATTTCATGTGATTTCTTATTATATTTATTATCTGAAATTCTAGTTTTAGCTTATCTTGAATAATTGTCCTTCAAAAACTTTTCATTAAGTAATGGGCGTTTTTTTTTAACTGAGCAATTTATTGCGGGAAATTTTTCCTCCAGCGATTTTGTTTTTACCTGGGATCTTCATGGTTATACCTGCGTTTTTCTTCTTTGTCGGACTTGATATGGCGACCTCTCATTGACTAAATCGTTTCTGGACAATGTTCAAACATTGGGCCTTTACCTCACAACTTTTAATAATCAGATTTACTTTTACTCTTTAATTTTTGGGCGTTATATTCAAAGGCATAATTATGTTTAGGACAATGCTCCATTGACTGGTGTTTACCTTTATGACATTTATTATTTGTTATAATTTATTTTACCTCCAGTTTCCCTGAGAAACATTTAATTGATCTGCAGGGAATCTCGATTGATTATCTACGAAAATCATGTTGTACTGACTGCCATTTCCATCCATGTATCGACTGTTTTAACATTATCCTACAGTCCACCTAAATTTTCTCAAAGTTTTTACACCCTTGGGCTACGATTGTCATATAGATTGGCAGCGAATTGCCACATCAAAACTACCACAGTGAAATTTTACCTTGTAGGGTGTGATAGCAGGTTGGCTCATGCATTGTAAGTTTTTTTAAAAACTCACTGGATAGCGTTGTTGTTGTCAGAAGTTTTACCCTTATAGCTCCACTTTGCCTGCATAGAGAGCGTGCCCTGTTCTTGACAGCCCACGTTGACCGCCGAGTTATTAGATAGATTGTAACAATGCTTGCGACTTCATAAGTTTGGTGTAGACTCAGTGTTGAGATGCTTTATGACAACTCATCTCTAATGTCAAGTATTATTAATGGAGAATTATTGTTGCAGACTAATCTTCGTTGTACTTTTGTAATCTCATAAGTTTGTTGCATAAATTGTTGATGGATCTTGTAACCTGTGCCTGACTCTAGCTTAGACAACCAGCTAATGATTCAACGATTATGCCTGAGTTTTTCCCCTGCTTTGAGTCCTTAGCTTTTCTTTTACCTGGAAGTGAATAATTATTAACTGCCTTATTACTTGCTTTATTATTAAAAGCCTTGTTATTGGCTTTATGATAAATACCTTGATATTTGCTTCATTATTTATTTTAATGGTAGCATTCTAGTTAAGACGGTTTCTATTGTTATCAAGATTAATGGTTAGTTGGATGGAGATTTGTATTAAAATAGATGTGATCCTGTAGGTTGTTTTAATGATTTATTTTGATTGGGGAATAAGGATGGGATTGCATATTTTAACTTTGCTAGACTGGTTGCCTTCAATGTCATTATTACCTTCCCACACACACACAGATATAAAAAGAATAAAAATTAAGGATGCTTTTACCATTTGTAAGGCGTAGGAGTCATACCAGTTGGGGTTGTCACATGTGGTATCAGAGTTGGTTCAACCCGCGACTTGGGAACACCATGAATTTTGTTGATATGATTTGGTTATACTGTAGCTAATCGAGTTGACTTGTGTGCGTGCAGGTAATCATGGTTAGAGGACGTTGTGGAGGCAGACGACGGGGTGTTAGGGGAGGAGGCGCAATGCCTCCAATAGCATCCACGCCCGAGGGGTCTAACCTCTAGGGAGACAATCAGGTTCTCGAACAGGAGAAGATAACAGTTGGTGATGTAGTCAAAATGATGAGGTCTTTTCAGCGCATGCCCGAAGCACTGATTAGTTGTTTGGATAGAGATGAGGCCAGGGCGTCGACACCCGCTGAGGTTCCACCGCGTGCTCTGGTCGGTACTGGTAGCATTCACCATGAACTCGAGAAGATCAAATTTTCTGAGTTCTTTGGAGCCCCGGACGGTGAAACCTCCAAGGCATGGTTGGAGAACATGGTGATGTGCTTTGTACTTTGTGATTATACCTCCAACATGAAGGTCTGAATGGTGGTCTTTCAACTGAAGGGGAGCACTCTTCTATGGTGGAAGACACTCCTACCACAGCTGAACATGGTCGTCGAAGATGTGTCATGGGAACTGTTCGAGGAACGGTTCTAAGAGAGTTACCTTTCAGAGGAATTCATTGAGCATCAACTCAATGAGTTCAACGCCTTACGACAGGGAGGTCGAACTATGCCCGAGTAAGAGGCCCGTTTTATTTGCTTCTCTGGTATGCTCCACACCTTAACACTAAGAAAATTAAGGTCAACAGGTTCGTGTTCGGACTTAACGACAACATACGCGCAAAGGTCAGGATTATGATACCTCAAAACTTGCATGATGTCGTCCAGAAGGCCCTCATAGCAGAGGAGGAGCTTATCATCGAGGGTCATACTAGGACTCCAGCGAGACCAACAGGGTAGGTGTCATCTGGAGAATAGTAGCATCAGACACCAGTCAGACATACACCGAGATATTGTGGCTTCCAGAGGGGATCCACTTTCACTACACCTCAACGACTGACGGCTCAACAGCGGACACCTTATCGGGGACCACATCATCAACAACAACGTCGCCCGTAGTAGAAAAAATTTAGTATTGTTCAACAGAACAGACCAAGATTCCAGGCTGGTGGGCCTTCATCTTATACTTTGGGTACCAGGACTATTATGCTGAAGAAGGGGTGTTGGTCGTGTGGGGATCCACACTACTAGCACGACTTCCCTATGGAAAGGACTAGAGTGTCTGGATTATCCGTACCCACTACCGTAGGAGTTATGGGGAAGGCCCATCAGATTCATGTAGTGGTGAATAACCGCCAGGCAGAGCATCAGTCGACTGTTCTTGAAACGAAAGGTACCATCACTGACCAAACCCTTATTATTTTGATATATCCCAATGCTACAGAGAGCTTCATTTCTGGTGCAATGCTAAAAATAATTAAGGTAAAGGCAGTTGAATAGGATGAGTTTAGCTTCGTAGAGATGGCTTCGGGAGCCAAACAAAATGTTGGAGGAAAGGTTATGGGATGTATCCTTAACCTGGGAGAGTTTGTCACAAGGGAAAACCTGTACATCATGATATTAGGATCTTATGATGTCATGATTGGTATGGACTGGTTGGAGTCGCATGAGGCGATACTCAACTATAAGACAAAACGGTTGAGCTTGGTCGATGATGAGGGACAGAGATGTGTGATTGTAGGTCGGAACTAGGGAGTTTCCCTGAGGTTCATCTCTTCCTTGCAACTTCAGAAGAGAATGCGCAAGGGGTGCAAGATTTATGCGATCCTTGCGTTAAATGAGAAGGGAGTAGTGGTAGGTCTAGAACACCTTCCGGTGGTGAGAAAGTTTGCAGATGTCTTTCCGGAGGAATTACCTAGGATGCCACCGGAGAGGGAATTGGAGTTTACCATAGACCTAAAACCGGGGACTGAACCGATAGCAAGAACGCCTTATCGAATGTTGACTCCGGAGTTACACGAGTTGAAAATGCAACTGAACGATTTGTTGGACCTGGTACTGATACGTCCTAGTGTGTCACCATGGGGTGAAACCATTATTTTCATACAAAATAAGGATGGGTCGTGGAGGCTCTGCATTGACTACCATCAATTGAACAAGGCCACGATCAAGAATCAATATCCGTTTCCGAGAATTGATGATATGTTCGATCAAATGAAGGGTGTGACGGTGTTCTCCAAGACCGATTTGCGATCAGGGTATCACCAGTTACGGATCAAGGAGGATGACGTCCCTAAGACCGCCTTTAATATGAGGTTTGGGCATTACACGTTTACTCTGTTACCTTTTGGACTGACAAATGCCCCGGGGGTATTTATGAGTTTGATGAATGGGGTGTTCCGTGAGTATTTGGACAAGTTCGTCCAAGTATTCATTGATGATATTTTGATTTACTCTCGGACGATGGAGGAACATGATGATCACTTGCACTTGGTGCTATGGTGTCTGCGAGAGAACAAATTGTATGGGAAGTTTTCCAAATGCTCTTTTTATCAATCGAAGATTCACTACTTAGGGCATGTCATCTCCGGCGAAGGCATCGTCATGGATCGAACCAAGGTCGAGGCTATTATGGAATGGCCTGCACCGACGAATGTCCCAGAGGTGCGTAGCTTCATGGGTTTAGTAGGATACTATCGACGGTTCGTCGAGGGGTTTTCAAAGATAGCAAATCCATTCACAGAGTTGCATAAGAGGAACAAGAAGTTTGTTTGGACCGAGAAATGCGCAGAAAAATTTCTTAGTCTCAAGGGATTGTTGACAACAACACTAATACTAAAGGTCCCTGACATGGAAGCGGACTTCTTGGTATGCACTGATGCATCCAAGTAAGGCTTAGGCAGAGTCTTGATGCAAGACGGATGAGTGATCTCTTACATTTCGAGGAAACTAAGAAGGCATGAGGAGAACTACGTGACACACGATTTGGAGTTGTTAGCCATTGTATATGACTTGAAGGTTTGGAGACACTACCTTGTTGGATGAAAATTTGAACTAAAGACTGACCATTGTGGACTACAACACATATTTACACAAAGTGACCTGAACGCGTGACAATGACATTGGTTGGAATTTCTTAGTGAGTACGACTTCGAGATTACTTACATAAAAGTCACAGTGAACCGAGTGGCAGACGCATTGAGTCAGAGACCACACATCTTTTCTATGCTGCCTCTTTAGATGAATCTACATGAAAAGATTCTAACTTTACAGCGTGATGATGACTGGTACAAAAAGGTCGAGGTTTTTATTGGACAAAACACAATGATGGTACCACGATTTGAAGGATATTCATTTGATAGTGATGGATTATTGAGGTTTAAAAATTGGATCTACATACCGTCGAACGACGAGTTGAGGATGTTGATCCTGACTGAGGCTCACAGAGCAGTATACATGGCTCACCCGGGAGTCACGAAGATGAGGGCAGACCTTAAACCCTTATTCTTATGGAAGGGAATGAAGGCAGACATAGTCAACTATGTGGACAGATGTCTAGAATGCCAGTAGGTAAAGGCCGAACATAGACACCCAACAAGATTACTACAACCACATGTTATTCCAGAATCAAAATGGGAGGTTATTTCGATGGATTTTATTGTTGGATTTCCACTGACGACAAGGATACATGACTCGATTTTCATAGTAGTAGACACTCTGACGAAGAGTGCTCACTTTATTCCTATGCGTACGACGTATCAGGCACCTGACATAGCTAGATTTTTCATTAGTGAGATTGTGAGGTTGCATGGCGTGCCTAAGAGAATTATATCTGATAGAGGATCGGTGTTTATTGGACGATTTTGGACGAGTTTCCAAGAGGCCTTGGGAACCCAACTTAACTTTAGTACTACGTATCACCCGGAGACTGATGGGCAGATCGAATGAATGAACCAAACCTTGGAGGACATGTTGCGCATGTACGTGATGGACTAACAAAAGCATTGGGAAGAATTATTTCCACTAGTGGAGTTCGCTCACAACAAAAGTTACCAGAGCACCATTAAGATGACGCCTTTCGAGTTTCTTTACGGGCAACTGTGTCGGACGCCTTTGAGTTGGGATCAGTTTGAGGATAGGGTCCTCGTGGGACCAGAAGCGATCCAAGAAATGGAAGAGAAAATGAAAATAATAAGACAAAGAATTAAAGAAGCATAGGATTGACAGAAGAGTTATGCCGATGAGCACCATGTCGACCATAGTTACGAGGTCGGTGATCGATTCTTCTTGCGGGTTAAATCGCATAAGAGTTTGATCAAGTTTGGGAAGGGATCTAAAATCTCTCCTAGGTTCATGGGACCTTTCGAGATTGTAGAGAGAAAGGGACCCGTGGTCTATCAACTAGCCTTGCCTGATTCTTTGAGGCGTATGCACAATGTTTTTCATGTATCTGTTTTGAGACATTATATTAGTGATCCTACACATGTTATTGACATGAGTTCCTTGCAGGCATTGGATGAGGGAGAGCTCACGGCTGAGCTGGTCCGCATATTAGATCATCGCGTCTGAAATCTACGACGTCGAATGGTATATTAGGTCAAGGTCCAGTGGGACAATTATAGTCTGCACTCGGTGACCTAGGAGGACGCATATGATATGCGGCAACAGTTTCCATTTTTGTTTGATAGATAGACATATGATGTTGTGATACACTTTATTTCAACATATATATTGTGAAAATTTAGGATGAAGTTTAGACCAAGAGGGGGTGTATGTAACATCTCTCTCTAGTGCACTGAGCGAACTTATTCTTTGAGGACACTTGTTCGCAAGTGATCCAGATTATTATGCTATTAAAACTTTTGATTTTGATTATGAGGCGTTATGGGTTGATGACATGTTGTTTTACTACATTGACATAGACAGGTCCTATTGACTTGATTTTACTGAGTGTGCAAGATTTTGTACCTTGAGGATGCAGAGGCATTGATGGAACCCCTTGGACTCCGGATCGAGTCAGGGAGTGAGCCATTGGGTTTTGATTGTTTACTGTGATATTAGTGCATCTTACTGGATGATATGATATGGATATTTCTGACATGATTTCTCGATGATGCAGGTTGATAATAGCTTTCCGACCAGACTCACATATGGAGTAAGGGGGTCACGCACGACTACCAGAGATGTTGAGGGAGATGTGTGGACAACAACCCTCCTTTCTACTTCAGCACCAACTGAGTGAAGGCACCAACCTTCAGATTCTACAAGAACCCACTTGAAGAGAGAGAGACATAAGTCTCCCTAGCACCACCCTACCACCCTTATTTTCCAAAATAAATATTGCTCAAATCAACTTGTTCATTCTAATATAGCTTGCTTGTCCTTTTTGTTGATCTACTCTGCATTCTTCATTGTCTCTGATCTGTTTCTCTGCTTCACAGTCCTCTGCAGCTCATTCTCAGCTTCTTCTCTGTCAATCAGATTCTCCTCTTCCTTTTCTCACCTTCAGAGCTCTCTTCCTTTCTCACTTCAACTACCCTTCCATCTTTGTTCCAGCGCATTATATTGATTCTCCACATGCAGAGGTTTTCCTTTCTTTTTTCAACTCCAACTGCAATTTCCCTTTCTTTCATTCTTTCTTCTGCTTTTCGCATGCCAGCATTCTCCCTGATTTTCTGAACTGGCTCTTTGCATGCCTCCTCTACGCATGCCACATCATGCAACACTGTGTTCTTCCTGTCTTAACTGCCAGTCTAATTTTAGACTGGAAGTCCTTCCACCTTCCAGAGTGATTAGAGACACCCAACTGGCAAAATCTTCCAGACTTGTCAAAGAAGATGAAGGACCCCCGCCAAACTCTGGATTTAGCAATGTTAAGCTCCGTTGATTGTGCATTATAGCCATTTGATGCTGGACACACCAATCGCGTTGTGAATGGCATCATTCGTGCTTTTCTTAAAAAACGATTGGTAACCCAAGGGCGTTGTGAAAGGCATCATTCGTGCTTTTTTTGATGCTGCTGCTAGTCATGGACGTGGCTAAGGGAGAGCCAACAGGCAATGGACGTATCCTACTTGGTTTTGTTAGCAAAGATCCCCATGGGTGAAGGATGAATGGGAATGCCAAATGGGTCGCGTGTATCTTCGCCATTGCCTCTGTTTCTGGAACACAAATCGACTTTGAATAACCTAACGCTCTTCAAACATTTCAAAATGGGTTTATGGTGCTTGAATCGATTTTGAATAACCTAACGCCCTTCAAACATTTCAAGTGGGTTTGGGTTTAT
>JZKD02S1763406.1:42910-53018 GCA_000966675.3 Picea glauca
TTTTAACTTTGAATCATTAATCTTAGTGGCAGTGAGTCTTTACTGTGAAATTCATAGTTATAAACATAAAGCAGATAACATAAAGAATAGCAATCACACACAGCATTCACTCACAGGTATGAGACACAAATTTTTCAAGATGAAACCCAACCAGGGAAAAAACCTCATCTTCTTAAAATGTTAAGCAAGCTCCAACTGCGTTACATCTCATCTTTTATGAGCACCAACTCATAGAGGCTACAACCTATGAATGCCAGCACCAACTAGCTGAGAGCACCAACTCCCACAAAATCCCAGCACCCACTGGGTGGAAGCACCGACTTCCTTTTTACTTCAGCACCAACTGAGTGAAGGCACCAACCTTCAGATTCTACAGGCACCCACTTGCAGAGAGAGAGACATAAGTCTCCCTAGCACCACCCTACCACCCTTATTTTCCAAAATAAATATTGCTCAAATCAACTTGTTCATTCTAATATAGCTTGCTTACCCTTTCTGCTGATCTACTCTGCATTCTTCACTGTCTTTGATCTGTTGCTCTGCTTCACAGTCCTCTGCAGCTCATTCTCAGCTTCTTCTCTGTCAATCAGATTCTCCTCTTCCTTTTCTCACCTTCAGAGCTCTCTCTCTTTCTCACTTCAACTACCCTTCCATATTTGTTCCAGCGCATTATATTGATTCTCCACATGCAGAGGTTTTCCTTGCTTTTCTCAACTCCAACTGCAGTTTCCCTTTCTTTCATTCTTTCTTCTGCTTTTCGCATGCCAGCATTCTCCCTGATTTTCTGAACTGGCTCTTTGCATGCCTCCTCTACGCATGCCACATCATGCAACNNNAGTTTCCCTTTCTTTCATTCTTTCTTCTGCTTTTCGCATGCCAGCATTCTCCCTGATTTTCTGAACTGGCTCTTTGCATGCCTCCTCTACGCATGCCACATCATGCAACGCTGTGTTCTTCCTGTCTTAACTGCCAGTCTAATTTTAGACTGAAAGTCCTTCCACCGTCTAGAGTGATTAGAGACACCCAACTGGCAAAATCTTCCAGACTTGTCAAAGCAGATGAAGGACCCCCGCCAAACTCTAGACTTAGCAATGTTAAGCTCCGTTGATTGTGAATTATAGACATTTGATGCTGGCCACACCAATCACGTTGTGAATGGCATCATTCGTGCTTTTCTTAAAAAACGATTGGTAACCCAAGGGCGTTGTGAAAGGCATCATTCGTGCTTTTCTTGATGCTGCTGCTAGTCATGGCCGTGGCTAAGAGAGAGCCAACAGGCAATGGACGTATCCTACTTGGTTTTATTAGCAAAGATCCCCATGGGCGAAGGCTGAATGGGAATGCCAAATGGGTCGCGTGTATCTTCGCCATTGCCTCTGTTTCTGTTTCAATGGGGGCTCTTGAATCAACTTTGAATAACCTAATTCTCTTCAAACATTTCAAAATGGGTTTATGGCGCTTGAATCAATTTTGAATAACCTAACGCCCTTCAAACATTTCAAGTGGGTTTGGGTTTATTCCCCTTTTTTCTTGACTAACCTAACACAATGGGTCTCCTCTTGTAGAACAATTTGCTGAGTAGAACCCAATCTCAACGTCCCCACTTGGATACATCATCTAGCTTCTTCTGCCGAGTGGAACCCAATATCAACATCCCCACTTGGATATTTCTCTGTCATCATCTAGCTTCCTCTGCCAGTTCTCTTGTGCGTGCTCCATAACCAACCGATTTCCATCAATGACAACCTTGACAATCTGCGTCATCTCTGGTATAGCCATATTTCCAACAAAAATTCACCTCCGTTGTCAGTTCTCAACACATTGATTTTCTTATCTTTCTAGTTTTACACAAGATATTTAAACTCTTTGAACTTGGAGAGAACTTTAGATTTCTTCCTTAGGAAATACAACCATGCCTTCATGGAGAAATAATCTATGAAGGAGACATAATATATATATCCTCCTATTGATGGGATCAGTACATGCCCAAACACATAGGTATGTATCAATTCCAAAATCCATTTTTCCCTTGTAGCTTCGGATGAGAATTTCACACGATTCATTTTTCCATAGATGCGAAATAGAATTCTAAAGTACAATTAGGGAATCCTTCAACCATACATTTGTTGCACATAGATCAAAGTATTGTTTCTCTAATATGCCCCATCCTCTGGTGCCATAACATGGTCGAGTTGACTAGGCGAGGAACAATCGATTTGGTCACAGTCGAGTCGACCTTAGGAACAATTGTACTATTGCATCCAGTTCAGTCACCACTCCAAAATAAATTGTATATGGGTTCCAATATGAACTCCTTTGATCGATACCATCACTCCTATGACAATTTAGCATGAATCCTTATCAAATATAGTGTGCACACCTGCATCAATCTTTTTGTTGATAGATATTATATTTGTTTGCAAACCTAGAATATGTAGCATACATGGAAGGTTTCGTCTCCTCCCATATTTTAACATCAGTGAGTCTCTACCTCATCCAACAATTTTGGTTGTTGAATCGTTGTCTAAGAACACATATCCTCCTTCATAATTATTAGATTCCAATAACCATTCCATGTGAGATTTCATATGGAAATATTCTCTTGAGTCGATAAACCAAAACATCATGATCTAGTTGTGTATTGGTCGATGTCAAATACCCATCCCCTCCTTTGTCTAAAGAATTATTTCCTTCATTCAATTGATTCTTGTCAAATCCCCAAATTTTCTCAGTAGCCTTCGAATTTTACTCCCTTTTGGAATGCCCAACTTTAATTCTTTTTCAACATCTTCTGATCGACTAATATTGGGATTTATATCTACCCCTTGAATTAAACTTTATACCATATTATTTACATTTTCCTCTATCGAACGGTCTCCCTCTCACCACCAAGACATCATTGGTTGATCCTTCCATGTTCTTTCACCTCATTTCTTTTGACAGGAGAGATGTGGCCACATATTCAAGTGTTAATGTGGTTGAATTAATCCCAATAGTTATGACTAATCTATCCAATGAATCTAGAAAAGAAAAAAATAGATTGATACATTCCTCCTCCTCAGTGATTTCAATTTCCACTATCAATAACTAACTTAACACAATATCAAATTCATTTAGGTTCTATGCTACTAATATACCATCTCTCATCCTCAAAAGGTGAAATTTATTCTAAAAATATAACTTGTTTATGAGGGGTTTTGACCGGTACAAGTTCCCCAAATTATCCCATAGTTTCTTTGGAGTGTCTTCACCTAAGACATTAAAAAATATCGAATATGCAAGACAAATTTGAATCATACTCCTCGCCTTATAGTCGATTTTCTCCCTTTCTTCCTTTGATATTCCTGTTGGAATTTTTCCAAGACCCACAGTGAACCACTTTTATAAATCCACAAGTATATATTCTATTTTAAGATTCCATAGATCAAACTTTTTGGCCTTTCAGCTTTTCAATCTCAATCCTAGAAATACCTGCCATTCTTTCAGGAACAATTCATTATCTTACAACTCCCAGTGAACCTAGGTTTAACTTAGATCCAATATCTAATTAACCTTGCTCTGATACCACTTGTTAGAAACACTAATCCAAATAGGAGAGAGAAGATATAATTTAAAATAAAGTAATCAATGGAAAACACAAACAATACATAATATTTACCATGGAAACCCTTAACCAAGAAAACCAACATTCCTTGAGCAACTCTCACTCATTGTTGTCTTATTCATTTAGTGAATAAAGAGTTACATGAATAACCTTGGTCCAAACCTAGGACACCTTCCATCTTACTACTCTCTTGATTTACCACATGGACAATCCTACAACCATTTGGCTTACATCTTCGTGATGATTATAGACTCATGACTCTCTCTACTAAGGCATAAGCTTATCAACATCAATATTTACAGTATTACATAATGGAATACTCTTTATAGGAATATACAAAATGTAAAACCCTAATTCATGGCACAAAAAATGGTTATAAATCCTGAATATGTTTGCTTATTATCCCATGAATTTGGCAATTATGTTACTAGTTTCAACCACCAGTATAACACTAGTCAGTTACAAACCAGTCGATTATGATTTAGATACCAATCAACCATCTGATTGATCTCCAGTCGGTTACCATTTCGACCTCCTGTCGGATATCAATCGAATATCCAGTTGAGTCATCCTGTCAACCATCCATTGACCATCGACTTGACTTAAACTTCATTCAATTCATCTCCCAGTTAATCATCCTCGACTGGTCAGTTACTTGAATGAATTTACACTATAAAGAATATAACATTCTCGACAATCACAACTTATATAGTTTTTTTCATTAATGAAAAAATGGGATTTTTCCATTGGAAAAGATAAGTGTTTTGAGTAGAAATACCTTGTTTGATCACTTCCATGGAAAGAATACAAATGAATTCCATCATCTCAAAAGGGATAATGCAAATGAATAGTATGAGACAAATTTCATGGAACTTCCAAAATGCATCATGTACATCAAGGAAAAGTAGATGAAGGCGCGGTGTTTCCTTTGTGAATCATAGATATGATATAGACATTATGAATATATATTGGTTCTCTCTAGATTAACTAACACACCAACTACCTTAGCATTGTATTTTGAAAGTACTTGATAAACTTGTTCATGTAATTATTGAAAATGTTCTATTATATTATAGATTTTATGAATAACACAAGCACTTACAAGTGGTTAAGACATCACATTATTTATGCTATGCTTGGAAATTAATGAGTTCTATCAAAACAAAGTCCACTATTTGGGCCACATCATTTCTCATGAAGGAATATACAATACTACAATGAGGTTGTCTTACCCAAAAAAATGTGTAACGTAAGATCATTGATGGGTTTAGTTGGGTATTAAAGAAGGTTCATTGAAGGATTTTCTAGGATTGGTTATCCTATCAAACACTCTTAGAAGAAAGGGAAGTATTTTTTCATGGATAAAATAGTGTAAAAAAAGATTTTGAACTATTGAATATACTTAATACCTATAAACCCATCTCGAATATTTCATATTTGAATGAATATATCATAGTGTGCATGTGTACATGTATATAATTCTCAAATATTGAATATTTGAATGAAGATATCCTAGTGTGCATGTGCACATGTATAGAATGGGATACACGAATTAATGCTTTGGATGTACATGCCTTCATGTGTTACAATTAAGTGGTTAATTGTTGTTAATTTCCTTGTTTTAAAAGAATTAAAGAGGATTATGATTGCTTTACTTATGACGGTTGATGAAGTATGTAGTCACTTAATAAGTTTTTTGCAACAAAATTGTAGCTCCGATTAGTTGTATGAATTCAAAGTTGGGATTCTAACTTGTAGAAGATGCCAAATAAACATCTGAAGCTCGTCCACCTATCAACTCATCCCATGGAACCTCTAGATTAGCACAAGTGTAAAATCAAACCTACAGTCAAATATGTCCATTTCACATAATTGTTTAAGATAATTCTTCAACAAATCATCATGAAATAGAACGAGATTGCATGAGAGGACTTCATGCATTAATTTATCCATTATGTGGATGACGGATATATTCCATATACCCACGAGTGTTTTAGATGCACGCATGTGTTATTTTCTTTGTAAACCGTTTATGAAAACATGTACCAGAATAGATAGATGGTTTTGCGAGGTTAGTTGCGAGAAGATGAAGGAGAATTTTGAAAATCAACCACATGGGGTTTATGCAAGATGATCCCATTTAGGTTCCATCAAAATGTGAAGGATTTGAGAGATATGATATACACTTTAAACCAAATTTTCCTAGAATTATAGTTGCGGCCAACTTTGAGATCTGTGTGATCTCATTGGTATTGTATAAATATGGGTACTCATACCTTCATAGGGATATGTACACACTTCTTGATATAAGATCATTGTAATGACATTGTTTTTCAAGTTAATACAAAATTTTGGTTACCGTTCTCTTATACGAGTTTCAAATTATGAGTTTATAAGAGTTTTTTTTTCAAGTTAATACAAAGTTATGGTTATTTTTTTTATCTTATTTGAGTTTCAAATTCTGAGTTTATAAGAGTTTTAATCTTCTTACGAATTTTAGAAATAACGTTCCTCGAGCCAGGAAGGCCCCCTAAGGAGGAGCATGCTATTCATTTACTTTGATTGTTGGTATTGATTTTTTTGTACAATTTTGTTCATTTTCATTTATGTTTAGTTACTTTATACAAGATTTATTTATGTTTACGCAAAGATAACTAATATACCATACATCGGTTGAATAATTGAATGTTGTGATCAACATGAACTCTCATTTCTTCAAGTGATTGAAAGAATGACTTAACAGTCCAGTAGACTAATGATCTTAAATAATTAGAATTATATTTTTGTTCTTATAACTCTATTTTTCATCAATAGTATTACTTTGTTCTTTCTGCAGCTAAAAAAAAAAACATTTTTATGCAGCTAAGGCAGTGAACAATTTTCCTTTTTGCATAATAGTCATTTAGGGATATATTGGAAGCTAAGTCATGTATTTATTTTTCATGCAATTCATCAGTTTATGATCCAAAGGTTGATAATTTAATGTAGCAGAGTTCACCTAATTGAAATGACTGACATCGACTATACAAAACATTCTTCAGTACCAGATCCCACAACTTGTATCATTTCATTCCATCCTTGTAACCAATGAAAATGCACTTGATTTACTTGTTTTCCAACTTGTTCCTCTTTTATTTGGGAATATGCATAAAAGAATCATAGCCAACAACTATGAGATGTGTGAGAAAATTATTCTTACCCCGTACCTCATGTGGATTCGAGTCGCCTAACACTAATGAAGGAAACCTATTTACCAAATATCATGTAGTGTCGACTGCATTTTCCAAAAAGACTTGTGTTAGACTTGCCCTAATAAGCATGCCCCTTTCCTTTTCCATTAGTCTTGTTCATTATTTCAGAAATTCCATTCTATTGAGGGGTGTATGGAGTGGTATTTTTCAATTCTATAGCACATTTCTTGCAGAAATGCTCAAACCCCTTACCATAGAATTCACCTCCATTGTCAGTTCTCAACACCTTGATTTTCTTATCTTTCTATTTTTACACAATAGATTTAAACTCTTTGAACTTTTAGAAAACCTTAGATTTCTTCCTTAGGAAATAAAACCACGTCTTCTTGGAGAAATCATCTATGAAGGAGACATAATATAGAGATCCTCTTAGTGATGGGATCGATACATGCCCAAACACATCGGTATGTATCAATTCCAAAATCCATTTTTCCCTTGTAGCTTTAGATGATAATTTCACATGATTATTTATTCCATAGATGCAATGTTCATAGAAATTTACTTCTAAAGTACAATTAGGGAAGCCTTCGACCATACCTTTGTTGCACATTTATCAAATTATTGTTTCACTAATATTTCCAATCCTCTGGTGCCATAACATGGTCAAATTGAATAGACAAGGAAAAATTGAGTTGGTCACAATCGAGTCAACCTTAGGAACAATTGTATTGTTACCTCTAGTTGAGTCATCACTCCATACCAACTTGTATAGGGTTCCAATATGAACTCCTCTGATCAATACCATCACTCCTCTAACCATTTTGCATGAATCTTTCTCAAATATAGTGTGCACACCTGCATCACTCTTTTTGTTGATGGATATTATATTTCTTTTCAAACCTATAATATGTAGAACACATGGAAGGGTTCTACTCGTCCCATGTTTTAACATCAATCAGTCTCTGCCTTATCCAACAATTTTGGTTGTTGAAGTGTTGTCTAAGAATACATCTCCTCCTTCATAACTATTATATTCACATAACCATTCCATGTGAGGTGTCATATGGAAATATGCTTCTGAATTGATCAACCAAAACATCATGATCTAATTGTGTTCTAGTCGATGCCAAATACTCGTCCCCTCCTTTGTCTAGAAGTATTTCCTTCAGTCAACTGATTCTTGTCAAATCCCCAACTTTTCTTAGTATCCTTCGACTGTTACTCCCTTTTGAAATGCCCAACTTTATTGCACTTTCAACATCTTCTCATCGATTGAAATAGGGATTTAGATCTACCCCTTGACTTAAAATTTCTACCATATAATTTACCTTTTCCTTTGTTGAACAATCGACCTCTCACCACCAATAAATCCTTGGTAGATCCTTCCATGTTCTTCCACCTCGTTTCTTATGACAGGAGAGATACAACAAAGTATTCAAGTGGTAATGTGATTGAATTACTCCCAATAGCCATGACTAATATATTCCATGAATCTGGAAAAGAACACAATAGATTGATACATTCCTCCTCCTCATTGATTTCAATTTCCACAAACAATAACTAACTTAACACAGTATAAAATGCATTTAGGTTCTCTGCTACTAATATACCATCTCTCATCCTCAGAAGGTACCATTTCTTCTGAAAAATAACTTGTTTACCAAGGGTTTTGACTATTACAAGTTCCCCAACTTATCCCATAGTTTCTTTGGAGATTATTAACCTAAGGCATTCAATAATATCGAATCTGCAAGACAAAGTTGAATCATACGCCTCACCTTCCTGTCGATAATATCGATAATCGAATCTGATACCACTTGTTAGAAACACTAATCCAAATAAGAGAGAGAAGACAAAATTCAAAAGAAAGTAATCAATAGAAAACAAACACAATACATTGAGATTTATGCTAAAAATCCTTAACCAGGAAAACCAACATTCCTTGAGCAACTCTCGCTTCTTGTTGTCTTATTCATTTAGTGAATAAAGAGTTACATGAATAACCTTGGTCCAAACCTAGAACACAATCCATCATCCTACTCTCTTTCTTTACCACAAGGACCATCCTACAACCATTTGGCTTACATATTTTGACCATTATAGACTCACGAATCTCTCTACTGAGGCATAAGCTTATCAACATCAATCGATTCATATCCCACTCAATCAACCTCGATTAGTCAGTGAGTTGAACAAATTTCCATTGTAAATAATATAACATTTTCAACAATCACAAGTTATAAAGTTTTTTAATTAATGAAAAAATAGGATTTTTCCATTAAAAAAGACAAGTTCTTTGAGTAAGATAAGTATTTGAGTACACATATCTTGTTTGATCACTTCCATGGAAAGAATACAAATGAATTCCATCATATCAACAAGGGATAATGCTAATGAATATTATGAAATAAATTTCTCAAATGAATCACCTACATCAAGGAAAAGTAGATAAATGTGTGATGTTTCCTTTGTGAATCATAGATAGGATATAGAAATTATGAACACATATTGGTTCTCTCTGGATTAACTAACACACCAACTACCTTAGCATTGTATTTGAAAGATCTTGATAAATTTGTTCTTGTAATTATTGGAAACATTCTATTATATTATAGATTTCATGAATAACGCAAGCACTTACAAATGGTTAAGGCATCACATGATTTATGCCAGAAATTAATGACTTCTATCAAAAGCAAGTTCACTATTTTAATGAGTTTTATCAAAATAAAGTACATTATTTGGGGTGATGAAGAAATATCCAAAGACTATAATGAGGTGAGCTTACCCAAAAACATGTCTAATGTAAGATCATTGATGGGTTTAGTTGGGAATTACAAAAGGTCCATTGAAGGATTTTCTAGGATTGGCTATCCTATCACACACTCTTAGAAGAAAGGGAAGTATTTTTTCATGGATAAAATAGTGTGAAATTTTTTCCAACTATTGAATAAACTTATTACCTATGAACCCATCTCGAATATTGCATATTTGAATGAAGATATCATAGTGTTCATGTGTATATAATGCTGTAATATTTCATATTTGAATGAAGATATCCTAGTGTGCATGTGTACGTGTATAGAATGGGGTAGAGGAATTAATGCTTTGGATGTACATGCATTTATGTGCTACAAGTATTATAGGCTAAAATGGAGGAGATAAATTATCCCATGCATGAATTACATTTCGTTCCAACATGCATGCTTCAAAAATGTGGAGGAACTGCCTCATTGGCATGCAATTTGAGCTAAGAACCATGATAGTTTAAAGTTCTTATTTACTCAACCACACATGAATGAGAGGCAGAGAA
>JZKD02S1763406.1:66036-86494 GCA_000966675.3 Picea glauca
GTAACTCTTATACTATTGTTCATTTCTCATTGGATATAATTGAATGGTTTAAGTATAAGTTGGAAAAGGTTTTTAAATTTTACTTGATACTGATTCACCCCCCTCTCAGTATCAATAAGAACAATGATGAAAATATTGGCAAATATGATGATAGGGATGATGAGGGTATCTTCTTGGGTTATGCTACAAATAGTAAAGGGTACAGATGCTACAATAAGAGACTGCATAAACTAGTTGATTGTATATACATAAAAGTTGATGAAGAAATCTCGGTCAAGAATGTAGGCAGTGCTGAACCAAGAACAAAAGATATAGTTGAAGATGAAGATGAACAGGTCCAAGGATCAGAAAAGGAAGAATCTAAATCAGATGAAGATACAAATACTTAGACTGACACAAATCAACAGAAAGAAGCAAAAGCACCTCTCAGAATTATTAGAAAGAATCATCCTAAAAATCAGATAATTGGAGATATAAATAAAGGAATTCAGACAAGAAGGAAATTGATTAAAGACTCAGAACAATCTCATGTTGCCTTTTTATCTATGACTGAACCTAAAAATTTTGAGGAAGCTAGCCAGGATGATGATTGGATTAGAGCAATGAATGAAGAACTTGATCAAATTGAAAATAACAATACTTGGGAGCTTGTCCCTAGACCTGAAGATAAGAATGTAATAGGTTCCAAATGGGTGTTCAATAATAAAATGAATGAAAAAGGGCAAGTTGTTAGAAATAAATCCAGATTGGTCTGTAAAGGATATGCACAAGTTGAAGGTCATGACTTTGATGAAACTTTTGCACCAGTGGCAAGATTGGAAGCCATCAAAATGTTTCTTGCTTATTCATGTCATAAGAACTTTCAAGTTTATCAGATGGATGTTAAGTCAGCATTTCTAAATGGAGATCTAGAAGAAGAAGTATATATGGAGCAACCTAAAGGATTCTCATTGACAGATAATCCTAATTATGTTTGTAAGCTGAAGAAGGCCTTATATGGACTAAAACAGGCACCATGAGCTTGGTATTATAGACTGGACAAATTTCTACAAGACAAAGAGTTCAAGAAAAGTAATGTTGACAACAATCTCTCCATTAAGTCTGAAGGTGATAATTTACTAGTTGTTTTGGTTTATGTAGATGATATTATTTTTTGTTGTACTAATGAATCATCTGTCCAGTGGTTTGCTAACTCTATGCAAACAAAGTTTGAGATGTCCATGATAGGAGAACTATCATATTTTCTTGGCTTACAAGTAAAACAGAGTTATGTAGGAATATTTATCTCTCAAGAAAAATATGTGAAAGAGATGTTAAAGAAATTTCAGATGGAGGATTCCTCTCCTATTAGTACACCTATGGTGGTTGGTTGCAAGTTGAGTAAAGATGATATCTCACTTGATGTTGATCAAAGGTCATATCACTCTATGATAGGAAGTCTTTTGTACATCACAACATCATGACCTGATATAATGCAAGTTGTTGGAATGGTAGGTTGTTATCAGTCAACACCTAAACAAATTCATTTGGTAGCTGTCACAAGGATATTCAAATACTTGAAGGGAACAATGACTTATGGTCTGTGGTATCCCAGAAATCAAAATTTTCAGTTAACTTCTTATTCAGATGCAGATTGGGAAAACTGTGTTGATGAGAGAAAAAGCACCAGTGGAGGAGCATTATTTCTAGGTGACTCATTAGTTGCATGGCTTAGTAAAAAACAAGGATCCATTTCCTTATCAACTACAGAGGAAAAATACATTGCTGCTACTACTTGCTGCACACAAATTTTATTGATGATACAAACTCTTGCAGATTTGAAAGTAACTTACACTGATCCCATTCCAATTCACTGTGATAACACCAGTGCCATTAGTGTCTCCAAGAATCCTTTTCTTCATTCCAAGTCTAAGCATATTCCAATAAAGTACCATTTTCTCAGAGAACAAGTTATAAACCAATTTGTTCAACTGAATTATATACCTTCTACAGAAAAAATTGCAGATATATTTACAAAACCATTAGCAGCAACCCCTTTTGGATATCCTCGTCAAAAGTTGGGGGTTATAATTTCTTGTGTCTAATATGTTCACCTGGTCAGGGGGAGTACTTATTGAATATCTGGTGTATTTCCAGGATGCTCATAGTTGACAGGGGGAGTATGTTTTGCAACAGCTCATGGGGAGCATGTTTCTTCTTTGACATTGATGTCAAAAGGGGATAAAAGAGTCTGGGAGGAGAGTCTAAATGCATGTGGGTGCTTGTGTTACCATCAATGCCAAAGGGGGAGATTGTTGGCAAATACTTAACAGACAACGAATGCTTGTCATTGATGGAAAGTACAGCAATGAAGATGGCATGAGTACAGAAAGTATGTAATAGATAGGCATTATGAGAAGACGCTGAAGAGAAGATTTGAATAAGCTCAAAAGAGATAGTGAAGAGGATTGTTGGCAAGAATAGCGATGGAAAAGATCAGCATGATCAGCAGCAACAGTGATCGTTGGATCAACAATTCAGAATTCCCAATGACTATCAGATCTCAATGTGGACAAGAAGAGCGCGCAGATATGGAGGATAGATCTCAGGCGTTAGATCCGAGCACTAGGATCGAACATCATAGGATCCAGGAGAATCTACATGATCTTTAAAAGTGCAAGGTGAAGCAAGTTCGCAAAATCTCGAAATCCTGATGTAGACACAATGAAGACTTGCGAAATCACGAAAAGATCCTGACCGTCAATACACCAAAAGACGTGGACCATTGATCTAAGCTCCATTTCGGAGTTTTTCCTATCGCGACTTGGAGTGACAAGAACCTTCATCGAAGGAATCAAGAGATGTGAATTCACGATGAGATCTAGACCGTAGATTCATCAAGATCGTGGAACGTTGATCCCACGCCATTTCGGAGTTTCGCGAATCGCGACTTGGAGAGGCAAGAAACATAACCACCGAACTCGCGATATGCGAAATCGTGATTTAATCACAGCCATCAGATCAAGATGTGATCTGGACCGTTGATCCGACTCCTTTTCGGAGTTTCGTGATTCGCGACTTGGAGAGGCAAGAAACATAACCACAAGAACGTCGAAATCGCGATATGCAAAATCACGATATGATCTGAGACATTGAATTAAGATCAGATCTGGGCCGTCGAATCATAGGAAAAGTCGTTGACTTGGAGTCAACGAAGCATGGTGTGGAAACTCGCGAGATGCGAGATTGCGATAAGATTTGGACCGTCAGATCTATGGAGATCTCAACCGTCGATCAGACTCAATGAAGTTTATAAACTCATGAAATATGAAGCACCTTTTGGCACAACCTATGGTCATCACCGGTGGTCATGAGAAGGTAAGGAGTCAGTTCAAATAATCTCCATTTCGGGGTTTCGGGGATCGCAACTTGGAGATTCAAGATGCCTCAACTCTAGATTCACGAAATGTGAATTCACGAAAATCACTTTATGCATAAGCGCTTGGTCATGGCCATGGTCATATAGAGGAAGGAGCTAGTGCAGAAAAGCTCTATATCGGAGTTTCAGAGATCGCGACATGAAGTGTTGAGACACTTGTCCACAAGAATGAAAAAATGTCAAAACCCAATTTAAAGGCAAGATTAATAAAGTTCATCCAACGGTGCAAATAAACGTGAATATGATCGGAGGGCTATTGTTCTCTCTCACAGTTAATTCATCAGTTACAAATCAGTTAGCAAAACTGATTCATGATTCCTCATCGGTTGGCGTTTCAGTTGCTTAGATGGTTTTTCTTTTGCCTCAGAATATTTGAAGTGTAACTGTTGGGGGTGTGGTGCATAAAAGAAAAAGAAACAGACTGTGCGTGGTTGGTTGTTCTGGAAGAAAAATGAATTAAACTGTAAGAAAGGGAAAATCACAGGATGTGCAGTATGAGACTGAAAGTATGCATAGTGTGAGATAAAACTCAGAGAAGAGTAACATATGAGGAAAAGACTTGAAGCAGAGAAGAATGACAGAACAAGTTGAAGCAGAGCAGAATTGCAGAACAGACAAAGGAAGAGAATAATTGCAGAACAGTTAGAAGAAGACCAAATTTACAGAACAGAGAAGAAGTGGTAAGAATCGATTTATCTATGTAGTTGGTTGTTTAATTATTCATTTATATTCCAGGGTGATTGGGAGGTGCTAGGGAGGACTATTGTCCTCAGAGGTTCAAGTGGGAGATTGAACACAGGGAGTTGTAGCTTCCATATGGTTACAGCCAGAGAAACCAGGGTGGCAGGGTGGTGCAAGGGAGAACAAGTGTTCTCTATTATACAGGTTGGATCTTGTGTAACTGGCAGTTGGTGCTTCCATCCAGTTGGTGCTGGAATATTAGGGGAGTTGGTGCTTCCTTCTAGTGGGTGCTAGAGAAACAAGAGAGTTGGTGCTCTCAAACAAGTTGCAGCTTGTAAAACAGAGGTAACAACCTCACATTGAGTTGGTGCTCAATTATAGATGATGTACAAAACTTAAAAGACTACCTATCATTTCGAAGAAGAAGAGGTTTTCTCCCTTTATGGGTTTCCTCGTGAAAATTTGTCTATGTGTATACCTTATGTGTGACTGATTCTCATTATTTTTATTGTCCATATGTTGTATAATGTTGATGATCACTTGAAGAAAGATTAAGAATGTATTAATAGAATTAAAATTGTTTAAGAACAATAACAACTGATTCACCCCCCCTCCCTCTCAGTTGTCTTAGTAATTTCAACAAAAAACTTAGTGACTAAGGTTATTAAGGATATGATGCAAATGTATGCCATGAACAAGATCTCTATGTTCCAATGATGCAAATGAATCCTTGTATTAATGGAGTTTTCATATAATACTAGTCATCATACATCATTAGGAATATATGTCTATTAATTAATGATTTTATACTAATAAAGATCCAAAACTTTAGTAATTTAGGACAACCTATCAAGCGATATCACATTTGGGCCATCATTGTCAAAGGAAATGGAATAATTTAAAATAATTAAGTGCAATTTGAAGGCAACCCATCATAGGAACAATATTTATGCAAACATGAATATAGCTCATGGGGAGTTACATGTGGGTGGCCATGTATTCCTAAGAATGAAGGTGAATAACATCGAATAAATGAATTTGGGAAGATGATCCAAGTCAATGTCCACATGTTGTGGGCCATTTGAAGTCCTAGGGGGAATAAAACTATTTTCATATACACATACATTGCTTGCTAATATTAGAGAACATAATCTTTTTCATGTATTGTTGCATAATAAATATGTATATGATCCTAACCATGCAATTTGATGGGATTTGAATTAGGGGGAACGAAATGGAGAATTCCAAATCAAGCCCTTATACATGGCCAATACGAATGCAATCAAGCTCAAGAAGTGAAAAGATAACGAGGTCTATTTTCAATGAAAACATCACACACATGATTTGGTAACTTGGAATATGGAAGATGCCATGATGGAGGAATATACAATTTTTTTAATATTTTTTGTTTGCACTAAGGCTAGGTATTCCAAGAGGGAGCGTAATGTAATACCCCATTTTTATCCTATGTGATATACATAGTTTGATACTAAATATTGTACATACATGGATATTTTTCTTTGTTGTCAAGAAATGTGGACTTTGTATTAATAACACCCATAATATATATTTGTCCATAAGTTGTATGGTGTATAAAGTTCGTAATAGTTTTCGAGCACCAAGTTCCTACTAGTGAATAATTAACTATCTAATTTATTTATCTTATTCAAATAAGACATAATTCTATAATGACATTGCAATGTAATCATGAAATGTATGTTAATATAAAGTGAACATGAAATTGTTTCCTAGTAGAAAGAAGAGGATATGATATGGAAAATGGTTAAAGGGGTATGCCACCATTCTAAGTATCAATGGTTGAAATCATATCTTATGATTGTAAAGGTAGCCAGTGATTAAAAACCTCTTATATGGATGAACTCCTATCTTATGATTTTAAAGGTGGCTAGTGGTTAAACACCTCTTTTATGATTGCAATGTTGGCATTAGGGAAAAAAACTTGGGAGTCATTTTTAGACCTCATGGTCCCATGTAAATAACTTACATATTCCTCATTTTGTTCTTTTTCAAGGTTCTCTTCCTTACATTACTTATTTTCGCTTACCTTCTTTCATCATCAATATGTCATTTTCATGTTCACTTAGGTTAGATATGTAGATATTTGACTAGCCATTATGAGTGTGAAAACATGGGAGGGATAAGTTTGAGTGTAGGCGATATCCTATGTCATCTCTTGATTTGTGTGAAGCAAAATTGTTGTTGGTATGGATTTGAATCCCTAGTTGAGCAACGATTATATGGACTTGGAACTATGAAAAAATTGTATCCTTTCTTGTGACATCAATTATGTGCTCTAATGATGTCGTTGACTTATTGATTGTGGGGGTTGAAGTGTGGTTGCATACACCATTGCACGGTCCAACTAGTAGATGAAAAAAAGGAGAGTGAATGATGGAACATTGTGTAAATATGGAAGATGATCAAGTACATCACATCCTTGAAACTTCAAAGTTTTTAAATATTTATCAATAATGATCATCGAAGTGTTACTATTTTTAATTGAATTCATATTTTTCAATAATGATAATATTACATAGTGGAATATGTTGATGTTAGTGGTAGCATCATACAGGTATTTCCGCACAAGTCTATGTGTCTAGATGTGTGGAAATCGTCCAAATACTTCTACTCTTGAATTTACTTTAATTAAAGGAATTATTAAAGTAAATTGTTTTTATTTAATTATGTAATTAATTAGTTGAGTTATTTATGAAACATGCTAAATGTACTTAGCATGCAACATGTAATAAAAATCTTAAAGTGAGTGTGAGAAGTAATCTCAACCGTAGATCACTTTGGAGATCAGAAATAGATTGTAACTCATGATTATAAAAGAAAGGCTAGGAGAAGGAGGAAGACACAATTCACACAGATAGCAAAGGATGACCTTTGCTAGTGTGGAGTCTCCAAGGTCACACTCAGGAGTAGAGAAGGACCTATGCTCGAGTTCTTGGATCACGAAGGATGGTGATTCAAGAGGACCAAGGATTACACTTGACATGTGTTGAGGGAGTCAACCCAGAGTATTGGATCATGAAGGAATGTGGTTCAATATCTTGGATATGTGAATAAGGACCTTCATATAGAGATCATACAGGTCAAGGAAAATAGATAAAATAGGCATACACAAGTGGGTTTCAACAAAAGGAAGCCACAGGAGAGTGTTGTAGCATACGTAAATTTTCGTACAGGTTTTCCATACACATATGTGGGCCACAGAGGAGACATTCACTAACATCTGTAGTCATAGTGGGGAAAGTCATGGATATCTGTGAGTCATAGAATAGAAGGTTGTGGATGCCTAGAAAAGAGTGCCAGAATTGATTGTACAACAGGTTATCCCTTGCCAGGTTAGTCTCCAGTTGTATTTCTCTCAGTGGGTCATTATCCCTATTATAGGTGCCTCGATTTTAGCATAATAAAATCCTTCTCAACATTCTTTTTCCCTCCGGGTTTTTTCTAGGGGTATTTACCCAAAACTTCTGGTGTTCATGTGTGCTTGATTTGGTTTCCTAGTTTATGCTTTCGTTGCATGATATTGAGTCGAATATTTCAGTAGCGTATTTTTGTTTTGTGAGCTACTAATATGATTGTAG
Organism: Picea glauca; assembly: GCA_000966675.3. Lineage (NCBI taxonomy): Eukaryota > Viridiplantae > Streptophyta > Pinopsida > Pinales > Pinaceae > Picea > Picea glauca. The sequence continues at coordinate 73,753 of JZKD02S1763406.1, forward strand.
TAAGGAAATCACTAGATAACAAAATACATAGGTGCTAAAGTAAGAATGTATACATGGTATTAGAGCATACCTAGGGTTGAAAGAAAATTCTATAGAATCTTTATAACTTAAAAATGAAATTCAAGTTGTCTCTTAATTAAAATGAATGGGTGATGTCAGTGTTTGTGTGAGGAGATGTGATCACATCACTTTAGAGAGTTACACCCCAAAGTCATTTTTCAAAGTAGCGAAACTTTTTTTGTAGGAAATATTTTTTAAATAATTTATGTTTTCCAATTATTATATTGGATTATTTACAACAAACAACCAACTAACATAAAAGAAGAGTATTAATATGGAATGAAATTTTAACATAACAACTTGAGTGGGCCTAATGGTTAAGAACGTGTGTTTTCTCCTAAGAGATCATAGATTCAAATCTAGAGAGGGGTAGGGTATGTGCACCTTCGTAGACTTTAGCAGTCAAATCATTGCACAAAGGAGGTCCCATACACCAATTTGGTGTTTAGCTTGGCCATGACCTTAAAATTAGATTATTATTATAATTATAATTATCATAAACTGAAAATGATGCAGATCATAACATTGATATTAGGAATAATATATGTATTAAAACACAATACTACCACATCAACCCAAAAGTTACTGCTCAAAGCCAATTACAACATCACAAATGACTTACAAATCATGGCATCGACATATCAACATATTAAAATTACTTAAGAAAAATACTTTCATATCAACCTAAAAACTTACACCTCAAAGCTAAGTTCAAGTAAAGTTTTATATTATTAGTACCTTCCAAAGAAGGTACTATAGTAATCGATTAGGTGAAAAAATACAATAATTTACCCAACTTATCTTAATGTTTGTCCAAAATATATATTATTTGGATTTTTTTTAAATATAAATTATTTATTTTATTTTCKCAATTTCATATATWGATTTTTTSATTGGTTCTTAAGTTCTGATGGGATTTAATTACCCCYGGTGTAAGCGATTTTGATTTCTCTATTTGTCRGGGTTTTAAATAACTTAAAATGACAAATTTTATGTTKGTTCCATTTTCCCTATCCCACTGYGTTTTCCTCATCCCCATSAATGCACTAACAATWTTATTAATTATAAYTGCCTCTGACACCACTGCRTTTAACACCACTATAGTCGATTCCTTGTTCCTTTAAMACCATCRAAGTCRATGTCTTGTGCCTTTAACACCACCGCATTYGATGCCTTGTCTCTATGGTGATCTGYATGCATTGAAGAAGTTAGTATGACTTTAAAGTGAAGTGTAGAAARGAATWARAAAACCAKACACCATGAAACCATAARYGATGGTAAGATCAATAGATCCATTTTTTCTTTCATAYTGTGTTGWGCYTAGAATGAAGACATCTTCTATTATCAGARTCTATGYTYATTTCTGGTGAAGAGAAAAWTCRAACATGATGATGGAAGTACATGGGATGAYRGTGTTTATAGAGGTGTTAAGCAAATAGTGGTAGTCTATGCTTCAAATTCCATTTATTCTATCAAGATTGAATATACAGGTGACAAGGGATGTTCTTTCTAGTTAGAGAAGCACGGTGGCAATGGCAACGGAAGAGGCAAAACTAAAACGACAATTAACAAGTGCATAACTATGAAATATTGTAGCTTTGAATATTTTACTTATTTATGAATATTGTAGGAGGTCGTAGCTTTGAATATTTCACTTAATTATGAATAATGTACAAGGTCGATAACGGAGCAGGGTTGAGGATATAAATATCAGGCTGGACTATCCTACATAGGTAAGTTCATTCAACCCATGATGATGTTATAAATTTAATGGGGATGGTTGTATGAGGGTTTGGGGTGGACATTACCATCTAGATATGGATTATAACAAAGACTAATATTGTTAATGAATTCATTAACAATACATGTGGGAATAAGTACTTGGGATTTTTCCTCTAAACATTCGAGGATTTCATTCGGAAACATTCAAACTCTCATTCATGGACTAATCATTGAAGGTATGCTATTGAAATATCATTAGTGTGGAATAACATCAAGCAAGAAAATAGTAAGGAAGATACCTGCAGTTGATTCCCTTAGCTTTAAGGGACATTGGTTGTCTACCCACAAAAGGTTATGACATGATTCAAATAATCTCAGGTAGAATTTTCAAGTACAATAACTACTTTGGTTCAATACTAGTGCTACTTCTATTGTTTTTACTGCAACTCCTACAACAAAGTAACATATCATTAAATTTGAGATACAAAATAGGAAAAAAAAAACTAACCTATTACAATCATTAACATGTTTAAATCTTTATTATCTTGAGTACCTGGAAGGATTTTTTTTTGAGTTTTTGATAGGGAAAAAGATTGAGGGATTAATTCAAGCACTGAGTTGTTTGTAAAAAAGAATTGTAGCAGGTTATCTAGAAACCCACCATCGTTGGGGCATCTGTATGGATGGGTGTCACCATCTAAACCAAAGAAAAAAAAACTTTGTCGATTTCAGTATGCCATAACCACATCTCCCATTTCTATTTGTACAAACACTAAGAGTTTTCTCTCTGTGGGGGTTAACATGCCATGCTACCTCAAAACCCTGCCATGGGAACTTCTAATTAATATTGATTTATGGGGTGTTTGATAGACCATGTTACCTCAAAACCCTACCATGGGAGATTCTTAATCATATTAAAATGCGGATATTCCTTGTGAATTGGTAGTTGGAGATGCATTTTGCAACAACGAGTATCCTCTTCTGGTTTCCAAATATTGTAATAGAAATCCTTGCAAGGAAGGTGAATATTGTAATATCAATCCTTGCAAGGAAGGAGATAGGACATACATTGAGTGGGTGTCCTTTTTTTCTAAGAACAGTTGTGTAACTCCTCCTCTAATAACTCCTCAAGTGGATGCCTTCTTACTTCCAGAACTGAGAAGGTTTCATGCCAAGAATAACATGACAATGATGCAGTGCACCTCGTCTCTAAGACATTTGACATTGTAAATAGGTACAAGAATAGGTTTCAGTGGTGTGTCTTTACGATTGGTCTACATTATAATCTTATGCTAAGAATATCCTAGTGGTGGTGCACCCTTATACACCCATTTAATGATAACTTTAGCATTAGTATGATACTAAAAAGATGGTATTTAGCATGGTATTTATCAATTTGCAAGGACATGAATTTACGTTGTACATAATGGAGGAAGAGTAGGGTTGAACTGAGATTTTACTTTAACCTCAGTTTCTACTATTCAGAACAAGAAAGGAAATACCTTTAATTAATGTGTATATGGGAGAGGGATAGATTATTGAATGAACTGGGATTTTACTTCAACCTCAATTTCTACAATTTAGAATGAGAAAATAAATCCCTTTAATTAATGTGTATATGGGAGAGGGAGATAATATTAAATGATTGTGTTATTCTATTGGATTAACTCTTGACTATATTATTTTATATATGATTGTGGACAAGAAAAAGAGTAGTTGGTTTTTTATCATGCTATTTTGTTTGTAGATTCAAAAAATAGAATGTGATACTAGTTTGTAACATCCTTGACCACCCAAGCCTAGGGCATGCTACTACAATTCTACTCTAATCTTATGACAACCAAAACGTAACATACCCAGCCATATACCTGTTGGGATATGGCACACAGAAACTCTTACAGAACATCATACATATACATCTTAACAGACAATTTCACTATGCTAATATACAGATTAATGCGGAAATAACAGTAATCTTACAAATACAACATATACAGGAAATACTCATAAATATAAAACATGTACAAATACACAACATGTAAATGAACATAGAAATGGTACTTATCTTTTTGTAGAAGAACACCAATTGTGTACAGACCTTCCACGAATCTCCCATCCATAGACCACGTTGCTCATCACTCTGAGCAGTGGGTCACCCCTGAGATAGGACTAAACTTCACCTGGGTAAACGGATGCCTAGTCTAGGCTGAGACAATGGGATGGTACATAGACAATCAGGAAGGATTCCCTCCAAGGAGCCAAATTATACACACAACCTACAACCTCTCATTCTCCACATGCCTGTCCCACCCTAGGAAGTGTGCCCCTTCTCTGCTCAATAGTACCTCGGTTACCCCACTTCCCTTCCAAGGCTTCAACAATAGGTCGAACAAGAATTCTTAGAGCACTATAGTTGTTGTTGGGCTCCCTCTAGAAGAAATCACTTCCCCAACAACCTCTATCACCTAGAGAGAGTTGTTCACAGGTATGAATACATGCTTCTTCTATTCCAACAAACTCTCTCACATGGAGAGAGTTATTTGCGGGCCTAACAACCTGCTTCTTCAATCCACGGGCCTAATAACATGCCTCTTCACTCCTGCTCCTAGTCAACCAACAATAGGCTCAGGTGAAGGCAACAACTGAAATCGGGTAAGTAAACAGAAGATGCCAGCCAACCATGCTCAGCTAAGGAACTACGTTGGAAACAACAACCAACCATTAAGATACGGTATGGGTTTAGGCCATTACAGTGCGTCGGGATTCATAGGAAATACACTGGATAACTCAAGTATAATTGTGGGTCCCAGAGGTGCATGCATGCTCATAGGTCGATAATGGAGGTCATGGCTTAGTGCATGTGTGCATGCATGCATGGGAAGCCTCGAAAGAATGGAATGAACCCCCAATAATGAAGATTTTTCCAAATATAACTGCATGCGCCAAGATTGACACATGTCTTTCTTAGAGCCCATTCCTCTCCACTTGGATTTCATTCCTTTTCCCAAAGGAACTTAGGATAACATGAGTTATTTCCCAAACCTTAGTCTTTTAGGAAATATATTATAATATTCCCTTAGAGATAAGCCCTCAAGCTTAGCCCTTTTTTCCTATCCTCTTAGCCCCTTGTCTTTCCCTACCTAGTGGATATTAGTCCCCCATTCTCTTTTATCTTAGTTAGTCTACACACATCGATGTATTTATATTAATAATATGAGTATTTACATATACAAAAATAGGCTCATTGGCCTTTAGCATCTAGGCTCTCTGACCTAATAATAACATAAGTATCCTAGCTTATAATCACTTGGCTCACTAGCCTATGAAACATGTTACATTTACAATTACAATTGGGGCTCAATCTTCGGATATTACAATCCCCTCCCCTTATTTTTGCAATGTCCTCAATGCAACTTGTTTATACATGTACAATTCAAATTCTTCAAAAATCTCCAAGCTTTAGCTATTGGAACCTTGTTATCCATATGTTTATCTACTTTCCAGCACCAATTATGGTATTTATACTGCAACTGGAAGTCAATTTCTATATTCCATAGAGATGCTTCTAGAAATAATTCGGCTCATTGTTCCATTTGACACACCCTCCTTATGGAAGCTACCATGCCATAAGCATCCTTGAGTTTCTTCCCCCTTATTGCACTCACCCTTTCGGGCTCAGGCATCCATTCATTGCTACATAGTCCTTCAGTGATTCATCTTTCCAAGGCTTTCACACACAAGGAGAGCGTTAACCCATTACCAGAACCCCAACAAGGTTCTACAATTATAGGGCTTTAGCGTCCTTAACAATAGTTGTTCTTTCCTAGCATTCCATATTTAATCAATATTATCTCATTTGCATCACACACATGCAGTTATCATGAGAGAACATAAAATAATTCATTTAGAACTCAAACTTATTTCATAAGTAATTCAACTTTTCTCCAAAATATGAAATTCAATTTCATAATTTTTCATTGTTGTTGCAATAATAGGATGCAGTCTTCCTTTTGGATTTCAGCAAGCACCATGCTAAATACCATTTTTCCTGCAATGTTTCTTTCTTGCATTCAACCAACAAATTGTCAGTATATATTGTACATCATACTCTCATTGCAATATGTACAAAAACCTTATGAAGTGTTCTTAGAATTGTCTATAACTAAAAATTCAATCACAACTACAAAATAATTTATTAGATAGAATGAATTATCATTCTATACACACGCCTGTTCATAATTAATATCAGTAAGTTCATTACTTATTTTTTCTGCACATAAAATTTCCTATAGTCAATGCTCATTTGACTACTTCACTTGCAAATTTTCTATTGCAATGTCCTAAGAGCTCTTGAAATGTTCAAAACTCCATGAGTTAGTGTTGACGGGCGAAATTGACCTCGTCAACTGGAGGGGTGATTCCGGTCCAGGGATTTCTAGATAACCCAAGCCGTTTGGATTAATCCACTCCGATGGGTTTAGCGGCTCTGTTAGCCGATCTAAGTCTTAGGAAAACGAAAGAAAAACTAATCTAAGTGAAAAAACAACTTCTGGAAACTATACACAAATCTAATATATATATATATATACAGTTTACTAACTAATATTATAAAACAATAATTCTACTTATTAAATGTTCAGTTATCAATACAATTAAATCTCGATTATATATACAGTATTTACAAAATACAAATTTTGATCGAAATCTGCAAAATCATCTGTGAATTGTCTTATGACAGCAAAAGCTAGCGTTTTTGGATTTTTATAACTTTTATGAAATAGAAATAAAACAAAAGCTATCTAACTAAGCAATAAAAGTAATAATATGTACTATATATCTATCTAAACTACAGAGAATTCTCAAATTAATTGACTATTAAATTGCAAATAACAAACTGACCTAAAGTAGCATTTCCTATTTGTCTTGTGCACAATACTCAATTTCATTGTTTGATGGGGGAAACCCGCACCAAATTTTCCAAAAGATTCTCGTAAGAAGATAGCAGTGACGCTTAAATACGAATGGCAGAACAAGCAAGACATATAGCAACAACAATTTTATAGTTTACAAATAATCACATTAAGATAAATCCCACTGCGAATATTTGTACATAACTGCTCATTTAACAAAGAAGATTAACCTTCTATTAATTAAATAAAAATAGGGTAATTGTTGTAAATAAAATGAGATACATCAAATGTGGACAATACTTAAATCATATCGCATCAACGTGTAACAAATCTTGATATCTAAAGTAGTCAATAATTTCATTACAAATTGAAATGCACAAAAACTTGAACAAAAGTAAGATAAATTGAAGCTAAAGCCGTACAAAAAATCCACTTTCATTCGAGTCTGTATAATCATCAGTCCATAGTCTCTGTTCTCCCAACAATGATGGTTTTGTTTACAAAAATAATAGATATATAAAGGCCACAGGATCAAAACATTCCTGTGGAAATTATCAAAGTTGTTTGCAAAAAATATGGGAACAATCTCCCAAATTCCTATTTCTATCTAAAACTAACAACCTAATCCAAAACTGTGTAAAAAAAAACATGTTCAAAGATGGCACCATTGATCCATTTCCGTTTGAAATTCGTGTGTACCTGTAGATGCACAAAAATACACGATTTCAGATTGTATTTTAGCTGTAAAATCAACAAATTCGAATTTTGATAACTAGCTAACATAATCTCACGATTTTGTAGCTAGTTATTATTATCAAACATAATCGTATTGTATCAATTCCATCATAACAGAAATATATGTGATTTATCAAAAAAATCCTTTATACTAATTCAAATCAAACAAAATTATTTTGAAATCATTCTTGAAATACCATACCTTGGTTTCAGGGATTCGATCTATTCAAGCTATTTTTGAATTAACAATGGCATTGGTTGCCTCCACATTTTTAAAGACAATAGAGCCTGTGGTTAGGCTGCTTGAAAATCTTTGGATTGATCAAGGGTTCAATAGGGGGAAATAATGTAGGAGGGAGAATAAGGCACAGGCCTAGAGAAGTAATAAACATTTCAGTAAATGCAAACAGACCAAAATGCACCTTTCAGCCACGAAGAAAATCTGAGATTTGGCCTCTAAAGGATGAGCTATATCTTTGTAATAACCTAATTTCTAAGGAAACCACCTATAATGGAGGTAAAGGGGCTAATTTCGGTTCTGGGTTTTCAAGGGTTTGATCTAATTCAAAACCGTTTGCTTAGAACCGCTCACGCAAAAACGTTTCTCTGGGAGGCAATTACGGGGTTGGCCTAAGGAGTCTTCTTTGGCACTATCAAAAAATAACAGAGTCTGGACACCATGGGGTTCAATTTACACTACATGAGCCTTAGAAGATAGCACACAATTAGTTTGGTAATCGGCGAGGGTTTGACAAGGTAGACACAACACCATTTTCTCGCAGTTTCCCCAAAACAAGCAGAGGCAACCCGCAATGAAAAACAGAGCGTTAATGCTCATGCATGCGAGGATGGTGGAGTAAATTGAAACCATGCAAAACTATCATATCGAGCTGTACAATCGACGTCGCCTTGGTAAAGAGTTTCATTCAAATCACTTTTGGTGTGTATCAAAAATAATGTAAACAACATGTCAAACGAATAACCATTGAAAACCATGACAAGTCGATCCAAATGTTTGAACAAACAATAGCATTTGTATGATTTAAAAGAAAACAACATGTCGAATATTGCACCAACGATTCAACCCCAAAATTAATGTGTTCAAATAAAACCACTGCCCCAAGGATTTGATCAAAGACACCAAAATATCATATAACCATTGCTAAATTGAAACCATATTGACAATGGTCAAATGCCAAGTGAGTAAAGGTTTGGTGTTTTGATAAATGTGTGACCAGTAGTGAGTTGGAGGTAAAAGGGTTACGACCATATAAACAAAAGATTTACAACAATCCAAAAGATCACTTTAATGCAATCAACATGCCTTCCAACTCTAGATTTTCACACTTGCAGTCATGAAAATGAAAACAAGAAGCAGATATGCAAAAGCAAATATAATAGTGTGGTTTTCTCTTGTTCAGAAATGCGACGAGTATTGAGGGTTCAAAAACCTTGTGTAGGCATCTTGTAAGGAAAAGATAAAATTGCAAAATGGATGCCAACAATGGCGACACACTGGTAGAAGCAGTTATCTCTTCCAAATGAACAATTCCAGATTAAGACAATGAGAATAATTCTAACTGAAAAGCAACCAGAAAATTGTTTGAACATCGTCATCAATCATAAAAATTCCAGTTGATTATTTTAAAAGATGAAAACTGATAACAGTCTTAATAAAAGTGAGTCACGATATTAAGGGTAAAATCTTCAATACTGTTGACAGAGCCACTGCTGCCAGCAGGCGTCCATAGCCTCGACAGGGTTGCCATTTAACCTACTATGATATCCGTATCCTACCAGGAAGTTCTAGATCAGAATAAAGGACATTTTAAGGTCAAGAGATTTCATATTTGCAAACTTTCATATACCCGACATTGCTTCGCTGCCAGTGGGCCTGTTCAGTACCCCGACGAAGTTATCTTGGCGTCATGCATGCATTTAATCACTGCCAAAAAACCTGTTCAGTATCCCGGCAGGTTTACAAGCACTTCCCACATCTCTAATGATTTATTTGGTTTTTTTTTTTTTTTTAAGATATATAATTGAGCGGGGTAACACTGAAAATTATGATATTTTGGACATATTTTTACAGACCTTGAGAAAGATTTTTAAATTGTCCTTTTTTAAGATCTAGAGATAGTTTATTAATAAAACGACCTTCGGAGGCAGGGAGACATCTTCTAAGTTGTTCCCTTAAGGAACAGGGACAGCGTAAGAATAAAATGGATGGTCATGACAGGCTTCAATTACATATTGAGATCAATAAACTCCTTTCAAACAATAGGCTTTCTTTAAGATGGTTGTAAACTTCAGAAAAATATCATAATTGATGTTTTAATAATCTTCAATAGTTATTCCAGAGGAGAAATTTTTCTGTTCTCTTAATCTGAAACGGTTCATGGTGCAGGTATGTGTGTTTCAAAAAAAAGACTGATAAGCATAAAAGGAAACAAAACACACCAGCGATGAAAGATTTGAAAGAAAAGAAATCCAAAAAACAAAAGAAAATATGTACAGAAGGTGCATCTAAAAACCTCATGCAACAAATCCCTTGGGAAACTGAAAGAAAGTAGGAAAATCCTGTTTGATGGGAAAGCAGTCCTACTCGTGGTACCTTGGGTCAGGGTTGATTCAAATTTATTTATCTTTTTACTTTCCATTTAAGATTTTCATGACGATACTGCGTTTTTGAAAATAAATGTTCAATTAGAAGTAAAGAGAAAAGGATCAAGGGGACTTCCCTAACAACAGTTGTATTATGGTTCTCGTGGTGTGCCCACTTGCGTTCATGTCTGCATTATTACAAAGAGAAATAGTGAGAAGTACAATTGAAAGGAAAACCTATTCCTAAACCTACCCTGACTATTAAACAAATCAGGATACTACGTGAAGTCATGCCTCCAATGTATCCATCGGAGAAACTCCAATCCTACAACGGAAACAAAATCAAACATTATTAATAAGAATGGTAATATATCAACAAATGAAAGAAACATATCACACTTTCCTTCATAATCATCATCTAAAAACAAAGTAAGCATGATCTTACCATTCCCTGGAATATTCTTGATGTATGAATCCTCCAGCCATTGTGCAATCTTGTCGTGATAAGGGTCATAATGGCATGGGCGAGCGTAAGTAGGTTTGAAAAACTTGTCAAGATTACGAGGAAATGAAATAACCAACAACCAAGGCTAAAATGCACCATCCTCCTGACAATTCTCTAAGTGTTCATTAATTTCTTCACATGGAGGATCTAAAAGAAATATGTCACGCCTAGTTCCAAGATACTTAGGTAAAAAGAAAGCAAGCACAACTTTGTCTTTATTATGAAATATTTTTATATATGAATATTCAAGCCATCCTAAGATCTTGTCACAAAAATGGGGATGAAAACCATGACTTTGATGAAACAAATATATCAATGGGAAACTCATCATAGGAGGATTCGTGCAAACAATTAGATCATTGGTTTGAATGTTTCCTTCGATGAGATTGATCATTTCAAAATGTGAAGCATAAACATTAAGATTCGAGCTAATTAAAGAACGAACATGCAACTTAGAATGTTTGATCTACATAAGATATAATGCATTGTCTTTTTTAACAATAAACTGTGTAAAATCATCTCGCAACATGTCCTTTTCTCATGTGAGTGATGAAAGTGAACAAGCGTCAAATCCGGTTTTATCAATGTTATGCTTGGAATTAATTTCACCAAAATTTAGAATATTGAAAAGATATGATTGTGGCAGAAAAGAGTAGGATGTTGTAGGTAAGGTGTCAAGTCCAGCAGAGTCTAGGAAGATATCGGGATATAAAGAATAAAAGGAATCATACATAAGCACATGAAAATAATCTCTTGAATTAACAATGGTATTCTCAAAAGATTTCTCTTCACCTTCTTTAAAACCCTTACTTTGTTTTGGTGACGAATACCTCAACATGATATGATCATCTGGATTTGCCTTTTGTGTGATAGATAATTCAAAATTTATGTGACAAACATCTAGTTTTTCCTGTGAACAAAGTGCATTTTGAGGATGAAGGTTTAAGGTTTCTTCTTCTAGTTGCATATCTTCTTCTCTAACCATTTTCATAGGAGTACTAGAACATTCAAGACGGTTTTCGTCGCTTAAGTGTTCTTCAATGACTGATTTCAAATGTTGATTAGAGCATGAGTTAAAAGAATGAGGATATTCACCTTGATCCAGAAATGAATCTTCTTCCATAATGTTCGAAGACTGAAAATACAATGATTCAAAGGAAAAACCAATTTGGTTGTCAATAAGAACCTGGTCAATAGATTCTACCTCCCTAGCGTGTTCAACATTGTCGGAAGGATTTTTCTCTTCTTGTGAAGAGAATTGTTCTTGCAGTTGAGTGATAGGATTTGCAATTGGTTCTTCGTTTGTGCTTGAATATGACTGGATGGAAGGGATGCAAGCATCACAGAAGAGACTTAATGCAAATGACATGTCATCGAGATTAAATTTACAGAGGATATGATAGACTCTTGTCAAAAAGTCTTCTGAAGATGAATTGTCGTTGACTAGCGAAGTATGAAATTCTTCACATAATTGATCGAAATCATAATCAAAAGCATCTAGAAACTCATCTACAAATTGAAACCAATAAAAAATGTGACATGCTGGAAAGGATTCAAACCAATGTTTAATCCGACCTCTAAAAGTAAAAGCGAAAAGTCTGCATAAAACTCTTAAATCTGAGATGTCATGTTTGATGCATTTGCACCAAAACTTGTTAAGGTGGTCTTTGGCAGATATATTGCCTCCACCCTCAAAGCTGAGTTTGGACAAGCGAGAGACTGTCTCGTTGGGAACATTGGGTAATGAGAAGTTGAAAGCATGTTCCAACATGGTGATTTGGGGAGCCATGGGGGAATTGAATACATTTAAAATAAAGGCTCCTACAGGGCCATCTTGTCAGTCGGCCCTCCCTCTAGCGCCATTTTTTGACGGGAAAAATTGATCGCTCGTCAACTGGAGGGGTGGATCCGGTTCGGGGTTGTCTTAAATGGGCGAAGGCACTATGTGTTCTTAAGAGAGATTGGCAGACAATCTCTTGTATGTCACCACCTGTAGGATTTGGGGTTACTGGTTCAACTGTGATTCGTAGATCGTCGTTTGATGTGGTTGTTGTTTGAGGGACGATGTTGTTGTTTGAATGACTTCTTGTCACTATAGGTGAGCGGTTGGGTGGTGGAGGAGTCTTACGACCGTCTCGTGCCATTAATAATTTTCAGGCCCTCCTTCTAGCGCCATTTGTTGACGGGCGAAATTGACCACTCGTCA
>JZKD02S1763406.1:86504-102040 GCA_000966675.3 Picea glauca
TTTACAAAATACAAATTTTGATCGAAATCTGCAAAATCATCTGTGAATTGTCTTATGACAGCAAAAGCTAGCGTTTTTGGATTTTTATAACTTTTATGAAATAGAAATAAAACAACAGCTATCTAACTAAGCAATAAAAGTAATAATCTGTACTATATATCTATCTAAACTACAGAGAATTCTCAAATTAATTGACTATTAAATTGCAAATAACAAACTGACCTGAAGTAGCATTTCCTATTTGTCCTGTGCACAGTACTCGATTTGCTTCTCATAAATAGAAAGCAGTGACGCTTGAATACGAATGGCAGAACAAACAAGACATATAGCAACAACAATTTTATAGTTTACAAATAATCACATTAAGATAAATCCCACTGCGAATATTTGTACATAACTTCTCAATTAACAAAGAAGATTAATCTTCTATTCATTAAATCAAAACAGGGTAATTGTTGTAAATAAAATGAGATACATCAAATATGGACAATACTTAAATCATATCGCATCAACCTGTAACAAATCTTGATATCTAAAGTAGTCAATAATTTGATTACAAATTGAAATGCACAAAAACTTGAACAAAAGTAAGATAAATTGAAGCTAAAGCCGTTCAAAAAATCCACTTTCATTCGAGTCTGTATAATCATCAGTCCATAGTCTCTATTCTCCCAACAGTGATGGTTTTGTTTACAAAAATAATAGATATATAAAGGCCAAAGGATCAAAACATTCCTGTGGAAATTATCAAATTTGTTTGCAAAAAATATGGGAACAATCTCCCAAATTCCTATTTCTATCTAAAACTAACAACCTAATCCAAAACTATGTAAAAAAAACATGTTCAAAGATGGCACCATTGATCCATTTCCGTTTGAAATTCGTGTGTACCTGTAGATGCACAAAAATACACGATTTCAGATTGTATTTTAGCTGTAAAATCAACAAATTCGAATTTTGATAACTAGCTAACAGAATCTCACGATTCTGTAGCTAGTTATTATTATCAAACAGAATCGTGTTGTATCAATTCCATCATAATAGAAATATATGTGATTTATCAAACAAATCCTTTATACTAATTCAAAGAAACAAAATTATTTTGAAATCATTCTTGAAATACCATACCTTGGTTTCAGGGATTCAATCTGTTCAAGCTATTTTTGAATTAACAATGGCAGTGGCTACCTCCACATTTTTAAAGACAACAGAGCCTGTGGTCAGGCTGCTTGAAAATATTTGGATTGATCAAGGGTTCAACAGGGGGAAAGAGTGTAGGAGGGGGAATAAGGCACGGGCCTGGAGAAGTAATAAACATTTCAGCAAATGCAAACAGACCAAAACGCACCTTTCAGCCACGAAGAAAATATGAGATTTGGCCTCTAAAGGACGAGATATATCTCTGTAATAACCCAATTTCTGAGGAAACTGCCCAAGGTGGAGGTAAAGGGGCTAATTTTGGTTATGGGTTTTCAAGGGTTTGATCTCATTCAAAACCGTTTGCTCAAAAACGCTCACGCAAAAACGTGTCTCTGGGAGGCAATTACGGGGTTAGCCTAAGCAGTCTTCTCTGGCACTATCAAACAATAACAGAGTCTGGACACCATGGGGTTCAATTTACACTACAGGAGCCATAGCATATAGCACACGATCAGTTGGGTAATCGGCGAGGGTTTGACAGGGTAGACACAACACCATTTTCCCGCAGCTTCCCCAAAACAAGCAGAGGCAGCCCACAATGCAAAACAGAGATTTAATGCTCATGCGTGCGAGGATGGTGGAGTAAATTGAAACCATGCAAAACTATCATATTGAGCTGTAAAATCGGCGGCTCCTTGGTAAAGAGTTTCATTCAAATCACTTTTGGTGTGTATCAAAAATAATGTAAACAACATGTCAAATGAATAACCATTGAAAACCATGACAAGTCGATCCGAATGTTTGAACAAACAATAGCATTTGTATGATTTAAAAGAAAACAACATGTCGAATATTGCACCAACGATTCGACCCCAAAATTAATGTGTTCAAATAAAACCACTACCCCAAGGATTTGATCAAAGACACCAAAATATCATATAACCATTGCTAAATCAAAACCATATTGACAATGGTCAAATGCCAAGTGAGTAAAGGTTTGGTGTTTTGATAAATGTGTGACCAGTAGTGAGTTGGAGGTAAAAGGGTTACGACCATATAAACAAAAGATTTACAACAATCCAAAAGATCATTTTAATGCAATCAACATGCCTTCCAACTCTAGATTTTCATGCTTGCAGTCGTGAAAATGAAAACGAGAAGCAAATATGCAAAAGCAAAGATAATAGTGTGGTTTTCTCTTGTTCAGAAATGCGACGAGTATTGAGGGTTCAAAACCCTTGTGTAGGCAGCTTGTAAGGAAAAAATAAAATTGCAAAATGGCTGCCAACAGTTAGCAACATTTCAGTTGTTAGTATAATTATTTCTATGCAATAATATATATGCATGCACTCAAAAAACACATTCAACAAATTCATTTAAGTATACAATTCTATCATGCATAAGTGCAACTCTGCCACTTACTAGGCATGAGTGCAACTCTCAGTGCATATCTATTCAATGCACCTTTGCATTGATTGTTCATAATGTTCTTTATCTAAGTCATGTATCTCACCATACATTAATTGGAAATCTGGCCAATGTCTTGACACATTCTCCACACACTTTCCATTGTCTTCTCGATTATTTGGATGCCTTCATTTTCGACCCAAACACTACACCACAAATATAATTATGTGGTGTTCATTAGTGTTAGTGAAATGGTTGCAGTCAAAGCATTATTTAAAGGTAGGAATCTTTTGGTATTTGTCTGGTATATAACCTTTCCATATCTATACTTTACCACATCTAACCATGTCCCGGTCTCATACATGACTAGCTTTCCTAGCATCATTCCTATAAAAAGTTCTTATCTTTTATTTCTTTGGTTATTACCTCATAACCACATTAACATGACATGTTATTATGTCAGTGTGTGCATTCAAAATCTAAAAAGCTTTGATAACTATAATAGGCCTCTGGCCTTTACCACACTTAGTGGTATTTTAGTCATGTTAATGAACTTAAACAATACCATATTGTGTATTATAATAATTCAATCTGGG
This sequence comes from Picea glauca, assembly GCA_000966675.3. Lineage (NCBI taxonomy): Eukaryota > Viridiplantae > Streptophyta > Pinopsida > Pinales > Pinaceae > Picea > Picea glauca. Next base: position 89,648 of record JZKD02S1763406.1, read on the forward strand.
GAAATTCTTACCTGAATTTATCTTTGGCAATTATGTAACATAATTTCAAAAGAGAAATACTTACCTGCATAGCTACCATTAAACGAATTTGATGCTACATGATTACTTTATGGAAATAGAAGCTTTCATACCTTTTTTATTAGTCATATAACCAACACTTCCATTTTTTGTTTCTTTATTCCATATGAAACAACATCATCAAAAACACTTGCAAACATGCAAGCATTCTCTCTTTATGGCTATCCCAACAAGCCATAACATACTTGCTGCCACAGAAATTGTAACAACTTCTATCTCCCTGAATCATTTTTCCTTGCTGATCTCGGAAGTCTTCACTTCTTCCCATATTCCTGAATCTTCTTGTTCTCTCATTTTAATCATTTTCCATGATTATTTCTGACCCAAGCACTTTCTAGCCAAATCACTCTTGGCTACCTTTTCATTTCCAGCCAATTAGTAATGTTGATATTAACCTTCAACTTTTATTTGTTTCCTGGATCCATCTATCCCAACTCATACTTGGATGAATTATAATTCCAATCATGTTGTATTATAGACTTTGGATCTTCAAAATCCATTTACTTTTCGGACTAAACTAATTTAGCCCCTTCTTGACTGAATACTTTAGTATTTGAGTTTTCTTGTACTCTTCTCTTCTCTTTTCCAACTAGCCTCAAAATGACTTGCATAGCCAGTCTCTAGCATATTGTAAGGATGCACATAAGCCTCCTTCGCTAGCTGCATAGAATTAATTGAAGGTACTCAACACTTCTTTTACTTTACCATCATAATTTCGAGTGATACTTCCAACCTCTGGGAATTTCACTCCTGGATCTATGCCACTTGAGATGGATTCTTCTCAAGCACCATATCTTTTTTCATTCACAAATATGCGTAGAACCATTTTCTTCTTCATGGTTCCTTATTGATTTCTCTTCAGAAATTCATTTCACTTTCAAGTTATTCTCGACTTGATATCTCCATGATATTGTGGAAATACCTTCAACAATTTTGGAATGCATCAACAATCCTCTACTATTCTTGTTTTCCCTCCTAGAGTGTTGTCATGCATTCCTATTAGCTTGATATATACCTCATGATTTCTTCTTACATTATATTAGGATGTTCATGGACTTGACTCCATCCATGAATCTTTCCTTGTAAACTTTGCATACTTGCAACCATATATTATGCTAATATAAACTTTCAACATTCCATTATTACTTGGATTCCTTTGATCCAACTACTACATGACCCAATTATATTTCTAGTCATATTCTCTAAGTAACCTTGGTCATCTAACACCAATTTATTTCTTGAGGTATTTGATTTAGCCTTTCCTTATCTGATCATATCAGATTTGGATTAGCTTGATGAATTATTACTTCCTTATGTATTGACCCATCTGGTTTTTCAACCTAACATGCATAACCAACTTCTATCATGTCATATTTGATGACCTTCACACCATGCTTCCACTATGCATTATGATAGCAATAATGGAGGTTCTATCTCCAAACTGTAGGACTGATCTTTGGATATGTTGTCACTTTCTCCATGCATACATTTCATCTTTATTTATCAAAATACTAGCATTTTGATATATCAATATGTATAGAATGGGTCTTCCCACTATGTACTTCTTATCTTAACATTCTTTAGTCCCGATCTTCAATCCTCTTGTGGAATACACATGACATAACAGCATGTCCTCAAGTTCCTCCATTCCTTCTTGATATCAGGTCCAAACTCTTTCATATTCAATAAAACCTTCCTTATTCCCATGCTTTGCATCTCCATATGAACCTATGGTTCATTCATTATCATGTATTGTATATGGTTTCCCCCACCTATCATTCATATTTGATGTGCAAAAAATTGTCACTTGGAATGTCTTCCCCGAACAAGAATTTCATTAGGGTTTTCCAAGTCGCTTATTGAATCCAACATCTAATCCAATGCCTTCTTAAATATATCAATGTAACATGAAGAATTGTATTTGTACTTCTTTCTTCGATTTGTAGACATCTCTAGCACTTTTTCTATTTCAAATGTAATCATTACATCCGAAAATAGGCATACAACAAATTTTGTTAGCCAGAACCATAATAGACCATTTTGGTAATATATGTACAATTTTCCTTTTATGGTCACCAACAACCTTCTTTCTTAAATTTTTTCATCTAATATACTCAATCCTCAATTATGATGGAATACCTGGAATCCTCTTTCCAAGACCTTTCCAATGACTGCTTCCTTGATCAATTTTGAGTCTTGAGCAGAAAGTTGTGGATAATTGAAAATTGTCTTTCTTGTGAAGCTGATCTTTGCACATATGATCTTCTTCTAAAGTTGAATTTTGTTCTCAAAATCATACTAGATCCTCTCGTAAGGTACACAGGCCTTATTTACATACTTAGGTGCAGGTCTGTAAAATTTGGGACCCCACAAACTCCTTCACTAAGACGCCTTTTTTTTTAAAAACAATTTCTGAGCACTAGACCTTTTTCTTTGGCCCCCAATCTCATGTGACCATGGGCTGTGACCAAGTGCTAGGCTGATAGGCACTTATCCAGAGCTTCAGGACTTCGGGGCTCCGGAAATTCAAAGGTTCTGTCAACTACAAACTTCCAATCCCTAGAGTGTCGAATTGGAAAACTCACGAAGAACGATGGATCGATGGTCCACAACTTCCCAGCATGCAACAACTGAGATCCATTACGAGACTCTGGGCTTCAGGAGTTTTTGAAGCACTGCTCCATAGATCTTTCGAAATACCGAACCAGTAAACTCACAAACAAAAAATCAACGAACCTTGTATTCTCGTTAACCAACGACCACAATCAACTCTAGGACTCTGAGCTTCGGGAGTTTTCGACTATCCATACTCTCAATCCTTCCGGACTGCCAAGTTTCTAGACTACAGGATTTGTTGCCATGTATCCTATCATGATCAATGACTAGAATTTTCTCTGCAACTTCAGTCTTCAGGTCTTTCCAAAGCACCTCTCCACAGATCTCCCAGAGTGTCGAATTACTGGAGATCCTCTCCTTCCTCCATGTATCATCTCCCAAACAATGGTCTAGATTAACTCTGGCCTTCGAGAGTTCTCGACTCAAAGAAACTTGCAACTCAATTCCTCCGGAGTACCAAGTATTCATACATTAGGGTTTGGCACCATGTATCCACTGTAATCAATAGCTGAGATGGACTCTGACCTTCGGGCCTTCGGGAGTCCTCGACCCCAACTGCTTATGCCTTGAATCCTCCAGAGTGTCAAGTGTCCAGACTACGAGATATATTTCCATATGTCCTCTTCTGATCAACGATGAGGATTTAATTTGCTCTTAGGAGCTTCAGGGGTTTCACCTTCATCACACTTCATTCCTTCTGAACGTCGAATTGGCGAACTCTCAGAGTCTTCTTCAGTAACTAAGCACCAAGGGGTGCTACATGGAAAAAAATAAGGAACAAACATGTGGCCCTATCTGATAGGTGACACATGTCATATACTAACTGGCAGGAACGATCTTTGAAAAACATGGAACACGGTGACATGTGGTAATCATCAAGTGTGTCCATGTCACCCTAGGTGGTTTCAATAGGCCACGTCACTCCGGTGCTTCATAACTTCAGGACTTCGGGACTTCGAAACTTCGTAGCTTTCCTTAACACTACTCCCCATTTCTTCGAAACTCTGAATTTACGAATTGTGCTACTTCGAAGTTTCGGGACTCCGTCGCTTCAGGACTTCGAGCTTCAGTGGATTTCGCATTACAATACAATATTTTCCCTGAACTGTCATTCTTCGGAGCTTCTATACTTTGACGCTCCGGAGTTTCGGACTTTGAAAGACTATAGCTTATAACACTTCAAAATACACCAACGACAAACCGACGAATATGACGATCTTCTTTGCTCGACTGTCAAACAATTAATGTAGTGACATGTGGCCCCACCGATGGACGACACGTGTCAGGTCCCAATTTGTACTAAGGGACTGTAAATGGTACAAAAACAAGTGACACATGGAATGGTTAGAATAGGTCTACATCACCCTAGGTGACGTCATCATGCCATGTCATATTTGGAATCTCAAGACTTCGACACTTCGGGCTTCGAAAGTTTTTACATCCACACACATTATAATGCCCGAATATTGGACTGTCAAAAAATTGTTTCCTGGAGCTTTGGGACTTCGAGGCTCCAGGACTTCGGAGATTTCTTCAACTCATTTAAACGTTTCTTCTGAACTCCAAAGTGACTAACCTTTAGAACTGTTCTTTCTCCGGGGTTTTGGGACTCCGACGCTTCAGACTTTGGAAGTGTTTGGTGATGGTCACCCTATAACCCCCGAATAGTCGAACATTGAAATTTCGAACAAGATGATCTTCAGACACATGTCCTCAATAATAGACAGTCTGGATTGGTTCCAGACTTCGAGACTTCGGAGAAAACTCTAATTCGCGGAACCAAAAATAGACTTTTCAGAACCGCTGAACCACTTGGGAAATCCAATGGTCCACCTTCTCCTGAATGATCTATGGTTGCGAGTCACCCCGAGACTGCATAGCTTTGTGCTTTGGCCCCTTTCTCGACAAAACTTAGAACTCACCAAAGTAACGAAGTCCGAAGGACTTGAGGGTTAACCGCCGCACTCCTTTCCCATATCTGGCAGTTGTGAAGGGTGTTCCTTCTTCTGAATAGATACGACGGGCCACACCTAAACTTGGCCAAAATCAATCATTGTTGTGATTTCTCAAATTGCTATACCTCCTGAGCTTTTGAACACAACCAAGGTGTTCCCTCAATGCCCTCCTGCTACTCTGTAATTTCAATTCTCTATGGAATTTTTACTTCAATTCCTCATACATGGCCCATCTAGGTTCAGTGTTGAAACCATGGGCTTTGAGACTTGATTTTGTCGATTTCGACAACAATTCAATCTGAAACTTCTGCTTCAATTTCCACTTACATGGCCCATCCAGGCTCAGTGTTGAAACCATGGGCTTTGATCATGCTATTTTGTTTGTAGATTCAAATAATATAATGTGACAATCATATCTGTCAAAATTCAACTCCCAAACTCTCAATTTTACCTATATACATTGAATCTCTCTCTTTCTGTTTTAGTTCACAGGAAAACACAATGGTCGTGATTAAAAATGTGTCCCCTATGATAAGGGGCTCAGAAGACCCTGGAAGGTATACCAACAACAACACAGTTATGTTTGATACGCAAATAAGGTTCTATTAAACATTTGAACTATCTACACCAATTCTTACTTAAATTAACATCTCTTATGTTAAACCATCGAGTTTGTTAATCTTGGGAACCATCGAGTTTGTTTGTTAATCGAGTTTGTTAATCTTGTTGGTCTTGTGGATAGAAAAAAACAAACAAAATGTTCAACTATTTTTTGTTAGTTATGTAGACAAAACAACATATCAAAGACAAAATGAACGAAATGTAATGTCCCCAAGGTGTAGGACAGTCGGTGACGGAGTGTGTTGTTAAGGTACTTCGTGATGTTAAAGTCACCGGTTCGAAACCTGCGGGGACAAAAAATCCAACCATGTTAAGGGTTGATGTGGCTCAAGCCGGGTGCCATCCTCTAGTGATTTTGACAGTTTAGATGCCTCTGAGTCGTGATTTCTTAGCCACAGGTTAGTCCCACATGTCAGGGACAAACTAACAAACAAAAAAAAAAACATACCAAAGACAAAACGTTCGACTCTTTTTCGTTGTTGAAACCAATGATAATGTCAATAATATCAAATATAAAATCACGTGAATTGATTATTTATTCTACTTTATGTGTAAATATGGCTTTGACCAAAAAAAAGCCAAAAGTTATATCATTAAAATTCCAAGGAGATAACAATTAATGATGAATGGCATTATACCTTTGGGATGGTTAAAAGGAATGGTTTCATGAATAAGATATAGTGTTTTAATGATAAAATTTGAGGGTGTCGTGATTACTGTAAAAACAATTTTCCTAAACAAGAAGGGAATCTTTTCCAGGCTTGGTGTATAAATCAAAGAGCACTTGTATTCATGGTAATTTTAATGAGTATCCATAGTTGTTGCTTAAGACAAGATATCCATATATTTTATTTTCTTTGGTAGGTATTAGTTGCATAGTAGATTTATCTTGTTTTGACATTGTAAAAATGACATAAACTATTATATATTTATATGGTTTGACATAAGTTTTGCAATCTATTGGTGTTGCCAACTTATTGATCGGAGGGTCAAAGTGTGGTGACGTTCATCATTGCCTATCTATGGTGTTGTCTAACTGTTCTACGTTCTGCTTTTTTTTTTTCGCCAGAATCCAACGACATAACGTTGGACGAAATTACAAATTTCTATTTTTAAATTGCATATCCGAATGCATAAATAGATTCAGTATATTGAAAAAACCCTTAGGACACTCGAATTATACACTAAAATCTTCAAATCCAACACTTTCTCACATAATTTCAAACAAAATAAAAAAGAGAAAAAAAAAAAATAGAAAATTTATCTATATCTTGAAATTCTTCATTCAATTACACTCTCATCTCATGGAAAGAAAAACCCTCACGGGCTAAAATGTACAAATTCAACCAATAATTAAATTTATAAAAACTCTTCATTAATGAATAAAAAACCACGCTATATGACAATAAAAAAACACATTTCCATTAAAAGCGGGCCATTTTAAAAAACAAAAAAATTTAACATTAAACAATGCATATCATTGTGTTATATGACGTACAAATTAATAAAATATTTAATTTTATTATTTAATATGACACGTGTAAATGAATGGCATATTGCATTTTAAAAGCTAAATTTAAACAAACCTATCAATTAGATTTCCATCCATAAAAATGTCAACTCATGAAATATTATGAAAGATTCCATGAAAATGCTATAAAGTTCACGTGAAGTCCATACATTTTTAATTATCCACTACCTAGCTCTAAGTACGCGACCCCACCAATGTATGAAATATGGTTTAAAATCTAAAGTGTTGTTAGAGTGGAACCACTTTATCATTTAGAAAAAAAAAAAGACAAGTCCATAAAAAAGGAATCAGAAATATGGATGCACAATGCACTCTCTTTTCCCTTCAGAAAAAGTTTTCACAATAATTCATTTTTGCTCAAAAAAAAAATAAAATTATGTACTAAAAACGATTATGTACTTGATATTACAACCGTTAATAAGGTTAAACCATATAAATCATATATCATTCAAAAAAATTTGGAGAGTCCTAAATGGCAGAAGCATTAATTATGTAAAGACGAAAGACGAGGTGTTTAATGATATATTTTAATTCCTAAAAGTAAATTCAAGTTTGTAAAGTCCCTTTTCTTCTCTCCACTTTTCTAGTGTGTGATATGTTCAGGGTTTAATTATGAGAGATGTAAATTCATCACCTATTAATATTTGGTTTTGGTTTATTGTAATTAGGGATTCCTACAATTGAGTAAATTGATATGCCAATTCATTGATAAGTAGTTTCAATTTTGTTTATTTAGAGTACGGTTTTTATAGATTTTGGTTACTTTTGTGTTTATTTTTGTTTTGTGGTTGCAAAATTTACTGGCAAAAGTTTTTGTAGTGAATGAAATACAAATTAATTTGTAACTAGAAATTCTCAATGAAAAGTGGAAAATTAAAGCTGAACTCACAAAAATAATATTAATTAAAATTATTATTCTAACCAAAAGAAAAGGACAACAAAATTAAGTTTTGTTACATAGAAACAATTCAATAAACACAAGAAGCCAAGTAATGGTTAACTTAGAAGAAATTGTGGAAGCCACACCAAACATAAATCATCAACTGGACTCCATCCTATAATTATTATTCCAACCAAAAGAAAAGGACAATGAAATTAAATCTTGTCACGTAGAAACAACCCAACAAGCACAAGAAGCCAAGTGATGACTAAACAACCCAACAAGCACAAGAAGCCAAGTGATGACTAAACAACCCAACAAGCACAAGAAGCCAAGTGATGACTAGCTTAGAAGAAATTGTGAAAGGCACACCAAACACAAATAATCAATTGGACTCTATCCTATAATTATTATTCCAACCAAAAGAAAATGACAAAGAAACTAAATCTCATCACATAGAAACAACCCAACAAGCACAAGAAGCCAAGTGATGGATAGCTTAGAAGAAATTGTGGAAAACACACCAAACACAAATCATCAACTAGACTCTATCCTATAATTATTATTCCAACCAAAAGAAAAGGACAAAGAAACTAGGTTCCATCACATAGAAACAACCCAACAAGAAATAGAAGCCAAGCGATGACTAGATTAGAAGAATTTGTGGAACACACACCAAACACAAATCATCGACTGGACTATATCATATAATTATTGTTCCAACCAAAAGAAAAGGACAAATAAACTAAGTCTTGTCACGTAGAAACAATCCAACAAGCACAAGAATCCAAGTGATGGCTAGCTTAGAAGAAATTATGGAAAACACACCAAATAGAAATCATCAATTGGACTCTATCAACATAAATATTCAACCACCCCCGCCCCCCCCCACAAAAGGAATTTGGTGATGGCCTAATCTGCTCACAAAAACTCTTGTATTGAATGGACTCGAAGTTGTTGCTAGAACTCACTAATCACATGTACAAAATTGTTCCTAAATCCACAACAATCACATCACTTTTAACTATTATTCCAACCAAAAGAAAAGGACAGATAAATTTAGTATCACCATCTACATCATGCTTACTGCTTATGATTTCATATGCAAAGGAATATTGTGCAGTAATATCATCATGATTATTGCAAGATGAAATGTTAGGTACCAAATCTATTATAATAAGCAGAAAATAGAAACACTGAGGTAAATACCAGTGGAACAACAAAATGTAGAGAACCAAAACACCAAAGATGATACCTTTATTGACACAAAGAAATGTTCACTTTCCTATTTGAGGGGGAAACCTCCAGCAGAGCAGTGCTCTATTACAATAATTCTCAAGATTTTTTTTTATTGTGCCTTCTACTCCTATTTACACTAAATCTATCTTCAAAAGAACAGTCTAGAGGAAGATATTTCTAGAAGCAAAAGCTTTTATTAAGTCTTCTTACATTAGACCTATTCACATTATTAACTAGGCTTTATTTATTAATATCGACCTTTATTACATGGAAAATATGTTATTCTACCTACATGAGGGGTTAGGGACATAACGTATCCCGCCCCCTTGAAAAATATTATTTTCCTCAAGGTTGGAGATGAGGAAATTGTTGTAGAATAGTAGTTGACTCCTAGGTGGCATCTTCTAGTGGAGTATCCTTCCATTAAGATAAAACTTCCTTGATGGTGTGTTGACGGAGACAATGCTCATGTTGGTCCAATATTTCCCGTGGGTGCAACCAAATGAAACCTTCTTCATCCAACTCTAGTAGACTCATCTAGGTTTGGAATTTAGTGTCAGTCACTTTCTTCAGGAATGAGACATGAAGAAAATGATGCAGCTTAGAGTGTCTGGGCAAGGCTAACTCATAGGACACTAGCCCCACTCGTTTGAGAATAGTACAAGGACCATAAAATTTGGGGGCGAGTTTCTGACAGTGTTGTTCTTTGAGTGAAGTTTGATTGTACGGTTGGAGATAGAGAAACACCTAGTCCCCTTCAACAAATTGATGTTTAGAATGACCCTGTTATGCCTCTTTCTTCACGTGATTCTAATCCATGACCAAGTTTTCTTTGAGAGTATACATAATGGTCGTATGGGACTGTAAGATTGCAGTCAACCTTCTCAACCTTAGAGACACATGGCATGTATAGGATAATAGATGCCCTTTGTTTGTAGACTACTTCAAAGGGAGTCATACAAGTGGCAGTATGGTAAGAGGTGTCGTACCACTATTCAGTGAGGGGTAACCACTAAACCCACTATTTTTTCCTTTTTGATGTAAAACACCTCAAATACGTTTCAAAACACTTGTTGACTGCTTCAGTTTGGCCATGAGTCTCGGGATGATAGGTGGTGCTAAGATGCCATTGGGTTCCCTAGAGATTGATTAATTATTTCTAGAAATTGCTAGTAAATGTTGGATCACGGTTAGAAACAATAGAATGAGGCATGCCATGGAGTTTGAAGATATTATCCATAAAAACTTGAGCAACTATGGAGGCTATGAAAAAGTGTTGAAGAGCACATAAATGAGCATATTTGAAAAGACAAACCATGACCACCATGATGACTGACTTATTGTTTGATTTAGGTAATCCAACAATCAAATCTGTAGAAATATATGTCCAAATAGTAGGTGGTAACGGAGGTGATTGGAGTGTTCCGAGAGTTTTGAAAGTCTCACCTTTATTTCGTTGTTAGGTATCACATTCAGCCACAAAGGTGCGAATTTATTGTTTCATATCATCCTAGAAAAAGGAACGTTGACTCATTCATAAGTTAGGAAAAACCTGAATTCCTAGTTCTAGGTGAAGCAAGAAACTCAAAGAGCATCGTGGATTTAAGGGTCGACTATTTTCTTAAATGTAGACTACCTTTATAGAAAAGCTCTTCATTGTGCCAACGGTACCCTAGAGAAGCTTGAGGATCCTGTTGCAATTTTTGGATTAGGCTAGAAAGTTTGGGGTCTTGGCACCATTCCTGGTGAACAACCTAAATCCAATTTGTGACAATGAATGAGAGGGAAAAGAGGGACCCTTCTTCTTCATATTGCTAGGAAAGGGAATCAGTCACCACATTTTCTTTTCTCTTCTTCTAAATGATTTCATAATCATACCAAAATAGATTGGTCACCCATTTTTGTTGCTCCGAGGAATGAAATCGGTTGTTCCATAAATACGTTAGGATTTGATGATCCGTTTTAATTTGGAATATTTTCCCCAAGAGATAAGGGAACCATTGATCCACTGCATGCAAAATAGACAACATTTTCTTTTCATAGATTGATTGGCCCAAATCTCTCTTCGACAACTGTTTGTTGGTGAAAGCCAAAGGTCGGCCTTCTTGCATGAGGACTACCTCGATGACTCTCCCTGATGCATCACATTCCAGAACAAAGGTCTTGCTGAAGTCAGGTAGTTGCAGGACAATAGTAGTGCACATAACAACTTTCAAGGCTTGGAAGGATTGGTCAGCTACATGCACCCAAATGAAAGCATTCTTTTTTAGGATAGCTATGAGGGGAGCCGCATTTTCTCCATAATTCTGAAAAAACTTGCGATAATAAACCGTTAAACTTTGGAAACCACATAAACTTTTAATATTTTTAGGGTGATGCCAATTCTGCATAGCTTCAATTTTCTTCAGATCCACCCTTACACCATCCTTGCCAACAATATGACACAGGTACTCAAATTCAGAGGCGTCAAAAGAATGTTTAGAATGTTTGAGGAAGTGTTTGTGCTTGGAGAGGAGATGGAGAAATTGATCCACATGGGTGAGATGGCCTTGCCAATTTTTACTATAGACGATAGACGAGAATATAATCAAAGAAAACTAACACAAAGGAAAGAACAAAAGATATGATTCATGAGGCTTTGAAAAGTGGAGGGGGAATTATAGAGAACAAAGGGAATGACCAAGATATAACCCTCATCAGTGAGAAATGCAGTCTTGGGAATGTCTTCCTCTTTCATACATATCTGGTGGTAGCTAGAACGCAGGCCATGTTTAGTAAAGTATTGAGCCCCGTCGAGTTCATTCAAAAGGTCATCTATGAAAGGAATGATAAATTTGTCCTGGATGGTAAGTTTGTTGAGGGCACAAAAAATCATGACACATGTGAAAATTTCCTTCCTTCTTGAGGACCATGACTATAGGGGAAGAATATGGTTTGGCATTGGGAAAAATAACACCCGCTACTAGCAACTCTTGGACTTTTTTCTCAATTTCATTTTTTTGAGAAAAGGGATGATGATAAGAGTGAACATTGGGAGGAATATTGTCGGATATTAAAGGAATGGAATGGTCATGGTCACCACGGGAGGGGGGAAATCCATGGGGATTTTGGAAAATAAATTGGTGTTGGGAAAGGACAGATTATAGGTCGAGGCGCATAGAGGGTGTCTGGACTTCTTGAATGGAATAGAGTTGGGAAATGATACCATAATGACCTTTTTTGAGTAAATTTTCCATGTGGTGGGAACTGATGATCTCTGTAGAGCCTTCAATAATTCCTTGGAAATTATATTGTTGGCCCTACTATTGGAATTGCATAGTTAAATCCTTAAAGTCCATGGTGATGGGGGCCGACTCATCATGGGGCCTAGAGTGTGGAGTCATTCATCACCAGGTACAATGTCACAACCACCCATGTTAGTAGCAAACACGTGATATTTAAAGTGATACTGACCAATTTGTAGGTGCACATTT
>JZKD02S1763417.1:7900-42242 GCA_000966675.3 Picea glauca
GCAAAGACGACCAAGAGGGAGAAGGAAAAGGTACCCAAAACTTGGAAGAAGGAGGCACCCAAAAGCTAACAGAAGGAATGGAGAAAACCAAATCCCCTCCGAGGAATGAGACAGAAAAAGATGCAGAGGAAGGGGAGATCTCATAAGGGAACGAATCATAAGGGGCGAGTGAAGCTTGGGACACACCAAAGAAACCAGGAAGAGGCAGGAAATCCAAAAAAGACGAGAGAGATCAAGAAACCTACAAGGAGGTCCTAAAAGGAGCACAACCAAACAACGAACAAGTGATCCGGGTGGGGCAGGAAAGGAAGCCCGCCAAAACCCCCCCAGAAGGCCCAACCCCCCCCCCCCCCCCCCATGCAACTAATGAAGTTAACCTCCTGGAACTGTAGGGGTCTCAGCAGCAAAAGAAAGGAAGAAGCTCTCAAGGACATTATCAGAACATCGAAATCAGACATCTTACTTATCTAGGAGACCAAGATGAGTCGACAAGACTCTATTAAAGCTTCAAAAAATGTATGGAAAAATAGTCAAGGATTAGCAGAAAACACCAAAGGTGCGTCAGGAGGACTCTGCACTCTGTGGAACACCTCTAAAATAGAACTGATCAGCTCTGAATCCTGCATGCATTGGATTTACTCCCAACTACTCCACAAGGAATCCGAAAATACGGTAAGCCTCTTTAATATCTATGTCCCACGGCACATAGAGGAAAAAAAGAACTGCTGGAAAACCCTTCTAGACTATTTAACAAACAATGATCTATAAAATATCATCCTCGGAGGGGATTTAAATGTAACGCTGGCCCAAGCAGAAAAATGAGGGGGATCTATCATAAGAGACCCAGCTAGAGAATGGGTGGAAGACCTAATCTTAGCATGGGATTTAATGGATATTAAACCTCTCAAAGGCCTCTATACGTGGTCCAACAAATGGGTAGGCCCAGGGCACATCACTGCTCGCCTAGACAGATTCCTAGTTCAAAGCTCTTTCTTTACCCTTGGGCTCATAGCCTCTTCAGAAATTATCCCTCACAGTACCTTTGACCACAAACCAATCACACTAGAGTTAAAGATAGATCAAGGACAGGGGCCCATCCCTTTCAGATTCAACCCCTCATGGACGTAGGACAAAGACTTTTTGAGCATAGTCTCTAGTGTGTGGACGAGTAAGGTAAACGGATTTGCGTTCTATGTTTGGGAAGAAAAATTGCGAAGGCTCAAGGCTGCGCTAAAGTCCTGGGCTAAAAGGAAACCTGACCCAGCCACCTGGCGTAAAGAAGCCCAACGGCGACTAGAGATCCACCAGCTCGATCAGGAAAAAAGGGAGATCACACAGCAGGACCTTCTCAAAGAGGATCACCTTCAAAGGCAGTGGCATACGGCCTGCAGGGAGGAAGAAAGATATTGGAGGCAAAAGTCCCGCAGTCTATGGCTGAAGGAAGGAGACAAAAACACAAGCTATTTTCATAAACAAGCGGAAGCAAGGAAGCATTATAAGGCAGTGACAAAAATCCAGTCCCATAACATTACAATCTCGGATCAAGAAGGCATTAGACAAGCAGCGTTCGAAACCTTTGGAACCCTCTATTCAGAAACTCAAAGGGCAAGCATTGATCCCCAAAGGTACCCCCTCTCCATAGTGCCAAGGCTCCTAAAGGACGAAATCAATCTCAGACTTGTGGAGGAAGTCACGCAGCAAGAAATAAGAGATGCTTTAGACCAAATGCATCCGGATAAGGCCCCTAGACCAAACGGCTTCACAGCTAGATTCTACCAACACTACTGGGGGATAGTCAAATATGACCTCACTAAAATGATCTGAAAATCTCAAGCAAGCAACAAGATTGGAGGGAGCAAAAACTCGGCCTTCCTGGCACTCATTCTGAAAGAGAAAGGAGCGACCAGCTTCAACCGATTCAGGCCGACATCTCTTTGCAACACAAGCTACAAAATCCTTACCAAGGTGATAGCCAACAGACTGAAACCAATCCTCCCTCTCATAGTCCCAGAGAATCAAGGAGGCTTCATCAAGGGCAGGCAAATCGCAAACAACATCATCCTGGTGCAAGAGGCTCTCCACTCCAACATCCGCAGGAAAGAAAAAGGTATGATTATAAAACTAGATCTTGCAAATGCTTTCGATAGAGTTAACCATAATTTCCTGCTTGAGGTAATGAGGAAGTTTGGTTTCGATCACTCCTTTGTGAATTGGGTTAGAGCCTGCATAGGGTCACCATGGATAGCCCCCATGGTAAATGGAAGAGCAACAAATTTTTTCCAAGCCTCCAGAGGTTTAAGGCAGGGGTGCCCCCTCTCACCTCTCCTCTACGCAATCCAGGCCTCGGTTCTCAGTTATCAGCTGGAACACTCCAAGGCCCAAAACAACCTCCAGGGGCTAAAAATTGCACATGGCGTGAAGGAAATAAACCACACCCAATTTGCGGATGACACCCTACTGTTAGGCGGGGCAAGCCCGCTAGTAGCAAGAAAATTCAAGGAGGAATTGGATGCATACACAGCAGTTTCAAGAAGCGAGATAAACCAGGCAAAGAGAAAAATTTATGGCTGGAATATCACGCCCAAAGACATGTTGGGAATCTCTAGAGTGTTGGGGATGGAAGGGCATACTAATTGGGAAGCCTTTACCTACCTAGGAATTCCTATCTCCAGAACTACCCCCAGGGCTACACAGTGGAACCACTTAATAGACAAGTTGAAAAAGAGAATTTCCTCTTGGGGGGCGAATTGGCTAAATCTGGCAGGGAAAGTTGTTTTAATTAAGTCTGTTCTGACCAGTCTACCCATCTATCAGAACTCTCTACTTCTAGCCCTTGGCTTCATTATTCAAAAAATGGAAGCAATGCAAAGAAGTTTCCTATGGGAAGGTGGAAAGCAGACAGGAAGGAGGCTTCACCTAATAAGTTGGGAAAAGATCTCCAAGCTTCTCATGGAGGGAGGCCTCAGCTTCAAAAAAACCCAAGTACAAAATCTGGCTTTGGGGGTGAAATTGCTCTGGCACATTGTCAGTGGTGATCTGGCCTAGAGCAAAGAAGCTCTGTGGAAAAAATACTTCAAGGGCGCAAGGGAGAGGTGCCTAGAAAATCCTTGTAGGGAGGTTAAGGGGTCTCCACTCTTCTCACTCTGCAAAAAGTCTATGACGTTGTTCACCCCCCATCTCACCTGGGTGCCAAGAAGCGGGAAGAAAATCAAAATCTAGCATGAATCTATTCTAGGAGATCCTCCACTCTATCTAAGACAGGACCTGCAACGACAAAAAAATTGGATGGACGGGCAAAACTTAAAAACGCTCTCCGACATCTCAACGTGGAGAAAGGACAGATACAAGACGTGGCAAGGATGGGAAGTGGCCAATTTACCCACGGAGTTAGAAGGTGATTGGGGTGCTCTTAAGCTCTGTCTTCAAGGGAAAGCCCCCCTCCAAAAATGAGGGAAGGATGAGAGAGGCTGGGGGAAGATTGCCCAACCATATACTACCTCCTTGGGCTATAAAACATTCTTAATTAGACCCAACGTCCCACCCAACCCATCCCTCTGGAAATATATTTGGCATTCTAATACCATCCCCAAAATTGATCTCTTTCTCTGGACTCTTGGCCATGGAAGTATTCAAATAGGAGAGAATCTCCAAAGGAGAGGCTGGGAGGGCCCCTTCAGATGTCCTCTCTGTCATCAGGCGGAAGAAACCTCCGATCACCTCCTTCTAAACTATAAATTTTCAAAAGAAGTATGGAGGCTGGCAGTTGGGTTGCAAAACGATATCCCTCGCCCTCAAGACATCAAGGCCCTCCTCCAGAGTTGGGACTCCCTTTATCCGTTTCAAGCTAAAAAACAAAGCTATGCCTCCGGACTCTGGAGTGCTCTACCAAGGTTCGTCCTATGAGGACTTTGGATGGAAAGGAATAACAGAGTATTTAGGGACAAGGAAAGAAGCGTGCCCCTAGTGGGAGCAAGTGTTCAAACACTCTTCGGTGATTGGGCCAACTCCCTAAGTCAACAAAAATGCAGTAGGACGATGGACGAAGAGGAAGAGCTCTGGCTGGCCCAGTTCAAAATTCAAAAACATAAGGGGAGTATAGATAGCACCACTCGACAAGAAGAGTGGGAAATCAGGACAGGGAAGGAGGAATTCAACAAATGGAAGAAAGAAAGAAAGGCCTACATCCTGTCCTTCGACGGGGCCTCAAAGGGAAACCCAAGACAAGCAGGTGGAGGAGGGGTACTTGAAAGCCCCAATGTAGAAACTCTATTGCGATACGCCCTGGGCCTAGGCACTTCCACTAATAACTATGCAAAAGCAATGGCTCTGTGGCAAGGTCTAAGACAAGCCAACAAGCAAGGGATCCAGAACCTGGTCATCATTGGCGACTCCCGAATAATAATAAAAGCCATTATCCAACCCTCCAAAAACAAAAACGCACAACTCAACAACTTGCTGGAACGAATCCGCCTCCTTCTTAGAAGCTTCACCTCATACGATTTATTCCACGTCTTGAGGGATCTGAATGAGGGCGCGGACAAAGAAGCAAACAGAGGCGTACCCCTGGCACCAAGAAGTATGTACTTAGATGATGTGCTATCCACGGTGGAGGTACCTTAACCATTCAATCACTCAAACACGCAGATCATGCAAGTGGCGCTAAGGGAGACAGGACATCAGAGGTCGTGCCCAACCTCAACCAGCAGAGGTTCACGCGCTTGGAGGAAGGGAGCAAAGGACGTCCCGAGAAGGATCGGATCTCAAGCAAAGTGGAGACAGTAGGACAACCTGCCCATACCTCTTGGGGAACTCAAACCAGAGCACAATGATGAAAGTAGAGAGGGCGAGGTTAAATTAGAATCGCGTCCTCAGGCCAAGAGCAACTCTAAGCTCAGCTGTGTAGAGAATCCAACTGAGAGGAATATCTACGCGCGTAGAAGGGAAGGCAAGATGGCAGAAAGCTCCAACAGCAAGCTCACCACGGAGGAGCGACTGAAGCTCATGGATTCAACTCTGGAAGGCTTGAAATAGATGCTCCAATACTAGCTCGACTTCTTAGAGAACCTAGACTCGGAAGCAGGAAGAAGGCTGGAACAGCTAGAGTAGGATATCTCCACGGCAAAGTTTGGTTTCACGGAGGAGCTCAGCAAATTGCACCAAGAACTGAAGAATCCACAGGACGAGTTTGAGGAAAGGATCGATCAACTGGAAGCCAAGATGTCCCAGCTGAATAACAAATGGAGGAAGGATCCCAAAAATTAACCAGTTTCTCGGTCTGAAGCGTTCTTCCCTCCTCTCAAGCATCTTGACATTTTGTATAGAATTCAAGGCTCTAAATAATTCAGTGAAAGTAGATGAATAGATTCGCTTCCAGAGAAGAAGGCCTGTTTTAGTATTTTAAGTAGCACAGTTCAGCTCCTTATAGGCATCTGCGCAATGACGCTCTGCCATTTTGTAACCAATTAAGTGGCTAGTCCACCATTTAATACAAATCCCTCTAAATGTTTCTGTCAAAAAAAAACAATTCTCATCATGTTGAAATTTTAATAGGTACAAATTTATATTAAGATTTTGAAATTAAAATCACATTAATATTTAAGCTTGGTGATTTTTCTAAAAATATGTTATATGTTAAATTTATAAATTTACAATAAAAAACTAATAAATTTTAATAGGTTCAAATTTATATTAAGTTTTCGAAATTAAAATCACATTAATATTTTAGCTTATTAATTTTTCTAAAAATATGTTATATGTTAGATTTATAAATTCACAATAAAAACTAACCATAAGAAAGGGCATTATCATGATGAACATTTAGAGAAAGTTGCATTATTGCATAAGTTACTAATAATAAGGAAGGCCATTGCATAAGTTACTAATAATAAGGAAGGGCATTGCATGATGAACACTTAGAGAAAGTTGCATTATTGCATAAGTTAATAATAAGGAAGGGCATTGTCATGATTAACATTTAGCATTTAGAGGAAGTTGCATTATTGCATAAGTTAGTATTGAGAATTAAGAAGTTTTATTTAGCATTCATAGGGAGTTGCATTATTGCATAAGTTAGCATTGACAATTAAGAAGTTTTATTGAGGGTGTGATGTTATTTTTATTACATATTTATTTTAGTTTAAAAAAATAATGATAAAAGCTAATATAAAAAGTTATATGTGTAAAAATATTTTTTTAATTAAAAGAATATCCAAAAAAAATAAATGTTGTATTTGTATGTAACCAAGTTGATTTTAAACTTTAATAATGTCTACTAACATGAGATTTGGTTATATTTGTTGGGCTCGTGCAAAAGAAGGAATAGAATGTAATGTCACATTTGGTTGCATTCATTGAATTTATTTAGAAGAATAAGTTTTTAATAAATATTTGAAAGCTAGGTTAAGTAAGAAAAGAAAGTGTTTCCAAATCACTTATTGAGGAAATCTTACATAGGTCAAACTCGAAGAGTTTCCAAATCAATTTTCTTTTACCAAGCCAAAATTTTTAGATCTGCCTCTCATTACTCCTCCCCTAAAGCCTTGGAAATTGAAAAACATCTTAACAACTTCAACAACAAAGATTGATACAAATTAAACCAATCATAGAAACCTACAATTCAACATCTTCTTTCTCCTCTCTTCACCTCATCTCTTTTAATTTTCCTAAAATTTTCAACTCCCCCAATATTTTCTCTGGCTTTGCACATCCTTATATTAATTTAATTTTAATTTTATTTCACTTCATTACCTAATTCATATCATTATATTAATTTGATTTTAACTCTAAAAATAAAATAAAAAAATCAATTTTAAATTTTATTTTTATTTTATTTATTTATTACTTGCTTCCCAACTTCTATTTTTCAAAAGTGGTCCTATCTCAATCTTTAAATAAAAATTTTGGTACACTCTCTTTGTTAAGAATAAAATCCACTTTTACTTTTTAAAATATAAAAATAAAGTAAAAAATATAAAAATAAAGTAAACTATTTATAATTGATTAACTACAATATTTATCATTGATTAACTACAATTTAGTTTATTTAAAATAATAAAATAAAAAGTAAACATATCAGCGCATAAACTCGTTGCAAATACTTTCATTTATATGCTTTGTTTAAAGCATCATTGTGTTTTTAAATTTTCCTTTTGTCATATTCACTTCGAGAATTTTAAACACTTATCTTCAGTTTGCTGAAATGATTTTAAAATATAGGTCATATTTTCTTGCCTCGATGCTTTTTGTGTCAATTTTGGTTTCTTTTTGTGTAATTTATATTGACTCCTTTTTAAAGTTGGTGTATATTTTGTTAATTTTTTTTGTGTCAATTTTGGTTTTTTTTGTGTAATTTATATTGACTCCTTTTAAAGTTGGTGTATATTTTGTTAATTTTTATTTTTAATGATGTAAGAATTATATAAATTAGTTTTAAATTTCAATGTTTTTTAATAAGATTTTTAATTAAAACTAATTTGTATTATTTTATTTTTTTATTTTTTTATAAAAATCAAAATTAATTAATTTTGTACTTAGTTTCTCTAAAAAATAATCTTATAATTTCAAAAATTTCAATTTAAAAAATTCAAATAAATTGTAATAATTCAAATTTTAACATTGAAATAATTAAAAAATCCATTTATTTCAATTTCATTTTGTAAATACTTTATTTTATTATTTTTTATAAAATTTAAAATTGAATTAATTTTACACTTAATTTCTCTACATACAATAATTCTAAATACTTTTACAAATTTCAACTAAAAAAATCCAAATATGTAAATCTTTATTATAAATATGATGTATGGTGGTGAGTTCCATGATGTAATATGTAAACATTGTATATCAAAATAATAAAATAAAATGTATTGCTAGGGGCTAACTTCCCGCAATAGAGGGGTTCAAAAGGAAATTATTCATGTGTATTAATCTCAAGTCACTTTCTAAAATTATTGTTTTGTATAAACCTTCTATTTTTCTTTTGAGTGTATCAAAGGCCCAATCATTGAATACATGTAAGAGGGTTGGTGTGAAAAGTCACCTCACATAGTTATTGAGACCATGGGGTTGGGTACAATCAACATTGGGGAATCTTAGAGTCAACATGCATGGGTAAAAGGAAATTTGAATGGGTATTGTACGCGGTTTCTAGAGACATTTTTATGAACAACAAGAGTGTGTTGAGTGTTGGAACTTGAAGGAAGATATAGTAGGTTTTGTGGATAGCTTGTTGGAGCTATAATTGCATGAAGAAGCAAGCTATTAGGTATATAAAAGAGATTTGTATGTAAGAAATTACCACAAAGCAAGTGACTTTGCTCCTGAGAGTTTCATGTTGCAGTTGTAAATCCTTGGAGTCCCCAGCAAGAGAGATTTCATAGTCAACATGTATTGGAGCTCTAGAGGGAAGTGGGATGGCCTGAAGGACTATGTGGCATAGAAGGGATCACATTCCTTGGGTCGTGCAGGTTGAGGGGAAATAGAGATGGTGGATTGGGATGGTTGCAACAAATTATCTTGTTTTGGGTTTTTGGACTGAGAGTGGACAATAAACACCCTTAGGAGACATCCTTTCTTTTGGATCCATAGCCCCAAATCGGGGATGATTTGTTGTTGATAATTGGAACAACAAATCTACAGTTGGGTGGAACATCCATCCTCTCCTGGTTACACATTTGTAAAAAAGATAATTGTTTTTATCTCTATTTCATTGTTTTTATTTACGAGATTTATTTGTTGTGTATATATTATGTTCTTGGAGTGAATTATATGTTGTTGTGTATATGTTTAATTGACTTCACTCGTGCTTTTAAAAATATTACTAGATGCTACCTAGATGGGGTATCTCCCGAGACACTAGGGGAAGGGTGTGTGGAAATCACATGGCTGCCATTTTTCTCAAGAGATGGCACCTCAAAGGCACCAAATATGTCTCCATTCGTATGATGGCTTCCTCAATTCTCAGGGTTTGGTTTTGGTTTTACTTAGGCATGCACTTTATTGTTTCTATGTTAGCTACTTGTACCTATTTCACTTTCCAAAA
Source organism: Picea glauca (assembly GCA_000966675.3). NCBI lineage: Eukaryota > Viridiplantae > Streptophyta > Pinopsida > Pinales > Pinaceae > Picea > Picea glauca. The sequence goes on from JZKD02S1763417.1 coordinate 16,941, forward strand.
AATTATTTTAGTATTAACATGATATATTTAAGTGGGTGTGGTTTTACTATGGGCACGCTAGAAAAGATATCTAGATATGTGCATGAACTTTTATTTTTTTTGGTCTATACAGACCTATGATTTTTGTATTTTTTTGTCGATAAACAAAGCTAACTATATTATATTATCGAGTGTGAAAATTTACACCAAAACCTCATTGTTGTTGTCCTGCCACTAGGGAAACCAGACCAATAGTAGTGTAAAAGACTATCAATCCAAATTGTTAGATCTATGTTTTTTAACAGAAAGAGACCATCAAAGATATTAACTGAAACCCAAGCTCTATCTATCCTAACATTTTCCTTTTTAAGACTATAAAATATTTTTTTAGTGAAAACAAAGTAAATATCATTCACAACAAATTAGATGGAGGGGGGCCACTTGCTCCCTCTAGACGATCTAGAACCTGTGGATATCATGTGTCACATGTTCAATAACACAGGTATTCCAACAGAGGACAAACACCTTCAGTAACCACTCACATAACCATATCAAATATCAACACACCGATGTTTTGACGTGGTAAAACCCCTACGGGGAAACATCCACGACCCTAGCCAACGCGGCCACTTGGAGCAGTTTATTATTGCAAAAGAAAAATATTATAGAGAGATTTTACAAGAGAGTTTCTCACAATCGATCATCGACAAATGACCCTCCATGTTATTTAAATAGAGATCATAGACCAATCGGGTGTTAATCCATGGATCAATGGTCATTAAGATCGAGGAGAATATGAACCGTCGGATCACTCTATGCCAGGAACATATTGTGACCATCAGATTTCCTAACTACAAATGCATATTGATGCATACTAAAGAAACACACTAAGAAACACACTTTTACCTAATGAAACATTAGACCAAGTAGATCTTAACTAACCCCTAAGTGTCTAAATATCCTAACATCACCCATTAAGAACAACTTGGGATAGGATTGAGGGATTTACAATAGTGACACAATAGGAGAAGGAAGGAGGCATTAGAGCCTATACCTTCTTAATGACAACTTCATGAGCTCCTAACATAGATCGAAGTTTGGAAAACTTCGTTTCTGTAAGAGACTTTGTGAAATGTCTGCAACTTGATCTTCTGTAGGGAAAAAGAGCACTTCAATAAATTAATCATGAATGAGCTTTCTGATGAAGTGCATGTGTATATCGATGTGTTTGTTGCATTGATGTTGAACTGGGCCTTTGGCGAGATTGATGGCGCATTGATTGTCGCACCAAGGGCTAGTCGGATGTTGTTGCTAGAATCCAAACTCTGAAAGGATCTGTCAAAGCCAAAAGGCTTCTTGACTTGCATTTACCATTGCTCGATACTCAACTTCTACTAAAGAAAGTGCAATAGCCTGTTGTTTCTTACAGGCCCAAGTGACAGGTCTTGAACCAAGGATGAAAACATAAAATGCAATAGACTTCTGATCATCAGGGTCATCGACCCAATCTAAATCAGTGAAACCAACTAATAAAGGAGTCCCCCATGAATTGTAATGTATCCCAAACTGAACTGTACGACGAACATAACGAAGTATCCTTTTAGCTTCTTTCCAATGGCTTTCATGGGGTGTTTTCATATACTGGGAAACAATACCAACAACAAAGGAAAGATCGGGAAAGGTATGATTCAAGTATAAGAGGCTACCAACTAATTGACGGTACAGGGTGTCATCAACTTTAGGATAAGTACATGAGGTAATAAGCTTGACTTCGGACTGGAAGTGAGAAGGGGATGGTTTACAATCGTCCATGTGAAAGCGACAAAGGAGGTCACAATCATACTTAGACTGGGAAAGAAAAAATCATTCATTGGTTTTCAAAACTTGGAGGCCAAGGAAATAGTGCAAAAAACCTAAGTCTATCATTTCAAATTTCTTCTTAAGGCTGGTTTTCACATGGTTTAAAAATGTTAAGTCACTACCAGTAAGGATAAGGTCATCAACATAAAGGACAAGGATTATGAGATGACTTTCTACTTTCTTGGTATAGAAATTAGGATCAGAATAACATCTAAAGAATCTAGTGCCAATAAGAAAGTTGTCCATTTTTTCATACCAAGCTCGAGGAGCTTGCTTAAGACCATAAAGATATTTATTAAGGCAACAAACAAGGCTAGAGTCATTCTGGACATAGCCAGTAGGTTGTTCCATGTAAATTTTTTCTTAAAAATATCCATGCAAGAAGGAGGATTTACCATCCATCTGATGGACCTCCCATTTATGTGAGGCAGCAAGGGAAAGAACAAGGCGGATGGAATTCATTTTGGCTACAGAGGAAAAGGTTTCATTATAGTCAATTCCTTCAACTTGGGAAAATCCTTTGGAAACTAACCGAGCCTTGTGTCTGTCAACACTTCCATCTAATGCATACTTAGTTCTATAGACCCATTTACATTTGACAAGTTTTCTTCCTTTTGGAAGAGGTACAAGATCCGAAGTATTGTTTTCCATTAAAGAACGATACTCTTCATTCATTGTTGTATCCCAATCTGGATGGCCTGAAGCTTCTGCAAATGTCTTTAGATCACGAGTCTCTGAAACTTGAGCCAAAAGAGAAGACGCTCGTTGGAACTATGAACATGCCTGACTCTGATATGAAGGATCATCGACAAGATCACCAAACTGCTTCTCGTGTTAAACAGACCAATCTAGGAAGCGGTGGAGATGGTGTTGGTTCATGTTCAAAGGAATCATCTGGAGGAAGGTGAGCAGGTGGAGGTGGATTTTCATCCTCATTGTCATCATCTGAAGAAGAAGCTAGAATAGGAACAGAAGAAGGCACAAATGTCGAAGATGTCTCACAGGCCGAAGAAGGCACAATCGTCGAATTAGGCTTGCAGACCAATAGATTTTCATCAAATTTAACATATCTTCTAATAATAATTTCATTGCAATGTGGTTGAAGAAGTCTATAACCTTTGACATCTTTAGAATAACCAATAAATATAAAATTCTCATTTTTAGGCTTCAATGCTTTCCTTTTCTCATCAGGAATGTGAGGCCATGCTATACTGCCAAATACACAGAAGTGACTTACATCTGGTTTAATTTTAGTCTAAGATTCTTCCGGTGTTATATTTTTAAGAGCCTTTGTGGGAATGTGATTTACTATGTAATTTTCACAGTAGATTGCTTCCGCCCAATACTTTAGACTTAATCCTTTAGATTGGATCATACATTTAGCCATTTATTTTAATGTGCGGTTCTTTCTCTCAGCAACACCATTTTTTTGTGGTGTATATGGAACAATGTGTTGTATTTGGATGCCCTTTGTAATGTAGTAACTTGTAAAATTATTTTTCACATATTCGCCTCCATTATATGTTCTTAACTTTTGAACTTGATGTCCAAATTGCTTTTCTACAAGGGCCTTGTAGGCCAAAAACTTGTCAAAAACTTTTCTCTTAAGTTTTAAGAAGTAAACCCAAATACGTCTCGAAAATTCATCAATGAAAGTTAAGAAATACTTGCACCCAAAAAAAGAAGGAGAAGAAAGTGGACCACACAAATCACTATGAAAAAGATGCAAAGGGCTCGAGGCGTGCCAAGAGGCACATTTGTCAAAACTGTCCCGATGATGTTTGTCAAGAACACAACCGACACAAACACCATCTCTACATGAAATAGGAGGAAGACAATCACCATCTTTTGATTACATAGTTGTTGCAATGAGCGATAGTTTAGATGACCAAACTGCTCATGCCAAAGTTTTCTCAACTCATCGCTATGAGAAAAAAAACCTAATGAAAAAGATGATGACCCAAAGTTGTCAAACCTGTACAACCTGGTAATATCATAAACAATTCTAGTTGCAATGACATGCTCAGGATATTTTAGATCCTTTATTACAACTTGGGGAGGTGAAAACTCTACGGTTTTACCTTCACCCGAATGAGTGATTTGATATACTGATAGAAGGTTACAAGAAAGACTTGGAACACATAATACATCATTGAAATGACTATTATCTACTTGAACTCTTCCAGATCCTACAACACTAAGAGATCTATCATCACCAACAAATATTTTCTTGGTGTTACATTCATTTAGAGTAGAAAATATGTCTTTATCCTTAGCCATATGATAAGATGCTCCAAAATCAATAAGCCACTCATCAAAAGAAAAAGTAGAAGTTGTATTGAAGGAGAAACAAGAAGCAGAAAGTGCATGTCCATGAGAAGAAGAAGAAGAAGTAGAATCAATACTAATGTTGTGTTTCTTCATTGGTGCTTATAAAGATGCCATATTCTTGAAACATTTGGACTCATCGTGACCATATTTATCTCAAAAGTTGCAATGTTTGTCAGTCTTCTTATTTTTATATTTTTCTCCTTTGTCACCATTAGGAGCTGAAGTTGTCTGAGTGGGTTTGGGACCCTTATGTTTCTTCTTGTTTTAACAAGGATGTTTCTTCTTGGTATTCTTTGGTTTATCTTTCTGTTGGGCGACTAAGGATTTGTTGGAGGTATCTACATTGTTGATCACTCCAGGGTGTACACACTTATATTCCTCTCTAATCAAAGCAACACAAAAGGACTCAAGAGTGGGTTTTTTATCAGATTTCCCTAGAGCCTCTCTCATGGCATAAAAGGTAGATACAAACACAAAATATGCACTACCTAGCTTAGAAAGAATAAGATAGATGCAACGCTCTTCCTCCATCTTTATCACACATTCTTCACATAAAATTCTAAGTGTTTTAAACTTAGATAGATAGTTTCCAATGCAAGAAAAATCAATTGGACTTAAAGTCAGTACTTGATTTTCTAACTGTTGTGCTCGAATAATATTGAGTTTACCAAACACAAATTCAATCTTTTCCCAATCTTCATCAAGGTCATCAATTTATTTAAGGTGGAACCTTAAATCAAGAGATATGTACATTCCGATTAGTCCACATGCTTCGTCACTCCTATTATCCCATTTGACTTTCTTATCAGCATCAGTGGGTTCTTTTTCTTTTCCCAAGGTAATCTAGTACAAGCCTTTACTTCTTAATAAATCCTCCATATGATATTTCCATTGGAAGTAGTTGGTGCTAGTAAGAAAAATATTACTGGAAGAAGCCATATTAAATATGTAGATAATATGGATTTAAAAACCTGATGATCTGGATGGAAAGACCTCGAAAAATTATGCGGTTTTAAAAAAACGACACTAAACACAGACTTCGGATGTGAAAGTTATGTCATTTTAAAAAAAGGCATAAGCAGTAACCAAAGGACCACGTGGTGCTGTAAGTTGCTTTATGAAGTGACCCACTTTTATAAAGAGAAGTGGGGATCACTTTTACAATGAAGTTACTTTATAAAAGAAAAGTTGCATGCAAAATAAATAACTCTAAAATAAAATATTAAAACTATTTGTAATGATTCACTTTTATGCTTGAAGTGAAATACACTTTACAACTTGAGCATGAACTTTTTCAAAAAAAGTAACAAAAAGAGAGACTTGAACTCAAGACCTCTTACTTAATAAAGAAACTTTTAACCACATGGTCTAATAAAACATATTGTATTGTTTAGCAAGAGGATTGTTGTTGTTGAAAACAATCTTGTTCTTGTTGTTGTTGAAGACGGCCTTGGAGAGCATGATAAAAAAACTCTTTTCACACAAGAAAAAAATTTCGCTTCTCGATGACAACAAGGGTTAGATCTCAGTTAGCTTACCCAGAAGATGTACCTTTTGCTATTTTTTTCTGATTTTCCAACATCGCATGGGGAAAAGAGAATACGCAGGTCTAAAAGAGTAGCACCCAAAAACAAATAATACAAAACCGAAATAAAACCAAAACAATACTCTACAAAAAATTAACAAATGCATATTCAGGCTTTATACCTCTGGATTTGACAGAAATGGTCGTATCTTGGGCAAACAGAAACCTTTTCGACTAAAATGAAAAGTGTACCTGACTGAAACACGTGCTCCAGATGCAATGGAACGGTCCTCTCAGCCCATAAATGTACATAAATGACAAAAAATGGAGATGAGGAAACTCGACTTCACGATCTCGATCTGCAAAAGGAGCGGGTCTTCAAACAGGTTCTAATACCATGTTCAACAACACATGTATTCCAACAGAGGACGAAAACCTTCAATAACCACTCAAACAACCAGATCAAATATCAAGACACCGATGTTTTAACATGGTAAAACTCCTACGGGGAAACATCCACGACCCTAACCAATGCGGCCACTTGGAGTAGTTTATTAATGCAAAAGAAAAAGATTACAGAGAGATTTTACAAGATATTTTCTCACAATTGATCATCGACAAATGACCCTCCATGCTATTTAAATAGATATCATGGACCAATTGGGTGCTAATCCACATATCAAGGGTCATTAAGATCAAGGAGAATATGAACTGTTAGATCACTCTATGTCGGGAACATATCGTGATCGTCGGATTTCCTAACTACAAATACATACTAATTCATACTAAAGAAAAAAACTTTTACCTAATGACACATTAGACCAAGTAGATCTTAATTAACCCCTAAGTGTCTAAATATCCTAACATCGCATGACTGGTTGTCCCCCGAGCATGCTTGCAAATGAGACACTTCAACTCGTTGGTTATCCCCTAGGTTAACCTAGGCATCAATACAATATCTAAGGTCCTGAATATGTAGTTGTGTCTCTTGAATTTTCTCTAGCATGACTTCCCTGTCATCATCTTTGTCAAGGGGAATTCTACCCAAGATTTTTTTTTATGTCCTAGTATAAATATATTGCTTTGAGATATTTAGTATCTTTGGCTTTTGAAGCTCATGTGTTTGGCACCCAGTCCTCTATTTTTGCATCCACCTCCCAATCATGAAGGGTGTTTCTCTCATGTCAGGTAGTTTCCTCGATGGACTCCAAATTTTTTTGAATCCGGAGAGGGGTTTCTTGATAAAATTCTATATCTACCTTCTAAGTTGAGAGCATGACTTGCGGGATGGGAGTCTTTGATATTCTATTGCTACAGGAAATCGGGTCAGGTGGATGACGACGACCCCACCTGTATCTCCTTGCATAACCATGAGATGCAGGCATGACACATTGTTGAAACTAAAGAGTTGACTCTAAAGAAGACCCTATGTTAATGAGTGTCAGACCAATGTAGAGAGATTCACTTCTACTCTTGTCATTAACCTTGACATAATCAATGAAAATACCCCTCCTTAGTAATTTATAATGTGCTGCAAGCTCAAGTACCAATTATTTTCTAAACATTGCACAATGAAATGATCCATCCTCACCTAGGCTTGATGGCTATTACCTCTAGTCATGTCCACCATAATTATTGAGTATTGTGGATGTGAAGTGTGTATATTATCCAAAATACACCCATTCTTTCCCACAAGATGTAATACTCTACTCATATAAAATGAATATAGACACCTAAACAATTCAAGATTCAATAAAAAATTCACCTTTTGTAGTTTAGAAATAAAATAACAATGAAAATAAAACTTGGACATATTTACTATTAGAACAATAAAAGATACTTTACATGTCCAGAGGATGATAACACACATGAGAACTGGAGAATGCGAGATACCAGATTTGTCCCTTCCACAACACGAAGTGGGGGATGACTCTCTACCCAACCATAGACCTGAATACCTTTCTCTGGTAATAGGTCACCCCCGAGAACCTAATCAACTATTCTACAAGAAATTCCTCAACCTTTCCTTCTCTATATCTCACTAAAATGAGATGAGTTCTAGAGATCTATCATCAAATATGTCCTTTTCCCTTTTCTCTTCCTCCATATATAGAATACCCGGTCCTGATCCTTAGGATCCACTTAAATTATTTATTATATTTTGTTTTAGGGTTTTCCCTAATGGTCGTTACTTATTTTACCCATGACTATTTATTTTTAAGCATGCATTATACTTTATTATTAATATTCACATATGTATTTACTCATATTTAATAAATACGAGATGGGAATGATTCCCTTAGGGAAATAATTATAATTATTTCTTATTATTTATTTCAATAAGTAATTATTACGGTTGTTTAAGGAGGATTATTATACTATTATTTATAGTTAATAATAGTAATATGGGGCATGACACACACCCCTCCTTCAAGGAACTTTGTCACGAAGTTAGCTTGAATATGTTTCTTATAGGTTTTTAAGTAGTTGACCATCCTCCACAACACCCTTTGCTAGCTCCTATACCTTTCGCAACTCCCTTTGTTGGACTATTATAAATCCACCCAAGTGACTACAACAAGCATCAAAAGTCCACATCACAACACTGGGGAAGTGTGAGTAATCCCTTGCCATCCTTCCAAAATTTCAGAAACAGGATTAAAGCCTACCGGTCTATCTGGAGCCCTAAGGCTCAATACCTCATCTTCCCAGGCAAGCATCTAGATAGGTAATCACACATCTAGATCGGTAATCACATACACCAAGAATCTAGAAATGTTTTCCTAACTCCCTCCACAACAACCAGGTACAACCCCAGACATCGAAGCCCAATCCCACAACATCATCGGCAAGAAAAACTCCAGTCATTCTTCAGGACTTCAGAATCACAATACGATGAATACGAATTTATGGCATAAGCATTTGATCAAGTTGTCCCCATCCCATAAGATGTCACTTGTAATATTTTCCTTCGTGGTTATGGGATCCCACCATATCATCAAATAAATAGTCCCTCTCAGTCCATAATCACAACCCTCTCATCTAATTGGTGGATAACTTGATAATCACCACCTCACAACATGCAATCATTTCATTAGTCATTATATCAACATTTCAAAAAAATAATCCACATGATAACTCTCAACATGTCATCATGAGAATACAACATCATTTTCATTACCATAGGCTCAGACATGCCATCATAAATATGCATGTAAGTATCACATGCCATCACATCATGACATCATAAATATCTTATCATAAAATAATTTCGTGCAATTACATCATGTCATTACATCGGGAGACAATCTTAATGTGAATTGACATATATAATAAATGGAGCCACATGTTATCCTAACATCATAGCATGTCACCCCATGTTTTATCAAGAAATCACTCTTTCAACACAATTTAATGGAATCATATAGTACCATAGGTTCTTAAGATAACCTAACACCATGAACATAGTGACCATCTCAACACCTATCACATGTAGAGAAATAATACCGTCATGAGTGTTCTTATCATGACTCATCAACGAAATGTTAGCATACATAATATCATGAAAAGATAATTGTCTCTACTCATTTCAATGGAGAGAAAATATCCAAATTTAGCATACATAATATCATGATTCATAATAATCTCAACTCATATCATGTAGAGAAAATATGCAATTTACTAACCCATATGTTGAATACTAACTTTTGTCTACACATTCATCATTAAACATTCATCAAGCACATGGATCTACTAGTCAAGTTTAGCATCCCAAGCTAACTTAACAACACATAAAATATATCCTACCTTACAACTATTCATAATTCATTAAGAGAAATATGTATACATATGTTTCAACTATGTTAATTCTATCTAGCTCATAGATTAAATCAAGCAAATAGAYAGGGGAAGTCATGATGTATAATGTTTTCATCCTCCTAGRTAGCTAACCTTGGGCTATATTGGTCCCATTGGACCTTGACTTGATCAATTTCCTTATTCCTCAATTGATGAACCCTGTGGTCCAGTATAGAGAATGGTTCGACCTGGAGATCTTCCTCCTTGGAAACCTGCAAAACATTATATGGGTTGGGTACATAATGTCTAAGTATTGAAACATGAAACACATTGTGCATCCTTCTTATATGGGGTGGAAGCTCTAGTTTATAAGAAATTGGTCTGATCCTTTCCATGATCTTTAATGGTCCCACAAACCTAGGATATAATTTTTTTCCTTTAACAAGCCTAAAGGAACTCTTAGAGGGTCTGACTCTCAGAAAAACATGTTACCTTTCTCATATATGTTATTATTTCTCTTGGAATTTGCATAACTTTTATGTCGGTCCCTATATTTTTTCAACCTTTGCTTTATGGTAATCATTTGTTCTTCCATATCTTGGAGTATGTCGGGCCCTAATATCACCCAATCCTCTAAACGATGAGGTTTCAATCAGGGTTTGCATGTCGGGCAGTTGAGGAAGACCGATTTGTCGCAGGTTTCCTTCAACAAGTGCAAAAAGCGAATGGGAAATCTTGGCATGACAGACACATTAAATAGAATAATTTTCAAATAGGAGACTTAGTGTTACTTTATGAAAATAAGTTTTGGAAGTACCTAGGGATGTTCCAGATGCATTGGTTAGGGCCATATGTGATCAGGTTTGTGGCAAATGAAGGTGTTGTTCAGTTGGATAAGCTAAATGGAGAAGTTGTAGAAGAATTGGTTAATTGTAGCTGATTGAAACTGTATAAGGACAGTCGGGCTTCTGCGCACTAGTCTCAACGTGTAGTATGTGTACCATAGTACTTTTAACATAGTGTATTATAGAAAATATATATATATAAATGAATAAAGAATAAAAACAATAAAGTAGTTTGAAGGTTGGAAGAAAATGAAGCAGACAAGAAAAGAGGAAGTTGAACTGCGCAGAAAGGTGAAAGAGAATATGAAGAAAGAAGGAAAGGTTGGAGATCCATTTAGAATATGATTGAAGCCATTAAAGATCAAACTTGACAAGACACACATTAAAGAGAAATCATAACAACGAATTAGTGGAAACATGTACTCATTAATGGAAAGCACTGTCGAGATCGTGACAGACTAGCAAGATCTAGACCATGATCCGCAGAATAATTTGAATTTATTCCAAAATATGGAAACAATTGAATGTGAAGTACATCCAGGTTGGACAGTAGGTTTGGGCACGAAAAAAAAAATGGTGGGAGACAGGTGGTAAGAGAAGTTGAAAGGTCGATATCAATAAGTTATTTTTATTCAGAGTTTTCATAGAGAGCAGCAAAGAGAATAGAGTTGAGCGAATACAGATAGAGCCGAGTAAGAAAATTTGCAGACAGAAGTTGCAAAGAGATATGGCGCCACCCAAAGTAGTCATGGAATCAACATCACACTTGAAGAAACAATGCACTATGACACTAGTAGCATCAGTACAGGAAGAGACTTCAAAAACATCAACGTAAGAGCCGAGTCATGCCAGTTTTCCAAAGGATTACATATTGACAAGGAAGTTGTCAACAAAACTAGTCAATTTATAGAAGGAAGTGAAGTATGAGCTCATGGAACCAAAAATTCGACTTGGAGTAATAGTTAAAGGGGATATGCTAGGAGCAATACTAATCTTGAAGTTCACAAATCATGATCTTGCAAACAAAAATAAGTTCCAAGACTTAACACCAAGGAAATATATGAATACATTCATAGATCGAGAGACAATGTTTATTTTAGTTGAGCCAAATACTTGGGCACCATGATTAGAGAAATCATGGATCCTGAACTTGTTACAAATCCTTCATTTTGGTAGGAGCATCAAGATCAATGCATGCTTGAAGATGTTGTTAAGCTGCGTCCATGGGGAATATCTATGGATGAACATAGTCATGTCCATTGAAGCAAAATTGGTTGCATGAATAATTGGATTCCCAATGGAAGGGGAGGATCTGTCACCATTTTTTACAAACAAGTCGAATGAAAATGCATTATCAGAGAAGATGAATGAGAAGTTTGGAAATTTTAGAGGACCGTGTTGGCTCTATGTAGCGAGTATCAGTGATGGCTCATGTTATCTGGAAAATTTATGCGAAAGTGTTGCAGAGATAAAGGGCTAGCACGTGCGATAACAATGGAAAATAAGTGCATCGAAGGTGTACAGATGAACTGGGAAACCAGTTCCAGATAGAATACAGGGAAGCTCAAGAAAGAGGTATGGAGTTTCATTATGAATGGTTTTTTTATACTAATAGAATTATTGTCTTGGAGGAAGTCGAAGGACTCAAAATGTTTGTAAGAAACGAACAAACCATGCTTGGCAGTGAGACATGCTAACTTGTGGCATATTGCGCACAAGGAAAGACAATAGGATAACAATATAGATTTTTATATCTATAAGGAGGTTATTCAAAAGAAAATTCAGAGAACACCGTGCATATTACCACATGTGGTAGAAGCATACAAGTCAGTTGCGTGATTTAAGGCAGAGTTCCATCACATGTATATCCAAGAGAAGAAGGACCCAAGTCAAGAATCACTTCCCACATGATACAGGGTTACTAAAGAAGAGATGGGACAGATCATGGAATATTGGGATGCTGAGTGGAATATCCCACTGAAAAAAATAGAGTATCCCAAGACAAAACAACCAAAAAAATAATATATGGGAGATGAAGAAGAAGAAGACAAATGGGAAGCAAATAGAACAAGAACAACATAGAAGACAGTAACATGCACGAAGAAGAAGCGAAAGGAAAAGGATACGAGAAAATTAGTACCACAACGAAAGAAGAGGAAAGAACTTTAAGAAGTGGCCACATAGGCCCCGTTAGAGGATCAATTAGAGAAGATTGCAGATTAGGTAAAGGAATTTAATGATGAATCTTTTCATCATGTGACACAAAAACAAGAAGAAAGGAATTTAGATGTGCAAGCACAAATTTTCACGATTTGACAAATTTTGGAAACAATAAGATTAGAATCAGTCAACCCAGGAGAACAAGAAAAAACAGAGAATACAACGTAGAAAATAGAGGTGCAATCAACGACATATCACTTAGTGGAAACATTAGGGGAGAATCGGGTAATGAAAATACCAGTGGAAGCATTAGAGCTCCCCATGACAAAGTTGAAGGAGAAAGAAAATACACTTAGTCACATTGAATTGGTGTGATCTCAACTTCCTATAGAAGTGTTATATGGGTTGCATATGAGAATCAAAAAATAAATTCAAGTGTGTGCAGTGTCAACATAGATGGAGTTGACAAAGGGTGTTGCAGATAAGGATGTGTTACAAGCAAAATGTGATCAGCTTAGGCTGGAGAGAGATGAGGCCACCCAGAGAATGAAGATATTACAATAAGTTGTACAAGGGGTATATAATTATATTCCACAAGTGTTTGTAGAAGTAGATGCCCCCCCAGAAAAGAAACTTATGAATATCGACGAAGCAATTCAGGGTTTTTGAACAAAGATTACTAATTTAGAGGCACTCCAAACACTGATTACCCCACTAGATGAAAGGGAGCAAAGGGATAAAAGAGAGAAGATAGCGAAAACAACTGTATAGAATATTAGGAATCTAGAAGTATAATGTGAAAATATTTATGAAGAAATCACATGAGTTTGGACACAGTTGACGGAAGATGCAGAACTATAGGAACTTGGGAAGAAATTACAAATGAATCAGGACAAGGCATAGAAATTTAAGGAAGTAATTCCCACATTTCCACCAGTAGAGATGATGACCATAATGGTAGAAAATAAAAAACTATACTTAGAGATGAACCAAATGAGGGTGCAGTAGCATGCCCGCGCACAAAAGATTGAAGCATTGTAGGAGGAATATTTTAGAATAGTAGGAGAACTTGTAGTTGCATAAGGCATTGTAAGTGTTAGCGTCGTCATTTTTCTTTCCAAACTTAGAGTCGGTTTTAAAGTCACGTTGCGACCCATGCTCCCAAACATTATGAAGTTAGGTACGTAACACCATAAGTTTGAGGTAAGCAAGTGTCTGGTTGGCCCTTGGAAATGGGAAGGGATGTCAGATCCGAAACTTGTATAAGGGGTACGGGTATGTATTTTCCACGAAAGTTGAGTCCTGTAGAGACACCAGTCTCTTTGTGCCCTAGGTTGAGTCAAGTAGTTAATAGAGGTTGCGTCAGCAAGTACAACATTTATTATTAGTTCATCATGGAGGTCGAGGGAATGAAAAATCATGGCGTTCATATCATGCATGACCAACAAACCTTGTCACATGTATCCTACATGCAGGGATTTCCCATGGAAAACCTACAACTTGATCTAGAACATATCGTCACCATGAATTCATTGTCCTCCAACATGATTTATTTTCCTACCCAATTTGTTATAAATCTTGGATGCTCGACATTCTCCCTAGTCATAGAACCAGGCCTGAAACTTTATTTTCATTTTCCCTTACTAGTTCAGCGTGATAAAAACTTTTTCCCATCCTGTGCGTTTGTTGGATACACTGTGCGCATATTTCGGCTTGGTCGCACCATGGAGACCTCTCAGAGCGCAAGGAAAGGTGCACAAAGTAGTAGAACTATAAGGTCCGAGCCTCAAAGGGACTGGGATGCATTCTCACCCACAGCAGGCATTCCAAAAAACGTAAAAGGAACCATCCCTTTACATGCAAAGGAGACCAGATCAATTCACAAAAAATCTTAAACAGAGGGATTCGCACAGGAAGGGAAGATAGCTAAAGCCCTCTCTCCCAAGTAACAAATGCCTTGGAGGAGGGGCAGGCTCAGAAAAAACCAAACGATCATGGAAGCTCAAATTTCAGAAGAACCTTGCATCAAATTGGTAGCTGAAGAGTGACTCAGGCGTGCCATTCGGCTAGAACCTATTGAGGGATAAAGCCGAGAAGACAGAAGAAAAAAAAGGAAAGCGAAGATCACAGAAGCGAATGAGAAAGTGCCAATTCAGCAACTGCAGCAAGCAAAACTGGCCATCGTCGAGCTCTATCAGGAAAGCGTGGAATTATGGAAATAACTAGCAACAAAGGCCACGGAGCGTCTGCAATGTAGGGTCACGAAGGGAATGTGGCATGGTTGAAAAGGAAGCTCAAAGAGGCACAAGACACCATTTTATAGTTGCAATAAGCACAGAGACTGACGGAAGAAAGGCACGCAAAACATTCCAGAGAATGTGAAACGACCGAGAAAGGAGCCCGCATGGCTCTCGCCAACACGTAGGAAAAACAAGATTAGTTGGTGCCCTCCTCTGCACCCGCTAAAGATGAGACAAATCTTGGCATTTTTTAAAGATGTGTTTCCTTCAAGTGCGCTACTATTTTGATAATGGCCACAATGATCTAACAATTGTTACTACGTGAAGCTCTCGACGAATGATCACATCACTGAAGTCGAAGACGTTATTTGCAAACAATAAGCTCGTGATATACACCTGTTCACCGGGACACCTACTTAAAGGAACACAGTGACACATCTTTCCTTCATACCAGAGCATGACCGATGATCAGATCACGTGGTGAATTTGTGAACAGTCATAAGTAAAAGGGCGTGATTATTGTCTATTTTTGGAAACACTATGCGAAGAGTCTCCAACACATGTTATTCAGTTTTCCTAGTTCAAAGGGTTAGCAGTTAGGAAGCAGGGTAGCCCAAGCGGCACCCTCGTTTATATATTTCATCTTTTTGATGTAATCCAGGTTGGTTGGCAAATTGGGTAGACGATAGCTATTGCATGTAATGTGATTTTTGACCGGAATTTAATGCAAAGGTCCTGTGATTTGATGAAAAGATTCTAGTTGTGATAGTTGGATGTATTGTTCTTCTTTCTTTGCGTATGATATTTCCTGTTATCTTTATTTCATATCTCTTTTTGTCTATTTCGGAACGAATTATCGAACTTGTGGATTTTTTGTACAACGCCCCTTGTTCACACCACTTAGACAAAACGTTTTCTTCTCAAGCTAACTCTGAATTCATCCACAGTGGCGCTCCTGAGTTACTTCCTGTAATTTCTCCTGCCCCACCTTACGGTTTTACACTGAAGGTTGTTGCTCACCTAGTCTTATCCTCTCGAATCTAGTCACTAAATCATTTGTCCCGTTTCTTCCTCAGATCAACCCCATAGCCTAATTTTTACTTTTTTGTGCCAATATAACCAAAACCCATTATATCAAAGGTGTTAAATCTATCCATTTTTTTCAAAGTCATATTCTGCGCGAAGACCGTGCCATTTCTAAGAGAGCCCTCTCCTGATACGAAAGGCTAGTTTTGGGTCTCAAAGTTGGTTGAAAATGTTACCTTCATCATTTGTTTATCGGTCGAACAGATTTACGGAGTGCTAACATTCTAGCGCCATTACCGGGGATGAAATTGAATGATTTTCCCTAGGAGAATGACAACATTGTAGTTTGACCCCTGAGGGTAACAGAGGGACAGACATCCATACCGGCTAAAATATTTACCCTAGCGACTCTAGTCCAAAAAAACTAGTAGCCTCAAGTAGCACAGTTCAGGAAACCTAGCTCCCAAGATGGTTTACACCAGAGCGAATACTGACCCAAACCCCTTAGAACTAGTGTACGACCCCGAGAAGATTCTGCGCAAAGCTAGAGAGAAATCATCGGACCCATTTTACTACCAATACAAAAGCATGTCCTTGCACAAAGATGGTGCGCAGAGCATTGATGACCTTGAGTTCGACACATTCTTTGAGAAAACTCTGTTCCGGTCGAAGTCGGAGATTGATTTGGACGAGACTGTTTTTGAACCAAAGAAAATATGAGCCCTAGTATCAAATAATATCCCTCGGAATCCGAATCCTCCTCGAGCTATGGCCACCCATTTTTCTCCCCTCATCCTGCCGACCCAATTGCATGACTTGCCTCAAAATTATAGCCAGGGGATCAGGCTCTACGACATTGAGGGAAATGTTTCCACTCAAAAGCACCTAGATTGGTTTAACAATTTCGTCGACCTGGAGGAGGTGGACTACGCAGACGCAAAAATGTGATTGTTCACGCAAAGCCTCTTGGGAGATGTAAGGAAGTGGTTTAAAGCTCTCGCACCTGTGAGCATTCGGGACTTCGCCGCATTCAAGACGTCATTCCTAGAAAAATGGGGAGATAAGAAAAACCCTTTGCAGCTGCTGGCACAATACAATAACATGAAGAAAGCACCAGAAGAGATGGTGTAGGAATTCTCGATCCGTTTTTTGAAAGTGTACAACTCAATTCCTACAGAAGTCAAGACGCCCCCGGTGATGTGCAGTTGTAGTACGCAGACTCTTTCGAAAATGATTTTGCCTTGTTGTTGAGGGAGAGAAGATTATCAAATATAGATGTTATAATGAGTAATGTTATCGAAGTTGAAGTAAAAATGATGGCTTTAGGAAAAATAAAACCAAGGTTCAACGGAGGTGATAAGAGACCCCAGGGAGATGTGCAGTCGTCGACGTCGTGGTCCTTAGATGATAAATTTGACATGATGATGAAGACCATGGAGAATTATATGGAAATAATGTCTATGGGGAACATACCTATTGCCCGAGAACAAAACGACCCACCTCCCAAAAATCTAAACCTCCAGAGAGGTCAAATCCCTCAAATCAGACAGAGGGAAAAGAAAGAGCAAAGGGATCAAGGTGACCAGCAAGCAAGACCTCTTTTCCAGAACAACTACGTGGAAGAATATTTCGACCAGACGTTCGATGAATAGAGACATTGTTGTGATGACCATAACCCATGCGTGTTCCTGACGAAGAGTGAGCATGATCAGTATATGAGTAGGAATGAAGGCTTCGTTCCATAGGCCAATGATGATATGATACTTGAAACAAATGATGCATCGTCTTAGTAGATGGAGAAGTTTAGAAAGGGCTATGACAACGCCATCATGCATTTCCAGAAAAAGTATAACCTCCAGAGAAAAGACGTGTCTACTGAGTCGCAATAGAAAAACCTCATAAGGAAGCCTTCGGCAAACACTCCTTCCACAAGCTGAGAAAGGTCAGATGTCGCTACCAAGGACACGATGGAGAAATCCAAGTCAAAGGAGGAGGTCCCTAAGAAAGCCTCAGAGGCAAGTCGGGAGGCTAATGGAAAAGAGGTAGAGAAAAATTTCTCCCCTTTCAATTTTGAACATGAGATGGACAAAATAAAAATCTATGTCCCTTTCAATGAACTTATTAGAAAGGTCGAGTATGGAGAACAAATCATTAAAATGTTGAAAGTGGGGGGAACCCCCAATACTATGAACCTTCAAGATGATCACCCCACCATCCTTTTTGGTCTGCGCGTCGAAGAAACAAGCGATACCGAAGACATCCCTCCTTTCTACATCAGTCTAAAGATCCACGACATGAACTTGCATAACGCCATGCTGGTTTCTGGTGCGTCGCACAACCTTATGCCGAAGGTGATCATGGAAGAACTAGGTTTGGATGTCACCAGGCCATACAGAGACCTTTTCTCTTTTGATTCGAGGAAAGTCAAGTGTTTGGGCCTTATCAAAGACCTAGTTGTATCGTTGGCTCAAATCCCTACTAAGAACATGGTCATGGACATGGTCGTCATAGACATACCTCCAAAATTCGACATGCTTCTCTCGAGGTCATGGGTTGCGAAGTTGAAAGGCAGGTTGCAGATGGATATGTCATATGCCACTATCCCTATTTTTGGCCACGATAGAAGGTTGTACAGAGAAGTTATTTTGAAGTACACAGTAAGTAGCAAGACATAGCCACACAATCATCCCATATACGTCGTTGACACTGAGGTGAGATCTTATATATTCTTCAATGACCTGAATTTCGAAGAAGAAGAGTCGACGACCACTGTAGCAACTGACGAGGAGACTGTGCGGGAAATAATAGAATGCGTCGACCCCAAAGATCGCATGGAAAGCAGGGTGTGGAACATGAGTTTTGATGATGCAGTCAACATAGAAGGAGTTGGGGTCGGCGTAAGAGTGAGCCCCCCTGAAGCAAGCACAAAGTTGTGCTCATACAAGCTCACATTTGAGTGCACTGACAACATGGCCGAATATGAAGCACTAATATTGGGCTTACAAGTTATGAAAGAGTTGGGCACGCAGAAGATAGCAGTGTGTGGAGATTCCAAGATGATCATAAATCATGTGAAGGGTGTATATCATACCAAAAACCCCAGGCTGAGGGCGTACATAAATTTGGCTTTGGATCTCCTTGAAGAATTCTCATAATACAACCTATCTACTATCCCTGGAGAGAAAAATCAAATCACCGATGCATTGGCCACCTCAACCTTGGTTTTTAAGATCCCCATCTTCCCAAACAAAAGGTATGAAATCGAGGTCAGGCACAGGCCGACAGTACCTGATAATATAAAACATTGGCAAGTGTTCAATGATGACAAACAGGTGGAAAGATTCATCCTTATGAGTGACGAGTTCACCAACACAAACATTGACAAGGAATGTTGGGGCGATGAAGATGAGAGCGTAGATGTGCATAGCGACGATGACCCTTTCCAAAACCAGATATCGAGAAGGGACATAATATAATTGAAGAATAATATTATTCCAAAGGGGTTGGTGTCGCTGGAAAAACTGTTTGATGAGAACGATGTGGCTAAGAAACCCAAGATTGCTGCAAGCAAAGAAGACATGGAATACTGCAACATCGGGACCGAGGAGAATCCGAAGATGGTAAAATTGTCCAAGACACTCAGTCCAGAGGTCAAGCAGGACTATATAAATCTCATGAAAGATTTCCTGGACGTTTTCGCATGGAGCTACGATGACCTGAAAGTGTATGACACAAAAGTGATCCAACATGTTATCCCTCTCAAGGAAGATCAAAAACATTTTAAACAGAAGTTGAGATGGATAAACCCCCTGTTACTACCACTAGTCGAGAAAGAGGTAAAAAATCTCTTCGACGCTAAAATCTTTGTTTCTTTGAGATTCTCAAAATGGGTAGTTAATCTAGTACCTGTAAAGAAGAAAAGCGGTGAGATAAGGCTGTGTGTGGACTTTCAAAATTTAAATAAGGTGTCTCTCAAGGACCACTATCCCCTACCTAAAATGGACTACATCCTGCAAAAGGTGGTGGGGTCCCAAAAGTTTTCTATGTTAGACGGATTCTTAGGGTATAATCAAATCTTGGTCCACCCAGATGACAGAGAGAAGATGGCTTTCACAACCCCATGGGGAGCGTTCATGTACACCAAGATGACATTTGGCCAGATGAACATTGGATCTACTTTCTAGAGGGCCATGGACATCGCTTTTTCCGATGAAAGGGAAAAATTCATCGTGATTTATCTGGACGACATCACTGTGTACTCTACCTCCGACAAGAATCATCTCGAGCACCTGAAGAGAGTTTTCCAGAAGTGATGAAAATTTGGCATATCACTGAATCCAAAGAAGTCCCATTTCGCAGTAGAAGAAGGAAATTTGTTAGCACACATCATTTCCAAGGAAGGCATCAAGATAGACCCAAGAAGGGTGGAAGGGATCCTGAAGATCGGCACCCCGCGCAGTAAAAAGGAGGTAAATATTTCCTGGGAAAGGTGAATTTCTTGAAGAGATTCATCCCAAACCTGGCGAAAATCATAAAACATATAACTTTCATTCTTAGGAAGGGAAACAATATTAAGTGGAACCCAGAGGCTAAGAAGTATTTTGAGGATATAAAAGTGGCACTAACAAAGGATCCTGTACTAGCTATCCCATATTTTACAAAATAATTCCTCCTATTTTCCTTCGCCTCAGAACACACTATTGTCGACGTGCTGCTTCAGAAAGATGAACAACATTTAGAAAATCCCATAGCCTATTTCAGTCAGACACTGTGCGACGCTCCACTAAGCTGTGACATCATGGAAAAGTAGGCATATGTATTAGTAAAATATTTGAAAGAATTCAGTACATATATACTACACTCCCATGTTATCGCTTGTGTACCTAGCAGTTCAGTAAAGGACAGTCTGACTCAACCTAACTCGGAAGGTACGAGAGGAAAGTGGATAGTGGCCATGTTAGAATATGACCTTGAAATCAAGCCTACAAAGTTGATCAAAGGTCAGGGCCTCAAAAATTTGATGGTACAGTCAGACTGCGATGTTGTAGGAATGAATTCCATCGTTGATCTGTCAGAATGTCCCCAAGAAGAGAAAATTGTGTAAGTGCCTCAGCAGTTCATCGACTCGCCATGGTACGTGGACATCATCTACATGCTGGAGAATCTCCAGGCCCCTCCGGGAGTGAGTAATACTAAGGCCAGATTCCTCAAGCTCAAAGTAGTTAAGTTCTACATCCCGGACAACTCACTCTACTGGAAAGATCCCGGGGGAATATTGTTGAGTTGTTTATTGGAAGATGACGCAAAGAGGGCCATAAAAGAATTTCACAAAGGAGACTGTAGGGGACACCATTATTGGAATATCAACGCACACAAAATCCTGAGGGAAGGCTATTAATGGCCTACAATTTTCGCTGACATATATAAGAAAATATCCAGTTGCCACGAATGTCAGATCTTCGACGGAAGGAGAAAACTGCAGCCCTTTTCGCTGAAGTCGATCTCAATCGAAGCACATTTTATGCAGTTGGGTCTAGATTTGATAGGATAGATAAACTCGTCATCCTTTACACATCACAAATGGATACTCACATCCACTGACTATTTCACGAAATGGATAGAGGCGATCCCCACAAAACGAGCCACTGACACAGTCATTATCCAATTCCTGGAGATGAACATCTTGTCAAGGTTTGGATGTCCCGTTAAGATCGTTACAGACAATGCAACTGCATTCAAGTCTAAGAGGATGGATAAATTTTTCCAGGATTATAACATAACCCTGGGGCATTCCACAACATACTATCCGCAAGGAAACGGGTTAGCAGAATCCTCAAATAAGAGCCTGACCAGGATTATTAAAAGACTCTTGCAAGAAATAAGAGAGTTTGACATAAAAAGATTATCTACGCATTGTGGGTAGACCGGGTCACCACAAAGAAATCTTTATCAACATCACCTTTCCATATCGTTTACGGTGCGAATGCAATTTTTCCTACTTCACTGGGACCCCCTGTCAGGATGTTGTTGCAAGAACAGGAGGTTGAGCCAAATGTTGCGTAGTGGAGGATTAATCAGATAATTCATATGCAACAGGAAAAAGAGCAGGTGTATAATCGGTCGCAACTCCATCATGAAAAGATAAAAAAATCCTTCAATAAGCTTTCTAAGCCAGAAGACTTATGGTTGGGTGACATAGTTTTGAGATGGGATGTAATAAATGAAGGTAAAGGGAAGCATGCAAAGTTCGAACACCTTTGGATGGGTTCGTTCAGGATCTAGGATCACAGCGGGAAAAAAGCTTATTTCCTAGAGGGGTTAGACAGAGAAAGTTTTGATTGGGGCGCTGTAAACGACAGGTTCCTAAAACATTACTTGATGGAATAAAATCCGTTTAAGTCATTTATCATTGTAAATAGTTGTTTCATTTTTCATCGATTTTGTAGGTCAGTAGAAAATTGAAGCTCGAAGTGAAGGCCCTAAGTTTATGCTGAAGTCTTAGAAGCTGTGTCAATAGGTTTATTTTGTTTTCCAAATGCCTAGAGGTGAAATAAATCCCAATGATTAGGAACCTAGTCTATTGTTCTTTGCTACCTCATAGGGAGGATAGCATCCCCGTTGGAGCCAGTTGTTAGCATTGTCATTTTTCTTTCCAAATTTAGAGTCAGTTTTAAAGTCACGCTGTGACCCATGCTCTCGAACATGTGAAGTCAGGTACATAACATCGTAAGTTTGAGGTTAGGAAGTGTCTGATTGGCCCTTGTAAACGGGAAGGGATGTCATATCCGAAACTTGTATAAGGGGTACGGGTATGTCTTTTCCAAGAAAGTTGAGTCCTGTCGAGAAACCAGTCTCTACGTGCCCCAGGTCGAGTCAAGTGGTTAATAGAGGTTGCGTCAGCAAGTACAACAATTATTATCAATTCATCATGGAGGCTGAGGGAATGAAAAATAATGGTGTATGTATCATGCATGACCAACAAACCTTGTCACTTGTATCTTGCACGTGGTGATTTTCCATAGAAAACCTGCAACTTGATCTCAAACATCTCGTCGCCATGAATTCACTATCCTCTAGCATGATTTCTTTTCTTGCCCAATTTGTTATAAATCTCGGATGCTCGACATTCTTCCTAGTCGTCGAACCAAGCCTGAAACTCTATTTGCATTTTCCCTTACTAGTTTAGGGTGATCAAAAAAATTTCCCATCCCGTGCATTTGTTGGATACACTGCGCACATATTTCACCTTGGTCATGCCATGACGACCTCTCATAGTGCAAGGAAAGACACGCGAAGTAGAAGAAATGTAAGGTCTGATCCTCAAACAGACTAGGATGCATTATCACCCACAACAGGCATTCCCAAAAATGTAAACGGAACCATCTCTTTACTTGTAGAGGAGACCAGATCAATTCATGAAAAATATGAAACAGAGGGATTCGCACAGGAAGGGAAGATAGCTAAATCCCTCTCTCCCCAGCAACAAATGCCTCGGAGGAGGGGCAGGCCAAGAAAAAACCAGGAGATCGTGGAAGCTCAAATTTCATAAGAAACTTGCATTAGATTGGTGGCTGAAGAGTGACTCAGGCGTGCCATTCAGATAGAACATGTTGGGGGATCAAGACGAGAAGACATGAGTAGAACAAGGAAAGCAAATATCACTGACGCGAATGAGAAAATTCCAATTCAGTAACTAAAGCAAGCGAAACTGGCCATCACCGATCTCTATCAAGAAAACGTGGAATTACGGTGGCAACTAGCGACAAAGGCCATGAAAGCGTCTGCAACGCAGGGTCATGAAGGGAACGTGGCATGGTTGAAAAGGAAGATCAGAGAGGCACAAGACACCATTGTATATCTGCGAGAAGCACAGATACTGACAGAAGAAAGGCACACAAAACATTCCAGATAATGCAAAACAACCGAGAAAGGAGCTCCCGTAGCTCTCGCCAGTGCGTAGGAAAAACAATTTTAGTTGGCGCTCGCCTCTGCACCCGCTAAAGATGAGACTAATCTTGGAAGTTTTTAAAGATGCATTTCCCTGAAGTGCGTTGCCATTTTGATTACGACCACAACAATCTAACAGTTGTTACTGCGTGAAGCTCTCGACGAATGATCACATCACTGAAGTCGAAGCTGCTATTTGCAGACAATAAGCTCCTAACAAACATGTGTTCACTAGGACACCTGCTCAAAGGAACACAGTGACACATATTTCCTCCATACCAGAGCCTGATCGACGATCAAATCCTATGGCGAATTTGTGAACAGTCATAAGTAAAAGGGAGTGATTACTGCCTATTTTTGGAAACACTATGCAAAGAGTCTGCAACACATGTTATTCAGTTTTCCTAGTTCTAAGGGTTAGCAAGGTAGCCCAAGAGGCACCCTCGTTTATATATTTCATCTTTTCGATGTAAGCCAGGTTGGTTGGCAAATTGGGTAGACAATAGCTATTGTATGTAATCTGAGTTTTGACTGGAATTTAATGCAAAGGTCCTGTGATTTGACGAAAATATTCTAGTTGTGATAATTGGATGTATTGTGCTTCTTTCTTTGCGTATGTGTTTTCCTATTATCTTTATTTCATATCTCTTTCTGTCTATTTCAAAATGAATTATAGAACCTGCAGATTCGTTGTACAATGCCCCTTGTTCGCGCCACTTAGACAAAACGTTTTCTTCTCAAGATAACTCTGAATTCGTCCACAATGGTGCTTCTGAGTTACTTCCTGTAATTTCTCTCGCCCCACATTACGGTTTTACATTAAAGGTTGTTTCTCGCCTAGCCTTATCCTCTCGAATCCAGTCACTGAGTCATTTGTCTCATCTCTTCCTCAGATCGACCCCATAGCCCAAGTTTCACTTTTATGCGCCAATATAACCAGAACCCATTATATCAAAGGTGTTAAATATAGCCATTGTTTTCGAAGTCATATCATGCACGGAGACCGCACCATTTCTGAGAGAGCCCTCTTCAGATCCGAAAGGCTAGTTTCGGCTCTCAAAGTTGGTTGAAAAAGTTACCTTCATCGTCTATTTATCAGTCAAACAGATTTACGGAGTGCTAACTGTAAGGAAAACAACATTAGAGAATGAACAGAAGTTGAAGATACATATTACAATAGAGCTAGCAAAGGAATTTTCACAGCAAGAAACACAAGTCAAAGAAAAGGTTGAGACTACTAAAGAGACATTTCACAAGTTCATGACGATATGGAAGCAGGCATGAAGTTGCTCGGGACGAGCCAAAAATGTGTGTTGGGGGGCTGTTGGAGTAGGCCATTTTGGGTAAGCTTTGGGAATCATGCAGGAGCAGATCACACAACAAATCAACAAAGAAGCGTGTGCGAAAGATGGTTATCTTATTTTAGGGAGTCAACATGCAAAAGGAGGAAGTTAGTTAGGATTTTTAGGACATTTTGTCCACTTTGTAGCCTCTTTGTAACATGATACACCCCAATGCATTTATATATATATATATATATATATATATATATATATATATATATATATATATATATATATATATATATATA
>JZKD02S1763428.1:8332-20751 GCA_000966675.3 Picea glauca
CAGAACCACCGTTAAGGAGGGTTAAGAGATTAGCATGTCGCATACTAATGTTAGCCAGCTCTGTTTGTGTGGAAGCCATTTGGGATTGCAGCTCTGCTATTTTATTCTGGAGATCATTGATTACGCCTACAGAACCATGTACAGGATCTCGATATCTCTGGCTCGCTTCGTACACCATGCTGTTTACTGCATCACCTCTCTGTTCCTCTGGAAGTTCCTGTAACACCGGAACGAATTATCACACCATAATCCCCATCACATATATAGATTCTACTAATCTGAAAGCTCAGAGATCGCAAATTAGTATAGTCAGATCTGAACTAGACATTACAAGTTCAATCAAACCTGCAAAGCAATCGAACACTAAATTTGTCCCTAACACAGTAAAGCAATCGAACAAACCTGTAGTGATTTGATGACATGCCCATTTCCGAACAGTCTGTGTACCAACAAGAATTTTTCGGGGTTATCCTGTGGGAAATAAGGCGCGAGCACGCAGCTCTCTGAACATTTCTTTCTCTGGATCTTGCAACTAGCGCAGGGAGATGTCGACCGCATCTCTGCCTTCGTATTAGCAGACATGTCAGTCATCTGCGAAACAAAAATCCAGACGAAATATGTTCTGTTAGCAGGAGATTTCTTCGTATTGTTTTCTGTTCGGAAATATATATTACGAATGCTTCCTCTTGCCGTGTGCAGTCAGTGTGGAGAAAAAAGAAGAAATTATTGGCAACGAACTACGTGGTAATTCGAGGTTAGAATTATAGACTTGTACGACGTTGACGAGGAGACCACGAAAAGCATGGTCTGTCTGTCGTTCTTTACGAGGAGACCACGTTGTCGTTCTTTACGCGTTCTGGTGGGGGAGGACAAACCGTGGCCGGTGTGGTGTTTAACTCATTAAGGCAGAGTACAATTGATTAACTATAGTCCAAAACAAATCTTTCAAGGCGAGCATCATTCATCCCTTGGAAATGTGATTGTTGGCTTGTATTTATAGAGCTGGTTTCAACCTCACACATATTTATCTTGTTTAAATTCATATCATATATTTATGTTTAAATGGTACCTTGAGGTGATTGAGAGTGTACTATGTGGTTGGGTAATTTTTGTGGGAATTTTTTCTAAATTTATATTAGAAATATGGTGTTTAAAATTGTATTAGTGGTAGTTGAGATTGTACTATGCGGTGATTGATATTGTATTGTGTGGTTGGGGGTAATTTTTTATGGGAGTCCACTAACTCAAGAGTAATCTTTCCTCGACTTACTTTTTCGACACATTTTACAACGATGTAGTGTTAAATTTTTGGTCTATTTAGAAGTCTAATAGATTTTTTGAGCATCTGGGTTGGTTTAAAATGGGGCAAAACCCCTAAGGAAAGATGGCAAACATATGTATGATCCTTTTACTACTAAAACTCACATATGTAAGTGAAATTGTATACTACAACCCATGTACATCTCTGTATGACTGTAAAAGCATGTTCTACCTCTATACTAATGTGTCCTTGAAATCTGTCCTTCGTTTTTTTACTGTTGGTTTATAGATCTGCAGAGACCTCCTTGCAGATTTGAAAGATTCGATGCTAATTGTAGTGTATATGAAATATTTCTTCCTCTCATAATGAGAGCTCTAATACCATGTTGATTTTCCAATCCTATCACATAGGTATATTTTTACAAGTGATTTCCTTGCTTTAAATCAAATTAGCAGCTCACAAAAAAATACACTTATTGGAACTCAAATAAATAGCAAAATCAAATAAATAGCAGAATCAACACTGGAAACCAAATCTCATACACAATACGCAAAGATAATTTTCCCATCAACTACACTTATCATTCAAATAAATTCAAAGCTTTCAATGGATCCCTTACTGGGAAAATGACCCATTGAGAAATACATAAAATTTTAGACATCATCTGCAAAACCTAGCAACTCCTGCACCATTGTACGACCCCAAAATTTCATTATTTTTGAGGTGTACATGACTTTATTGAAACCTGTGTACATGTGCACCCATATCGTACGAAAATATCTATATGGTGTGACCCTGTTGTTGCGACTCCAATTTAGTGGAACTCTTTGTGGCTTCTCTTTTTCTCTCTTCTCACTGACCTGCACTAATCACTAGATGAAAATCCTTCTCCACCTATTCGAGATCTCCTTGAGAAAAATTCCTTCTCTTCTCTCTATGTCAATTCAAGTTCCCCCTTTACCCTATCCTTGATTTTATAATATTGATTTATGACCTAACCCTAATCTCCAAAGTCATTGATGGTTGAGATTAAATATCACCTCACTTAAGATCAATGGCTAAGATTTAATTCACCAATGCTAATGAATTTAGATTTGCATTAAAACAAATAAAATGATTAATAAAAGAACTTTTCTTTAATAATTCCTTTAATTAAATTAAATTGCAAGGTAGGATTTGGGCGACTTCCAAACGTCTAAACACTTAGACCTGTGTGGAAGTACCTATCTGATGCTACAAAAATTAACAAATTGGACCCATAAACTCACCTACATGACATTAAAGGTCCATGTACATTATGATTGCAACAAAATACTTAACTAGATGTGCAGAAGAAATGTAATGTCCCCTGACCACCCTGGTCGGGGACAGACCGCTAGTTCAAAAATCAAATTGCTCTGAAAACATTGTAACATACCCAGCCACCCAAGTCGGGAAATGTCACTTGAAAAATGTCATGCTCTAATATACTTATATATCAAATGAAATTTAAATAGACATAAACATTCTTCTCATACACATATTCATGCAAAAGCGACAGTAATACATACATGCAATAAACACAGGAAATTATGATAACATTATAACACATGTACAAGATACACATCATACAATTAACATAGAATTGGTACTTATCTTTCTATGAGAAGACCATCGATTGAGTGTAAACCTTCCACAAACCTACCAACCTTAGACCACCCTGCTCCAAGCTATCAACAATGGGTCACCCCCGAGTTGGGACTAAACTCCACCGAGGGAAAGGAAATCCTAGGCTAGGCTAAGGCTACGGGAAACTGCACAATGCTATAGGAAGGATTCCCTCCAAGGAGCCTACTTACGCCCACTTCTCAGAGACTCTCATTCCCCACATTCCTGTCCCACCCCGGGAATATACACCTTCATTGTTTCACAGTCCGTCGGTTGCTCCACTTCCCTTCCATGGCTTCAGCAACATACCAGATCAGGAATTCTCAGAGCTTTGTAGTTGTTACTAGACTCCCTCTAGGAGAAATCACTTCCCCAACAATCTCTCTCACCTAGAGAGAGTTTCTCACGGGAATGAAAACCTACTTCTTAAACCATGAACTTAATAACCTACTTCTTAAAACCACGGTAGCAAAAACGGGTAAGGTAAGGGATCACTCATCAAATATAGAGGTTCAACAATGGTAGAAATGGCTCTATTTGCGTGCCTATTCAGTGTGTGCATGAACTATAAAATGGATGGAAAGAATCATGAGGATGAACCCATGAGGAAAGATGGCAAGAAAAAATGGTCAGAGTGGTGAGAACGATCAAAATGGTGAAATCCAAAGTCCTGAGAGAACCCCCACAATGGTGGAAATTCCCACATAAAACTGCATATGTCCTAGATGACACTTGGCTCTCCAAGAGCTCATTCCTCTCCACTCAGAGTTATGTTCCTCTCCTAAAAGGAACTTGAGATAATTGGGTTTTATTTCCCCAAACTTTAGTAATTAAGGAAATAAATTATAATATTCCCTTGGGTTAAGCCCTCAATCCTAGCCTCTCAGCCCCCTTTACCTTTCCTTCCTAGTGTATATTAGTCCCCCATAACTCTTTCTTCATGGTTGGTCTACACACAACTATGTATTTTATTAATAATATGCATAATTATATATGCAAGAAAATAGGCTTATTGGCCTTAGCATCTAGGCTCTTCGACCTAATAAACACATAATCCTCATAGCTTATAAATACTTGGATCACCAGCCTATAAAATTCATTAAAAATCATTACAATTCAATAGGGGTGTGGCCTTGGGGTATTACAATCCCCTCACCTTATTTTTTCACTGTCCTCAGTGCAAATCATTTACATAACATCAACAAGATTTTCAAAATATTAAAAAAGATAAGCGTATTCTACTCGCATAACATCTTCATGCTTCCAGGTTGCGTCCTCAGGACCGTACCAAGTCCATTGGACCTTTACAATCCCTATGGCTCAATTCTAGAGCTATTTGATTTTTTGGTTTGGAATGTGTACTAGATGCACTTGAAA
Organism: Picea glauca; assembly: GCA_000966675.3. Taxonomy (NCBI): domain Eukaryota; kingdom Viridiplantae; phylum Streptophyta; class Pinopsida; order Pinales; family Pinaceae; genus Picea; species Picea glauca. Next base: position 12,618 of record JZKD02S1763428.1, read on the forward strand.
ATCCCTTTCTTGCTCCACCCGAATCACATTCCAATCAATAACATGATTAGCATCAGGTATATATTTCTTAAGCAATGATACATGGAATAAATTATGTATAGACATAGATGCAGGTAATTCAAGCATGTAAGATATTAGTCCAATCCTCTCTAGGATTTCAAATGACCCACAATATCTGGCTGCCAATTTGGAACAGTTTCCCCACTTTAGGGAATTTTTTTTGGCTTTCACCTTCAAGAAAACATGATCACCCACTTTAAATTCCTTGTGAGTTATGCCCTTGTAAGCATAGATTTTATACCTATCTTGGGAAACCTTTAAATTCTTCTTAATCTTCACCATTTTCTCTTCCATTTCTCTGAGAAACTATGGCCCAACCACTACTTTTTCAACTAGGTTGTCCCATCTCACTGGTGTGTTTCACTTTCTGCCATAAAATGACTCAAATGGGCTCATCTTCAATGATGCTTGGTACCCATTTTTGTAGGAAAATTCTACCAAGTGTAGATAATATTCTCATTTATATGGTTTATCCATCACATACATCCTTAGCATAACCTCTATCACTTGGTTCGCCCTTTATGTTTTCCCATCAGTCTCTGGCTAATAAGTTGTGTTGAAGTTCAGATTTGTTCCGAACCCTTTGAATAACCCCTTCCAAAACTTTGAGGTAAACTTTGGGTCTCTGTCAAACACAATTGTCTTGGATATGCCATACAAGTGTGCTACTTCCCTCATATAGATATCAACAACATTGGGTTCCTTGTGAGTAACCTTCATAGGAATGAAATGGGCAGCTTTGGTAAGCTTTTCCACCACCACCATGATAACATCAAACTACTTGTTTATTCTGGGTAAGTTGGTAATGAAATCTATTGTCACCACTTCCCACTTCCACTTGGGAATGGGTAATGGCTGCAGCAACCCAGCTAGGTGTCTATTCTCAACCTTGACCCTTTGACACTCCAAGGATTTAGATATGTATTCAACAATCTCCTTCTTCATGCCTGGCCAATAATATTGGCTCTTGGCTGCTGAGATTGTTTGTTGATATCCTGGGTGCCCAACATAAGGTAAATTATGCATCTCTTTTAAAATCGTACTCCTCAATTTAGGAGAATTGGGTACATAAATTATGTTCCTGTACAGAATAATTCCATCAATTCCCAATTCATAATCTTCAACTTTATGTTGCATTTTTCCTTGCTGCAATTTTGTTACCAACTCCATATACTGTAGATCATCTTTTGAAGCCTCATAAATTATGCCTTTAAGATCAGTTTGATACATGCTAATGGTTGTAGCATGCATTTCATGCACTCTCCTACTGAGTGCATCATCCACTTTTTTTCTCTTTTCTTTTTATGTGCTTAGTATCAAAGTCTTACTCACAGAGGATTTCAACCATCTGTTATGCCTAACATTCAAATTTGGATGATCAAACAAGTATTTCAGAACATTATGGTCTATCCTCAACTCAAACCTTTTTGTCATGAGGTAGTTCCTCCACTTCCTCAAGGCGTGCACTATGGCTGCCAACAACAAATCATGAGTGGCATAGATCCTTTCATGCTCTTTCAATTTTCTAGATTCAAAACATATCACAAATCCGTTCTGACTGAGGAATCCACCAAGTCCTTCTTTTCATGCATCTGTGAAAACCATGAAATCCTCATTCGGATCTCAATTCCACAAGCTGCTAGTACCAGGTAAACTTAGGTGAAAGTGGATTGATGTTATTTTGATACCGTTTCTAAAGAGGATCCCAAAGAAAAATCAATGGTATGAAAGCCAGGATGACCTTTTGTCTCTTTCTTCCCCTAAATATGAGTATTTTAGATTTGCATTACACCGAGGAAGACAACTACTAATCGAAGAACAAAGGGTCTAATAGCAATCATCTTATGAATACAATGGGATTACTTTACCTATATTACAACATCTGAGTAAAAGGACTAGATTACTTGATGAATATGCAATATGAATAAGGGAAATTGATAGGACTTATTACTATACAAGTGGTGATTCAAATCAATGGATATCACTGGGCCCAACAATCCTCAGAATTGGAGCATTGGTTAACAACTTCTTCAATTGTTGGAAGCTCTTTTCACATTCTATCGTCCATTGAAACTTCACCCCCTTCCTTTGCAAGGAAGTAATTGGGTGAGAAATTCTTGAAAACCCTATAATGAATCTTCTGCAGTATCTATATAGACCCATGAAGTATCTGACTTTTGTCACATTCTTAGGTTATTTCCACCCTTTAATGGCCCCAATATTTTCAGGGTCCACTACTATCCCTTCTTCGGATATGATATGCCCCAAATAATGAATTATGTTTTGATAAAATGAGCACTTGCTCAATTTGGAATATATCTAGTGCTCCATTAACACTTGTAATACCATCCTCAAATGATTCTAATGTTCTTCTTCTGAATTGGGATACACAATGATGTCATCCAAAAATACAATAACAAACTTGTCTAAATATTCCCAGAAAACACCATTCATCAAACACATAAAAATAGTTGGTGAACCATTGTGAATTTGTAATGACCATACTTTGTCCTAAAGGAGGTCTTGTTGATGTCTTCATATCTGATCCTTACTTGATGATATCATGACCTGAGATCAATCTTTGAAAATATATTTGCATATTTTAACTTATCAAAGAGATCATCGATCTTTGGCAAAGGATATTTGTTCTTTATGGTTACTTTGTTCAATTGTATGAAGTCGATGCACAATCTCAATGTCCCATATTTCTTCTTCATGAATAAGAATGGGGAACCCCAAGGTGACATACTTGGGCGTATATACCCTGGTCCCCTTCTTCAGTATCTCTTCAAGATGCACTTGCAATTCCTTCAGTTATGGTGTACTCATTCTATAGGGAGTCTTTGATATTGGAGCTGCTCTAGGCATCAAATTTATAGAGAAATCTATATCTCTCTTTGGGGGTAGTCCTGGTATCTCCTTGAATACATCCTCAAAATATTTTAGGACTGAGTGATCCTCCATATTTGGCACCTTATCCTTAGGTGCTTCTTCCAAATGGGCTGCAAATATTTGGCAGTCCTTCCTGTAGAACTTCTTCAGCTGCATTGCCAAGATCTCTCGGAAAGTAACTGCCCTAGGAATTCCTTGGACTTCTCTTGGGTTCTCTTCCTCATCCAGAAAAGTAAATGCCTTGTTATGACATTCTAAGACAACATGGTGTTGGTCCAACCAATCCATACCAATTAGAAAATCATATGAACCTAATGGAAAGATGTTCAAATATGCCTTGGTACTTATCCCATTCATGTCCACTGGACATGATTTGACTATCTCAAACACTTTTCTCTTGGCTCCTGTAGCTAGTTGTACCATCCAATATTTCTCATGCTTGCTTCTTGGAAAAATAAACCTTTCCACAACTTTAAGATCTATGCAACTATGGCTTGCTCTCGAGTCTATTAAAATAGTAAAGGCATGGTTATTGATCATACCTTCAACTTCAATCATGTAAGATTGAAATTTTGCTTGCTTGTTGTCCAGGGATGCATAGATCCTTGGAACACTTATGCCCATGTCCTCCACTATTTCTTCTTGTTGAAAATTGTGGACAACTCTCACTTTGTCACTTTTTTGAGGACAGTCTCTATACTTGTGGTATCCTTTATAGCCCCAACATTGAATGGGTGTCTTCCTTGTCATTTTCCCACCTACTTCAGCCATTCTATGCCTTGTAAAAGATGACTCTCCTTGAGGAATATTTCTGAAGAAGGGTGGCGTGTTCCTCTTCTGCCTCTGTTCCTTATTAAACTTCTTCTTATCCTCCCAAGCCTTTTGGAAAGTATGCTTTCATTTTTTTTGATCATATAAGAATTTTTCTCTCCTTCTAGTTCTTTCAGAGTCTTGGGATCATCATATTGGATTTTATCACTGATGAAAGATGGCAGCCCACTCAGGTACCTTTGAACCTTCACTGTCGCATCCTTGATGAAGGAGACATACTTCAATATCTCTAAGAATCTCCTTTCACATTCATCAATAATCATGCTTCCCAGTTTCAGTTCAAATAACTCTCTCGTATTTTTATCATAATCCCTCTTGGTCATGTATTTCTTCTCAAAATGCCAATTGAATTCCTTCCAAGTCACATTTTTCTCTATGAGGTGTTGCACTTGCAAAATATGATCCCACCACATGGATGCCTTTCCTTTCAGTCGATAGATGAAAATTATTCCTTCTGCATGGGAATAACAATTATGCAATTGGAAGTACTTCCTTGTGCCTAGCAGTCATGTCTTAGCATCTTCATCCTTCTTGTGCTCTCCATCAAAAGTAGGAGGTTTGATCTTATTCATTTCTCCTTTCAACTCATCCACCCTAGACCTCCTATGCTTTCTAATAGGGGATGGAATTGAGATAATATGTGATCTCCTATGGGAATTATTTTGGGAGTGATGGTGATGTCTATAACCACTCATTGATCCTCCTTTCTTCTTAGGGGTCCCATGGCTTCCAGATTTATTGGAGCCACTCTCCTTATCCAACTTCTTTTCAATTATGTCCAGGACTTTCATTAACTTCGTATTGAAGTCTTCCTGCTATTCCTTGGCCTTCATAAGCCTCTCATTATCATCCTTGTGGCTCTGGACATTTGTCTGCAATTTTCTAAGGGTCTAAGCCAGATTTATGTCTTCCTCATTTTCTCCTCCATGTCCATTGGAGTTGGTTCCTTCCATATCCAATTAGACATTCAACCCTCTGATTTTATATTCTTGACTGAAGGCTACCTATGTATCCTCCATCACTCTGCACTCCATGATGACTCTGATCTGAAAATCGTTAATTCTGCAAAAATGTGCAGCCAACGGAACTTTGTCGGGCTAACTATTCTTGATAATTCCATGAAAACATGAACCATTCTTATTAATTAATATATCAGAAGTTTATTTTCTATTGATTTCCTAAGAAATCAACTATTCAAATCCAATTTATGGGTGAACATTTATCTTATATTGTTCAAGACCTTTCTAATGGCTACTTCCATGCTCAATTCTGAGTTTTGAGCAAGGAGTTATGGCTATTTGAACAATTTGTCCCTTTTATGTTCTTAAACAACATTTTGGGCACTAGCCCCTTTCCTTCAACCCCCAAATTCATGTGACCATGGGATGTGACCAAGTGCTAATTGTTATGTGTGTCTCCTCTTCTTCGGGCCTCTGGGGCTCCAGAACTTTGGGGATTCAGAGGATCTGCCTCCATTACCATACATTTTTCCTGAACCTCGATTCTTTGAATACTCGGAGGATGTACCAATTAATGGTCCTTATTCCTCATTTAGTTCCATGGTGGATCAGAGCTTCGGGGTTGCAGGATTCGACCATTTTGAACATACATCACAACAAATCTCTCGGACCACCAAACTGGCAAACCCGCGAAGGATAGTGGATCTACAGTCTACATTCTCTACTCAGATCTACGGTGGATTGGAGCTTTAGGACTCCAAGATTTAGCGGTTTCCAAAATACTTCACTACCAATCTCCCGAAGTTTCGACCTACCGGAGATCCCCTCTCTTACCTCTATATGTCATATCTTGATCAACATTCGCGATGGAATCCGGCCTTCAGGCCTCCAGAATTCCTTGGCCGCAAATTCTCATGCCTTCAATTATTTGAACCATGAGATCTACCATTGTGTGTCCCATCCCAATGAACGTCGAGGATTTACTCCACTCTTCAGATCTTTGAGGGTTTCTCCTTCCTCTTACTCCATTCCTTTCGAACATCGAAGTGGTGAACGCTTGGGGTCCACTTAGTACTCCACACCTGGGTGCTACGTGGAAGATTGCAAGAAGCAGACACATGACCCATGACCCAATCTGAGGGGTGACACGTGTCAAGTTCTAACTACAAAATCATCCTTTCAAAAGCACATAGCAGACTGACATGTGGCACACATCATGTGTTTCCACGTCACCCCCAAGTGATTTCACCGCCATGTCACTTCATAACTTCAGTATTTCAGAGGTCCAAAAGTTCTTCCAATCGTTTTCCCTGAACATCGAACTCTTGAATTCCTTTACGTCCCGGGACCCACGTAGTAGAGTTGTCACCAATCAAATTGGTGACACGTGGCCCCATCATCGAGTGACATGTGTTAGGTTCCAATTGATCCTAAGGGACTGTAAAAAATACGGAAATGATTTACACGTGGCAGACCTAGGTAGATCCACGTCACCCTAGGTGACATCATCTTGCCACATCATACCCGATGCTTTGAGACTTCAGGGATTTCTTAACATCGACACTTTCTCCAAACTACTGAACTATCGAACTGTCGAATGCATCCATGTCACCCCCAGTGATTTCATCATGTCACATCACTTTGGCACCCAAGACTTCGACTATTTCTTCACATTAACACTTTGTCAAAACTCCCGAACTGTCGACCGTCGACATCTGCCTCCCGTAGCTTCGAGACTTCGGTAATTTCTCCACCGTGCAACCTCCAACCAATTTCCCTGAATGTTGAAGTGTCAAACCACAAGATAAATCCAACGGCTCTCCTCCTCCCAAATGATCTATGGTTAAGAATCACTAAAGGAATTTGAAGGATTTAGCTATTGAACACTCCATAACCCCCAAACGGTCGAACTGTCAAACTTTGCTTAATCTAAGGACATGTTTTCCTGGGAAATGGATGGTCTAGATTAGTTCTAGACTTTAGAACTTCGACATTTTTCTCTTCTTATAGCTTTAAAACAGTCGGAGGGGCTAAGTCCGAAGGACTTTTGTGCTTAACCTCTGTGCACCCTCTCCCAATTTGACGGTTGTGGGGGATCTTTCTCCCTTCACACAAACCCAATTGCCCAATTTAACTCTACATCCCAATACCACGTCTTTCGTGGTTTATCAAACCATTATGCCTCCTGAGCTTCTGAACACAGCCAAGGTGTTCCCCCAGTTCCCTCCTAGCACTCTGTACATCAATTTATTATGGAAATTTGACTCCAAATTCCACATTTGTGGCCCCTCCAAGTTTAGTGTGAAGAGAATGGGCTCTGATACCAAAATGTAATGTCCCCTGGCCACCCTGGTTGGGGACATACCACTACTTCAAAAACCAAACTACTGTAAAAACCAAATTGTAACATACCCAACCACACAGGTCAGGAAATGCCACTTGAAAACTTTCATGCTCTGATATACATGTGTATCTAATGCAATTTAAACAAACATAAACATTCTTCTCATACACATATTCATGTGGAAGCGATAGTAATACATACATGCAATAAACACAGGCAATTCTGATAACATTATAACACATGTACAAGATACACAACATAGAATTAACATAGAATTGGTACTTATATTTTTATGAGAAGACCATCGAATGTGTGCAGACCTTCCATGAACCTCCCATCCTTATACCACCTTGATCCAAGCTATCGGCAGTGGATCACCCCTGAGTTGGGACTAAACTCCATCCAGGGAAAAGAAATCCTAGGCTAGGTTGAGGCTACGGGAAACTGCACAATGCTACAAAAAGGATTCCTTCCAAGGAGCCTACTTACACCCACTGCTCACAGAATCTCATTCCCTACATGCCTCTCCCACCCCAGGAATATACACCTTCAATGTTCCATAGTGCATCGGTTGCTCCACTTCCCTTCTAGGGCTTCAACAACAAGTCAAATCAGGAATTCTCAGATCTTTGTAGCTGTTGTTGGACTCCCTCTAGGAGAAATAACTTCCCCAACAATATCTCCCACCTGGAGAGAGTTTCTTATAGGCCTGACAACTTGCTTCTTCAACCATGGGCTTGGCAACCTTCCTCTTCAAACCACAATAGAAAAAACTGTTGGGTATGTGTTATATTCTTTGCACGAGTAGTAGTGTCTGAGCGCCTGCGCCAGGCATGCAGGGGGGTAAGAGGGGGGGCCGCTAGGCCCCCCCTCGGGGGGTGCAGGGGGGCGGAGCCCCCCGATCAGGGGTTCGGGGGAAACGCCCCCGAAAACATTTTTTTGGGCCGACATATTTTCGCCGGTTTCGGGCCGACATATTTCCGGGACCACATGATATTAGGTGGTTTTCGGCACATGGTTTTTGCCGATGGTTTTCTATTTCCGGTTA
>JZKD02S1763428.1:41292-57042 GCA_000966675.3 Picea glauca
ACTTAGCAGGCATTCTCACCTAAGCTAGGGTTGCAAAAGGGAGATGAAACTACCCATTGAGGTCAAAGGATAATGGGCAAACAAATCGTTGTAATGCCCCCACACACTTTGCATCAACAAACACCTACTCATCAAACCAAGGGGACAAGACCATTACTTGTTAATGCAAGGTAGAGAACAAGGTTTTAGCGAGTTCCACTTTGTTTGACACAACCATTTTTGTTTCTCCCCAATACCCAATAAGGAATGTGTTTATAATAATAATAATAATAATCTATTTTTAAGGTCACAACCAAGCCAGAGACCAAATTGGTGTATAAAACCCCCTTGTTTGTCGGACAAGGGACCCCCTCCACCTAAGGATTTGACTAATAAAATCTACGAAAATATACATACCCTACTCCATGATACCCAAAAAAATATGCACTTGACCAAGACCTCAAATATAAATTACATTCAAAAACTCCATAATTGACATTTTCTATCATTTATGTTAAATATTACATTTTTCTACATTTTCCATAATAACCAGCATTGATATATATATATATATATATATAACCTTCTTAGTCGAATCATAATAAATAGAGGTGAAACTATGAAATAGATTCCTTTTATTTGCTTTGCACTTATACAAAATGTACATTCTTGTAATTGCTTGCTTCATAGATAGAAAAGGGCGGAGAGTCACGAGCCCATGGTCGGTGCTCCTGGGAGGGTGTAAAATGTTTACATAAATGCGACGCGTCCGGTCCGCACCGTGATTGGGATTGGCCCCTCACACGTAGAAAATGAGAGCAAAACATCAATTTTTAACATAAAGGATGCAAATATGTCTTATGCGCTGATTATGGTAGGTCTAGACTTGACTTTGAACTTCTGCGTTGTCGTACAATGGACTTGAGCTTGTTCTGTTCACATAGTATATTGTTTTTGTTTATTTTTTTGCGCGATGGTCAAAGGCGGTCTTTGTTGAAAATATTTTTTTAATGACATTTGTTGACTATAGGTATCATTGGAAAATGATTGTTGTGAGTCATAACCAACTTGGTACTAAACAATAATTTAATATTGGATATAAGAACGACTTTAAAAAAATTATTATTATATGTTATAATTTATTGTAAAACACAATAGCATTGGTTGGATTAGTTTTTTTTTATAGTTGTTTTTGGAAAAATATATATGTAACATTACATTTTAGGTGCTTCCTCTAGGGTAGGTGATGGAGAGGGAGGAAAAGGTTCAGAGTAAAGTTTGTATTTGGAAAAACTAGATGTATTAAATATGTTTGTTTTTTTGGTAGTTGTTTTTGTTGATGGAATGGATGATAGATGCAGTTAAAGAGCTTCTTAAGAGAATTTTGATTGGTTATGTTTAAAGTTTTTGATAATAAAAATGTTAAAGTGAATTGAATTTTTTTTTAGGCAATGGTTGTTGAGAGTAAAAAAAGGATTTCTCAGAGGGTTTTTCTCTTTTGTTTTTGAGAATCATTTGGATAGGGAAGTTGTGTTACATGGAGGGCCATGGGTAATGAATCTTTGAAGTTGTTCCTTTTTTCTTGGTATGACTCATTTGATTCAAGGAAAACCAAGTAGGAGAAGACCTTTCTTTTCATTCGACATCTTGGGCTCCCTTTCCATTTCTACAATGAAAACATCTTGAGTTTGGTAGGAGATACATTGTGTTGTTTCAATTATGCCCCTAAAAAAACCCTAACTTGGGAAGGCACCCCCAAGATCTTAATTATGGCATTTATTTTGGAAGTTCTACGAGAGGAAATCATTTTTTAATATAGTTGGAGCCAAAACCTAAATTATGAAAACCTTATGTATTGATGCATCTATTGTCATGAACATGGGCATCATTTTCAAGGCTTCCCTCTCAATATTGTGGCCTTGCAAAAAGACCTAAAGATCAAAGTCCAACTCAAATCCAAGGCCCCGTTGATCCATATTTTATAGGGAATGAAATGAAATGCACATAGAAATATAACCGAGAGAAAAATAATACAATGAAAAATCAACTTCTTTTAGTGAATAAAATAACAAAATATTGTAGAACACAAATTGGCTAGAATGGTGGTAACTTATCTCCAAAGAGAGAGACAGATGTTGACTATGCTCATTCACAAAAGCTAATATAAGAGGTCAAAAGAATGGCCTTTTAACATAAAGGAAGAACCCTAAAGGTCCAAAACCCTAACCCTAGGAGGCAAAGTATGGGAGGTGCTTTTTGGGTCCGAGGTGGTTACTTTTTACATCAACTTCCCAAGGGTGAAAATTTTGCATACAATCTCCTTTTGGTGCACATAGTATCTTGTTGGAAAGATCTAACAAAGGACTACAATGTTGTCTCATGGTCTAGGATTTTTAAAAACAAGCCGAGGCCCATGAATTTCCCCGAAAAAGTCATTTAAGAACTCAAAATGACACCTTGAAGTTTAGGACCTAGAGAATCATACAAAATCATAACAAAACTACCAAGATGGAGAACTATGTTGAGTCAATGGAAGAGGTGGGTGGCCACTGATATCCACCTAGATTAGTCCTCCCCCCTTAGGAAGCAATGCTCTCCATTGCATCAAGTTCCTGCATTAGATGGGGAAAATTTGGTTGAATTTGAATCTCAGTGGGCCATTTGCCTTGCTTAAGAAGTTGTCCTGCTTTGACAACCCGATAGAGTTGTATGTTTTATTATCAGGTGCCCTTCATCTCACTGTCCATGATTCGATCCACTGTAGATTTCTTAAGGGAGTTTGGATTGAGTTATGTAGGGGCTAATAGCTCGACGACATTCGAGGGGTCCAAAATAGGTGGGAAATATGGTCGAAGCAACTCCGTGTTAAATACTAGGTGCAAGCCAAGGAAAGGAGGAATACTCAATTCAAAATCATTTTCATCCATAACCTTTGTGATGGTGTAAGGTCCATATTGGAGTGGTATGAGATTCCTGTGTGGGCCTATGAGGCTTTATTTTTGCAAATGCAACCATACCTTGTCACTGACCTAAAACTTTCATGGAACTCAATGTTGATCATGTTGTTGCTTGTACCTGGCACTAGCCTTCTACAAGATATCATGAATCTTTTGTTGGAGGTTTTGGATCCATTCAAAAAATTTGGATGCTCTATCTACCTTGGTTTGATCATGGGAGGAATTTTTCCATGAAGATGGAATGGGTAGAGCTACATCAATGGGGGCTAATGGATGGAACCCCAAGCACCTTGAAAAGGGCTACGAATAAAAGAGTTGTGGAAGGATGTGTTATTGTTATGATGAACTGATTTGTAAGTTGTCATGGATATTCCATTGGACAATTAGTCACCACAAATCTAATAAAGTATTGAAACATTTAATGTGAAGGTTAATTCCCTTTGGATCTCATAATTATTTAATTACTAGTTTTCTATTTAAAATGTATGAAATAGCTGAAATGTGAAAAATAAAGAACAAAAATAAATACTCACAAATCAAACATGCCTTGGGATAATCCTGATAAATGAATGGTACATTCCTTCGGTTAGTGGGTTGAGAGGAACACGAGATTTTGGTTGGAACTGCTACTGGAGCTGTGAAATTGCGGAATTTTACTTCTTTAAGTATTGTGATGTAAATTTGTTTGTGTATATCGACATAGTGTGCACCGAGGATGGTGCACAATTGTAGGTGAGGGGGGATTTTAATGTCCCCGCTATAATCCCCAATTTAATTAATTCTTAATGTAGATATAATATGTGGCTACAACCAAATGATGTATATGTGAATTGTATTTCTAGATTTTAATAATAAAAGGTGATGCTAGTTGTTATGGGACATGGATAGAGATGGGGGTTGAATTAATCCTCAAGAGAGGGGAGGGTCTAGGACAATGTCTAATACAGGGGTCCAAGAGGGATTACTCATGTCTATTAATGGCACCTACATTCCTAAATTTTATTATGATTATGTATTAAACTCTATTTTTTTATTGAGTGTCCCCAAAGCCAATCATTGAATGGATGTAAGAGGGTGGGTGTAATAAGTTACATCATGTAGTTATTGGGAGAATGTGGGTTAAGTAAAATCATCTTGGGGAAGTGTGTGAGTCAAGTAAGTAAGCCAAAGATCAGAAATTCGTATGGGTAGTTACAACGGTTTTAGGTAGTCATGTTTTTGGGCATGAACAGTCAACAGTGAGCAAAAAAGAGAACTTGGAGCTAGAACAACCATGGAGGGAAAATTTTGGAGCATACTGGAGTGTTTTTTTAGCATTTTGGAGTTGAATACTGAAGATCCAAGCTGTCAGGAGTGAAGAGTAAACTCCTATGTGAGTTTCACTAAAACAACTAGTGTTTTTTATTGTTTGTTGGTAGTTTTTGTGGGAGTGAGTTCCATGGAGTTCCCAACAGAGAGATTCATGGTTACTGTTCTAGAGAGACCTTGATAAATGAATTGGATTCCCAAGGGATTGATATTAGTGAAGGAATACATTCCTTGGGTTGGGAAAGTCAAGAGGAAGAGAGATGGTGTAAAATCAAAATAGGTTTAGGAGACTACCAGTGGGTTGTGGGATTTATGAGTTGTGAGTGGACAGTGAGAGACCACCCTCTTTTATGGATTGCTAGCCCCAAATCAAGGGTGACTTGTTGTTGATATTTGAAACAAAAATTCTATGTTTGGGTGGAACGTCCATCCCAAGCAACTGGTTGCACAACTTAATTAAAAGATAAGTGTTTTATATTGTTGTTGTGTTATTTTACGTGTTTAATTATTGTTTTATTATTCTATGTATAAGGATGATTTATATGTCACTGTAATGATTTATTAGCTACATTCATGTGTTATTTTATCATCTTGTAGATGCATCTGATTAATGGTAACATGAAGTAGTTAGATCTAGTTGTAATTTGTAGCTAGTAAGCTACAGGAAAACAGTCAGTTAGTAGAAATTTTAATTTTTATGAGTATTCTATGTGTAATGGACCTCACCTGGGCTAGGGAACGTTACTTTTTTTATTTCTTTGTGCATGTCCCTAACGTAGTCAAGATATCAAGTGTTGGGTATTGAACTGGTTGATCTTGGGAAAGAGCATTTGTGACAACCCAAGAAGACACCCATGGAAAAAGAAAAGAAAGATGACATAGTAAGAGATCCTATCAAATTCTTGTTCCAGGAATCCCTCGCATGAAAGAGGAATGATATTATGGATAATTTCTCGAAGATCCTTTGATGGTTTCCAACAACAAATGAGTCACCTTCAACAGGCCGTCACTTTATAAGCGAGACGTCATTTCAGGTACAAGTTAACTTTGATATTCCCTTATTTGATGGTTAGATAGACTTCCATGCTTTGGAAAAATGGTTAAGTCTACTAGAGGGTTATTTATTTGTCCTAAAATTTTCTGATAGTGAAAAAATAACCTTCATGCTCCTTAAAGTCCTTCCCCGTGTCAGAGTTTGGTGCGAGATGTACTATGAACAACATGTCGAAGATGAGTCTACAATTTTTGGGCTAGGACCCACTTGGGCGGTTTTTGTTGATTCCCTCAAGGAGAAATACTACTTTGTTGGAAACTATGATGACCAGTATAAAAAATGGATAAATCTGCATTAGGAAAGAGACTAGAAGATGTTAGAGTACATGTTGGCCCTTGCAAAATTTAAGAGTACTTGGTCATGCTTGACCAATTTTGGGACTGCGACAGCTTGCCAGGGAAAGAGCGCAACGCGAAGCAGAAAATAAGAAAGCAAGACCTATTTTGGGGTCCATTTTAGGGTTTTTAGTTGATGTAACGGGAAAGGGATGTCAACCCATGGGTTTACCCACTTTTAGGCCCATTTTGTAATCTATAAATAGGCAATGTAGATAGTAAGATAGGAGGAGATAGTAATGTAGTACATCTATGTGATGTATGAATGAAAGCTTAGTGCTAGTAATTGGATCTGTGTGATCGGATGTATCTTAGAGTGCTCTATGCATGAGATTAGAGAGCTAAGTGCAGGTTGTTATAGTCTGAAGAGAAAGGAAGAATGATCTAGCGAGCTGCGCAGATCTTCTGTCCTGTTCAAAGTAAGGGTCATTAGAGCTCTGTGTTGTAACTTCTTGACCGTGATAATATAAAGAAGACTTTGTGGACGTAGCCCAGGGTGGAGGTGAACCACGATAACTGTGTGTCTAGTGCTTTGTGCTTCGCTCTTTTGTATTTATCCCTTTCTTAGCTAAGTGCTTGATGTGATTAAGTAGATCTAGTTATGCTCTGTGTTGTTGTTGATGAATGAATGAACATTAGATCTGATATATGAGATGCTTAGTGCTTGATCTGTTGAATCTAACCTATATTTATGTGGATAAGTATTGAATCATTCTTAGTATAAGTATTCACTGCGATTATCTGTGCCTTATGTGAAGTATATTAATGAATGTATGCTAAGGAATAACTACTGCTAAGTGCGCTATAAGAAAGATAATCAAAGATCTGTGTCCCAGCTAAGGTTGCAGACACCTGAGGCCTGCAACCACCCCTGCCTCTACCTCGGGTGAGACTTCATCTGCTTCGCAGGTGTTTCTGAAAGGGTTGGTAGTTAGGTCTTTGTTGGTGCACTCTTGAACGTTGAACCCTGGGTCTGCCCCTGTGCCAACAGTACATCAACATCTTGCATACCTTCCGCACAAAGTTGAGTATTAAATACTTCGAGTGACACCTAGTTTTGAAGTATATAAGTGGCCTACATAGGTATATCTAAACATATATGGAATTCTTGGACATCTCCTCACTGGGAGTCACTTACTGATATGCTCTCAATATCTAGCAAAATTTCAAGTAAAATAATAAGCGGGATTTTTGTTTTGCAAACCCATCACAACAAAAGCATGGTAAATGTGGCCCTGATCCCCAAAGAAAAGAATAGAGAAAGAATGTCGAACCCCATGACAAATAATCCAAGCCACAAGAAAAAAAGGTTAATGAGAATTTAAATAAGGACAATGGAAAGTGGTGTGAGTTCCAAAAAATCCCTTGGCATAACACTAATGAATGTCACTCAAAACAATCATTGTTGGTTGAGACGAAATCCTCAAATTTGGATTCCAACTCAGACTCTGATTCATAACTGGAAAAGGGAAAATGGATCATTGACATAGAAAAAAATGTCACCATCACTACCACAAAGGTCTAGCCAAAGGAACTAGAGGAGATTGAATAAGAGGAGTGCCTCTTCCACTCACAAATGTGGGTGAAGGGGACCCCACTCTATTTCATTGTTGACAGGGGTAGATAGAAGAACCTAATCTTAGAAAAGGTCATCAAGAGGTTGGACCTAACAAGGACACTACACCCTTATCCATACACTATCGATTGGCTCAGCTAGGGATGAGACACTTGTTTCAACTAGCAATGTTTCCTACACTACAGAATCAAACCCTTCAAAGATGATTTATTGTGTGATGTTTCTCCCATTGAAGTTTGTGATGTTAATTTAGGACAAGCATATATGTGGAAGAGTCATGTTGTTTATGAATCTAGGCCTTGTAGTGTCATTATTACTTTGGGAGGTCAACTCTACAGGGTACCAGAGACATTCTCAACTATTTTAGTCTCTTTGATGTTCAAGAAGTAGTGCAGAAAGGTGGTCTCTCAGACTAGGAGATTTGTCCTCTTTATGGTTCAGTCAGAAGGTGAAAAAAATGTCACTACAATCTCCAAAACCTCTGCACAATATCTCTCTACATAATAGAAGTAGGTGGAAAAGATAGTAGAAGAGAAAAAAACATATTTGACTCACCTACTCGGGTGCATTTTCACTTTCAGGTAAAGCACACAATTGATTTAGCACCCAGTTCTCCTCTACCTAACAACCAGGTACATAGGCATTGTATTATGGAGAATGAAGAAATCAAACACCAGATCCAAGATATATTTATGAAGGGTGGAATTAGACCAATATCCTCACGTTGTGAGAGCCCAATTATTCTACCATACCTGCAACAACCATTTGAGATAGAGACAGATGCTTCAGATTAAGATATTGGTGCAATTCTCACTCAACATGGGCATCTGGTGGCCTATCACAATGAAATGTTATGTGATGTCATTCATAGATACCCCACCTATGAAAAATATGTGTACTCCATTATGCAGGCATGTCGACAGTGGAAGCATTACATTCCGGGAAAGGAAACAATCATCCACACTGGTCATAGGTCTCTACAATCATACAGACACAAGGAAAGTTACAAAATGACGTCCATCAGAAGTGGTCTATGCACCCATATAAATTCCACTTGAGCATCAAGTACAAGAAGGGAATCACCAACCATATTGCATACTACCTCATTCAACCCCTGATTTTGGCACTAACCACAATGATTAACCCTTGTGGGCATGAGACCTCTGAGTGGCTAGAATTATACAAAAACAGCTTTGAATTTGCTACTACCTATCAGACATTGAGAGAGAAAGAAAATCAATTCATGAATTTCATCTCCAAGATGGAATACTATGCCATCTAATCCATCTATGTGTTCCTTCAAGTCAGTGTACAAAGATGATTTGTAAATCTCATTATAGTTAGGTGGAAAGACACTTTGGCATGGAAAATATAGTGGTAGTACTACAAAAGAATTTTTATTGGTCGAAGCTTCAAAAATATGTCTACAATTATATTAGATCTTGCACTTCCTATGCCACTACCAAACCCACCATCAAGAAACGGGGGATATACACCCCTATGCCTACTCTTGATAGGCCTTGGGAGTCCATGTCCATGGATTACATGTTCAATCTACCTTCAACCAAGCATGGTAATGATTACGTCTTCATGGTCGTTGATCAATTATCTAAGATGGCAGTTTTGGCACCCTATAAGAAGAGTATCACAACTGAGGCCATTGCTAAGATCTTATTTGAATGTGTTTGGATTCATTTTGGGATCCCATGGACCATTATTTCAGATTAAGACAATACGTTCCTAAGTACTTTCTGTTCCAAGCTATGGTCAAATATGGTCACCAAGCTAACCAAATCAACTTCCTTCCACCCATAGACTAATGTAAAAACAAAGATAGTCAACATGATGATTGTTCATATTCTGGGGATGTAAAATTCCAAACATCCACACACATGGGATGATATCCTTCCTTATGTTCAATAAATATACAACAAATCCCTCCAAATATCTATTGGCCATAGCCCTTTTTAGGTGTGCTTGGGATTCCATCCATTGACCCCAATTGACATATCTCTACGCATTGAAGTGACATAGAAAGATTCCTCCCATGCTCAGACCGAGGTTGATCGACTAGACAATGTTTTTGAACAAATATAGCACATCCAAAAACAAGTTCATGATATTTTTTAGAAATATAATGCCAAGTACAAGCATCTCCATGATCAACATTGGGTACCACGCAAGTTTAAGGTGGGAGATAAGTTAGTGTTACATTTGTAGAAAGAGGACCTCACATAAGCCCATCAGAAGATCCTCCCACTCCAATATGGGCCTTAAACCATCACCAAGTATTTGGGACAAAATGATTTTTTAATAAAGTATTCCCCCTTTTCTTGGCTTGCACCCTATATTTAATGTGGAACTACTTCAACTATATTTTCCACCTTTCCTGGATGCTTCAGACGTGGTCAAGCACTTGACCCCTACTTAACTCAATACTTACTAAATTGAAAAAGAAACAATTTATTGGATCATGGAAACCAATACAAATGGAACCTTCCATCAGAACATCCAACTCTATTGGGTAGTCAAAGCAGGGAAACTTCTTCACCAGGGCAAGTGGCTCATTAGGATGTAGGTTCAATAGAAGTTTCCCCATATAATGGAGGAACTTGATGCAATGGGGATTATTGCTTCCTAAGGGAGGAGGACTGATCCAGGTGGATATTGGTGACCACCCACTTATTCCACTAATTCAGAATGGTTCCACATCTTGGTAGTTGTTTTACAATTTTTTGTGTCCCAAACTTCTAGGACCATTTTGAGGCCCTAAACGATGTTTTTTTGGTGTGGAAACGCCCAACATGTATTTAAAGGTAAATGTTGGCCCATTCGTAATGTGTACTTCTCATCTAGACCTTTTTGATGGGCTACTGAGTTCCCCAAATGGAAGTTGTATGCAAAGTTTATTCCCTTGGGAAGTTGATGTATAATTTAACCACATTGGGGCCCACAAACTTTTTGGTGTTTCATCTTCTAGGGTTATGGTTTTGGATGTTTAGGTTTTTCTCATTGATTATTTATGTTAAAAGTCATGTTTTTCTTCTTTATAATTATATTCTTGTGAATGGGCGTAGTCGACACATCTCCCTCTTCAGGGATAAGCTACCACCATTGTAGCTAGCTAGCTTGTAGTCATTAATATAATATAATATTAATTGTATCATTGTGTTTCTTACAATATATATGTTTGTTTCCTTATTATATATCTGACTTCATTTCATTCTCAATATAATCTGTATCATTGGATGACTCCGTCAACACACCCACAAAGAGTCTCATTGATTGATTCAAAGAAATACATAAGGAAAGGGCGCACCAAGGAGGTTGGGGAACACTAGTCCCAAGGCTTGTGAAGGGTTTATGATTGCATGGGTTCATGGGAACATCATTTTGTGAAGAGATGCGTCCATTTTTTTCGGGTGTGTTGGTCCATGAAGGGGTGTGACATACCCAAAGGACGTGACAGTTCAAGAAGGTGACATTTGGATTCCATATAAGAGAACAAGAGTTCACAACCAAAGAAGGAAAGAAGAGCAAGGAGGCATACAGATCAAGTCAAGGGACCAAGGCAAGGTTCTAAGGCAAGGAAAAATAGAATGCAGAGTTGTGAAGACATGGAAGACAAGTTACCAAGAGTGGGATGCACAAGGAGAGTTTGGGGAAGTTTGAACGAACGTCTGTGGGAGGCATGTTATGAGACAAAACCAAAGTTTGTGTTAGCTTGTTGAAGTTTGTGATAAAGAAGAAACAATGAATCTGTGGAAGGGTGCACATTTTTGCCACATCATAGGGGTTGAAAAAGTAGTTGCAACATAAAGGTTTGGTGGGATTAACCTTTGTATAAGTGTATTGGTGAGGTGAGGTGAATCATGCGACTCTACCCAAGTTATAAACCAAGCCAGTAGTGCTAATATTGTAACTTTTTCACAAAAATACGACTTAGATGGGTGTTAGCAACGTCTTGTGTTGCACACACTATTTTGTGTGTGTCTCTTGTTTGTTTCAAAAGTTTTCTCTTTGTTTCACATGTTCATGAATGTATCCTTAAATGAAAAAGTGTTAGGTTGTTAAAAATACTGTCTAAGTATAGAAGTGAGTTGCAAATAGTTGTAGTGCGACTTTTCTCTAGCCTAGAATGGAGTATGGGTATGTTCTAGGTGAGGAGGCATAATCCAGAAAAAAGTATCCTTGGTTTTGCCAAGCATCCAAGTGAGAAATTCTATGGTGTCACACACACTCAAGAGGTGCAGGATCACAAGATCTGGGCATGGGTCCAATGGGGTCGTGACAGGTGGTATCAAATATTGTTCATTTCATATTTTGAAGAAGGTTTAATGGGATCTTCACCATTATCTTGATGATTGGTGGTATCAAAGCATATTTGTCTATTAACCACTACCATGGTCAGAGTGGTGGTGTTGAGGAACACTGCAGTTGGTTTCACAGTTTGTTGCAGAGATAACTCAATTGGAACGTCTGCAACCCATCATAAACTTGGTGAACAATTCGGTGGAGTAAACTGGTTCATCACATAGACAAATGGAATTAGACTTACAATAGAGTTTCCAATTGAAAGTATGGTGGTATGTTTATCTGGGCGTACACCTTGTATAGACCGAGAGCAACGTTTGTTGGGAAATGAAGCACTTGGCAAAGGTGGGTTGTTCTGCCACAAGTGGTTTGAGTGCAAACTTGTAGATATATTGTGGACATACACAAACTAGGGGAGATGTTATTGAGGGTGAAATGAGCACTTGGATGTGTATACAATTGCAAGACTCATTGTAGACTTGGAATTGTGTAGAGGATTTGTGAATTAGAACTCTTGGGAAGGCCAAGTGACTTGGATCGTGTCGCAAAGAGCTAGAGCAATAGGAGAATTTCGTGGGAAAAGTGGAAGTGAATCTTGGACAAAACTAGAACCACTCACCAATATAAGATTGAAATGGACGGTCGGGTGATGAAGCTTGGAAGATCAAGAGAGATAGTGTAGTTGAACAATTCGTGAAACTAAAGATGCTTTGGGAATATTGGATTAATTCAACGCACAATTGGAGTCAAAGATCATTGAATTTAAGACATTGGAAAGGGGGATTGAGACTTTGATGTAAGATGTGTTGGGAGCACTTAGGGAGGAGAGAATCCAACATTAATGAAACACAACAAAAAATAATCATCCCATGCCACTCAATAATAAAGGTAATATGGTTGAGTGTCACTTCTCTTTGTACAATATTTTTATGAGGGATTGTCTAATGCGAGGAAGGTTTGCTCCATTGGTTGAAAAAGAGGAGGCCTCAATCACACCGAAAAAAAAAAGAGAGACTGAAGCCTTGACAAATATGGTTCAAGTGTAGAAACCGATGGAATAAATGAACGAATTCATGGAAATGTTAGTGGAACACATGCAAGAGTTCAATGCAAGAGGTCGAGGATGATTTTCAAAAAGTGAAGAAGTTGAAGGACTCTTGTTTGTGAATTTAACAACAAGTGGGTTGAAGATGGCATCATTGGTTGACACCAATGAAACCCACAATTTTGTGGGTGAGTGAGTCATGAAATCACTTCATATCAAACTTGAGAGCAACATCAAAACATGTAAAGTGATGAACTCAACAGGGATTTTGGTGATAGGGATTGTTCATTATGCACCATTGAGAGTGGGAGAGTGGTTTGGAAACATGGATATGTTGGTAGCTCCATTGGATGATCATGCAATGATATTGGGTTTGGACTTCCTCAAACTTTCCAAATCATTTCCTATCATCCACGGAAGTCTCTTAGTATTCTTGGATGAGGATTGAACACCAAGCACACCCTTGATGACGAAGATGAAACTTGGGGGAACACTTAGGATTTTTGTGATAATATTGGTAGAAGGATTTAGTGGAAACATAAGAAATCCTTGCAATATGATGCAGTAGCAATAATTCATCCACACCATAGCATCTTTGAGTATCTTGGGGAAATAAGAGAAACATTTGATAGCAACAAATACTTCGGTGAAGGAATCCATGGGGAAGGTTTTTCAATTGAGGAACCCATAGAACCATGAACATGAGTGTAGAGGAGAGTTGAAATCTTCACTTGTCGAGACCATGGAACAAAGGGGAAATCACTAAGAGAATCGTTATCAACTACAAGCCATATATGTTGTGGAGGATTACCTCGTATACTTACCTATCATAGAGACTTCAAGCGTTGAGTTAAGACAGTGTGTGGAGACACTTGCTCAACCGGACTTGGAGTTGGACATGGAAGAGGTATGAATGGAAGATCAACACCACACAATGATTGTGAACTTTTTGTAGGAAGACCATGGAGATATATGACTTCCAACTTACTGCAGAACAAATTGAGGAGTTGAGATGCACACCAAAGGAAGTTAGGCTAGTCTTGCGATACTTGTGCATGGATCACAAGTCAGATACAATGTATTCCAATAGGCCTTGGTAGTGACTATTGGGTACACTCTACCTACTAAAAAGGAATACATAGACACACTTCTAAGAGAAAGTAGTGTGATTGATGATGCCTTATGGAGGTGTCATGGAAATAATCAAGAAAGGAAGTTGTGAAATGACAAATGGGTTGTAGAGGTGACTTTCCAAAATAGTGACAAGGGGAAAGACCTTGTCCAGAACCAAGAAGTTCAAAGAGAATTTCGAATAAGAGCAGTGAACATGTTGGGACTACAATGGGTGGCTCAATGATACCAAGAAGAGTTGGACAAAATGATGAATATGCAAATAGAAAAAGATTTGTTGAAAGTAGATATGTGCCTTCTCTAGCGATGAACGAATAGTTGGATTGATCACCCAACTAGTTTGGAACTTGAGAGGATCCAATGTACATGACACATGGATGACAAATTCAAAGTATCAAAGTTATCATGGGTCAAGAGTATCCATCACTTGGGAAAAATTAGAGGATATTCCTAAGGGGAGGACCCTTTGATATTAGTTGTAAACATAATAGTTGTTGAGTAGTGATGAGATCTGGAGATAGGGAGGAGGAATCATGGATATCGACAGATGTTGTCGAGGAAGAAAACAACTTGGATTGGGGGAGGATATAAGGTCTCCTGTGACACGCACCAAGCACATGCGCTCCTTGGACAGACTTGGGGATCAATTGGGAAAGAGAAAACAAGGGGCATGTGATCGGTGGGGTGAACGAAGACATGATACCTAGGAAAGGGACCAAAATGGTGACATGTGGAACCAAGGGGAAACACACCTCACTTTCCTTGATATGGTTGATGGATATTTGGATTTCATTTTGGTAAGGACAGGGTGACTTGGGTGCATTCCTAAGAAGTTGACCTATCTTCCCATTGTAGTATGAGTGCACTAGATAGGTTGGATGACCCCATCGACACACCCATGAAGAGTATAATTTCTCGATTCAAATAAATTTACAAGGAAAGGGTGCACCAAAGAGGTTAGTGCACACTAGTCGCAAGTGATGTGAAGGGTTGATAAGCACACGGGTTCACGAGAACATTAGTTCATGAAGGGATTTTTAATTCCATGAAGGGATGCATAAGTTTGTTTGGTTGCATTGGTCCATTAAGGGGTGAAACACACCCATAGGATGTGATGGTTCACGAAGGTGACAATTGGAGTCCATATAAGAGCACAAGGGTGCAAAACCAATGAAGGAAAGAATGCATAGGGATAAATTCAAGAAAGTGAGGAAAGGAAGAATAGAACGCAGAGTTGCAAAGACATGGAAGACAAGTAGCCAAGAGTGCGACACATAAGGAGAGTTTGGGGAAGTTTGAATGTAGGTCTCTGAGAAGAATTCTATGAGGCAGAACAAAAGTCTATGTTATCTCGGTGAAATATGCGACATAAAAGAGATAGTGAGTCTGCAGAAGGGTGCACGTCTGGGGAACACCACAGGGGTTGTGAAAGTAGTTTCAACAAAGAGTCTTCGTGGGAAGAATATATGTATAAGTGACTTGGTGAGGTGAGGTGAGTTGTGAGACTCTACCCAAGTTGTAAACTGATCCAACAATGCTCATATTCTAATTGTTTCACAATAATAATACGTAGTATGGTGTTAGGCACATCTTGTGCCACCCACACTATTTATGTGTGTGTCTCTTGTTTGTTTCACAAGTGTTCTCGTTGTTTTGCATGTTCACGGATGTATGCTTAAATGACTAAATGTTAAGTTATTAACAATATTGTCTAAGTATACAAGTGAGTTTCATAGATTTGGAGTGTGACTCACCCATAGACTAGAATGGAGTATGGGTATGCTTTAGGTGAAGAGATCTATTCCGAAAAAATTATTCTTAGTGTTTCCAAGCAACCAAGTGAGAAATTTTATGGTGTTTCACACTCATAGGTGGTGCAGGATCAAAATATTTGGGAAAGTTTCCTATGAGTTCATGACATATATCATAAATCAATTGAATGTAAAAAAATTCCTATGTTTAAAACATTTTAATAATGGTGTGTTGTTGAATATGAGGGAGATCTATAATTCCTTTCGTACTCGATATGGAGATGACAAGTGATATATATA